>FXXK01000056.1:39130-167043 GCA_900184695.1 Betula pendula
ACCATACCATCCAACATGTTCCTTAAAACTTCAAGCTTTTCTCCACCCACACCATCAGCCCCATCAACAACCAATTTTTCATCCACCTCACTTATCTTACTTCCACTTGGGATCAAATCAATCAAGCACCTAACCAATAACATAAACTCTATAGCAAAGGCACATAAAGAAAATATAATACCAAACAAATCATTATCGCCTTTAGCTCAAACAAACCTGAATGAGTTCGATAGTTGTTCAAAATAATCAAGTTCTGATGATTTTGTGCCCTTATTTCTCGCACGCACCATCCAATGTAGTTGTGGGGTTGTAACAATTCCCATATCAATGGCAACCGCTCCAAGAATTGAACTGATTCCCTTCAACCAAACTTAAAACATGAGCAAAATGTACTTAATGCAAGTGAAACAATGCCTAATCCATTTGTTCAAAGCTCATAATTATTAAGGGGAAAGAGGCTTTGTAGTACTTGTTTAGCAGCTTCAAGTAGAGACTCCCCACTAGGCCTTGTGTCTCTCCCCAACAATATCTCGGCCCGCCTCACTCCCTCCAACGGGATGTTTTCCTTCTCCACAAATTCGGTTATCAACTGTTCCCACAAAAGAAAATAAAACAACATAAGCACAGTCCACTTTTCGATACAGGCATTCCAAGTAAAATCCAATAAGACATACGCCCCCTACACCTACTTTCAGGAGCTAATCCTCACCAAAAAAAAAACCCCAATTCAACGTTAATTAACAAAAATTCTTCAAATTAGTATCTTTGAGGCTCTAACCTTCCATTTGTTTAATAACCAATTTAGCTTCTTACCAAAGAACCCACTAAAAGTAGTAAATTTGTAATCCTCAACTCTTTCTAGAAAATGTTACTTCCATTCAACCAAAAATATTTATAACAAAACAACAGCGTATTACCCTTTCCAGCTAAAAGTAACATTCTCTTTGTCCCAAACAAAACGAAATCCTTCATAACCAACAAATGGGCACTACATATACATAATTCAATAAAAAAAAATATATATATACATAAAGAAGAGAGAGTGGGAAAGAGAAAGACTTGGAGAAGGTGCTGGGAAGTCGGGGCATTGGCAAGGGCTTCAGCGAAGGGCTCCCAGCCCTGGGACAGCATTTCACCACTTGGGTCAGCGATTTTGACTCCGTTATCCGAGACCCTGTTGTGCGAGGCCGTGAGCATCACCCCGATCACCGACCCCTCCGTCTTCAGCGACCTCAGCGCCGCCAGGATCCCCACTCTGTACACCGTCGATTCCAGCAGCGCCGCATCAGCTCTAAACCCCGACGTACCGTATGACAACCTCACCCCTGCACAAAAACACACACAAATATATGCATTTATAAATTTATATATCATTTCGTTATCATCAAGTTTTGAGATGGGTTTTGTGGAAGAGCGAGAGAGAAAGGAAATGAGGAACCTTGGGGAGGAGGGAAGCGAGAGGAGGAGCTGAGGAGGAGGGAGCGTTGGTCTTCGTTCATGGTTGATGATCAGCAATGGTGGTGATGGATTGTCTCTCTGATTTCAACGGCTACGCACTGGGCATTCTTTGATGAAATACTGTGCCTCCGTCAAACGCAATGTTTTCACTATTTTTTTTTTAATATATATTAATGAATTTCAATACTTTTAAGTTTTAACAACAATAATTTTTCAACCCCAAGGGGTTAGCCTAATGGTTGAGGCTTGAGGTCCTTAGGAAATATCATCCCATAGGTCTCAGGTTCAAAACTTACTAGGTGTATTCTTGGGGCTAGCCACCCAAGCAAAGCTTGCGACTTAACTGTTCAATGCTGAGAGTGGTGCGAGGCATTGGACCATTTTTTAAAAAACTTATCAAAAAAAAACAACAATAATTTTTTTTTTCTTGTTTTGCTGTATTTAATAATAATTTTGTTCTATTCTAATAATAATTTTGTTCTATTCTAAAAGTGAAAAATATGTTAACAATATTTAACAATTTTGGAAACGTATGAGAGTGCGATTTGAAAACGTGATTTTTAAAAATGCAGTTAGGCATTTGATAAAATCACAGTTGGACCTTTAAAATCACAGTTTAATCTTTAAAATTCTGCATTTTTAAAAAAAGCATCAATTTACCTGCGATTTAAAAACATAAATTTTTTACGTTTTTAAATCGTAATTTATTAAATACACAGTTTTTTAAACAATTCAATTTTTATAATTTGGTTTAACATTATATTTATTATCTATAAAATCGTAATTTTAATCACACCCTTAATGCAATAGCTTCCATTTGACAGGAATATCATATAGGATCCTACCCAAATTTTTCTTTTTGTTTGACAGGAACACATTTAAAATAATAAATGAGAAAATTTTACTAATTTAAGAGCAGTGAAAGTGATAATTATCTCTAACAGATAGTTAGAATATTTATGATGGAAACGAGATAAAGGGGATTATCCATCTAATTCCCTTATCTCAAATTCATTAAAATGCCTTATAAAAAAAAAAAAATCATTAAAATGCCATTAATCCACAACAATCTCACTAAAGTTAAAATTGAAATAATTTCAAAGAGAAATGTACTTACATTCTCAAATTCAATGCTAATGTTGTGTCTATTCAAAATCTAATAAATAATTTTTAGTGTCAGGTCCAAATTAATTAGTCATAAATCATTATTCCAAAAAGAAATATTTTTATCTGCTTAAATTCATCCGTCAAATCCAAAGGCTATTTCCGTCATTTTGTCAAACCCTAATCCCCAATAGTATTTAGTAAAACCCCAAAGCCCATTCATTCACACGGACACAAACCATATCCAAGCCATGGGTCTTCTCTCTTGGTTCAAAGGCAAGCCACAGCAACCCGAGTCTCAACCCAAACCCGCGGAGAGCCCGAGCGCGAAACTCGCCGCCGAAGTGCCGGGAATGCACGGCGCCGTGGAGGTGCCTCGACCCGCCGACATAACGGTGTTCGAGTTCGGGTCGGTGGCTGCCTCCGCCGACAAGGTCACTCTCGCCGGCTACTGCCCCGTCTCCGACGACCTCGAGCCCTGCCGCTGGGAGATCCTCCCCGCTAGTGCCTCCGACGCGCCCCAGTTCCGCGTGGTCTTCTGACTGAGAGCGAGAGTGTCTCTGAGAGAGAAAGAGAGTCTTCTTTAATCTGTATGAAGAAACTGAAATTAGAGAGACCCTTTTATTGAGTTAGTTATATATGTGAAATTTGAAAAGGGTTCTGCATATAATTTTGTTAGAAATGGGTTTTTCTTTTTGCTTTTTTAACTATAATTCGTTTATCCAAAATGGGTTTTTTGGTAAATCAGTTATATACGTTTGTTCTTGATTAGCTTAGTTAAGCTATGTGATTGATGCATGTTCTTGGTAAAAATTCGTGTTCTTTGTGCTTTATAGAGCTAGACTGGGTGAGATAAGTTCTTGTTCTTTGTGGTTGAAGGGGTTGCAAACGATTTACTGGGCTTTGGTTATGGGTTTCTTAGATACATTTGTTTCATTGGAATGATGTTGTGGTTGGGTATTCTCTGTTGCAAGTGTTTTGTATAACTTGCACCATTGACATTGAGCTTCTTTCTTGCTATACCTTAGGCTTAGGTGTATATTAAGAAGTGTAAAATAGTTGAAGTATGATTAGGGTTTTGTTATCTGCATTATTCGTTTGATAATTGAGATAGTTTTGAGATATTACATTTATGTTTTAGTTATAAGTTGAATGGTTGAGCTGGCTTATATGATATACATGTGTAAACATGTTCTTTATTATTATGTGTATGCACTAACAAATATTAGGAGTGGAAAAGTAACAATTGCTAAGGGTATGGTTGATAATGGTTTTGAAAAGTGTTTATGCTTTTGATTTGAAAAAGTAATTTGACGTAATAAAAAGATGAAGTATTTGTTGGTGGGGTTTAAATTTGAGAAGTGTTTTGTGTTTTGAATTGTTAATGGTTTTAAAAACAAGTGTTTTTGAACCCATTACCAAATGAGGCCTAAATCAATATTAAGCTGCCTTTAGTTGATTTGAGTAGAAATCTTGTGCAGTTTTGGCACTCCATAACCACGAATTATAAGTGTTTTACACAAACATATACAATTTTTCATGTATGTTCTCATAAGCTAGGAAAAGTATGTGGTAACAACACCATGTTTCTTGACTGTTTTACAAGCCCAACGTGTCTTGATTTGTATTGCTTTGTGGTTCTTCTCAGATTCAACGATGTGATGAGAATGATTCAAATTATGTGGTTTTGATAGTGAATTTGTATTTTTTTTTTCAGGATATATTAGAGATGGAGCTATGCATTGGTGAAGGCCTTTGGTATTCTGTAGAGAATGTAGGGGTCATCAGTTCAGAACTTGGTAGGAGAGAGTGTTGGTATTGAATGGGATTTGTGGTTCTTTTGATTTCTTCTATTTTTGATTTGAATGGACCATCTAAGTTTTCTATAGTAATAGGTTTGCTGCAGGCCTTCATGGTCATCTATTTGCTTCTTTGAAAGTTGCCACCACTCCTAGGCCTAGCAGTCAATCCTGCCATTTTGCAAGGATCACAAATACTGATGATGGTTTGGTGTATGATACAAATTTTCAAATCATTAGATGGTCCTGTCATTCTCATGAAATGGAGAAAATTTATTTCACCGAACATATTAAATTTTACTAATCTAATAGTGTAGCATTATGTAAACCATTAAATGTAATAAAACAAATCACTTAAACCATTAAATATAATAAAACAAAATTTGAACCATGAAAATGAGTCTTTTATCACTTTCGTGCCTATACTGTTGGCTATACGCACCTAAGTACATACCTGGTTAGGGCATTGGGGATCAGAATATTGATTTGAATTATGCTCATCGTTAAACATTCCATCCAAATAAATACATACAGAAGAAACAAAAATCCTTTCAACCAAAAATATAAATAAAATCGATGACATATCATTAATCTTTCAGGTTGTCTCATAAATTCCATCTCAAGTAAACGTGGTAGTGGCTTTCTCTAGCAATTTAAAGAAAAGAGATGGTGACTTGACTATGAATATGTGCTCATTTTTTAATTACAGTTTTCGCTAATGTAAACTGGAAAAACAAATAGAGTTACAAATTGCCTGGTAGAAACACAATAAAGAGATATAAAGGCAATAACAGCACACCAAAACAAAGCTATGAGGTAAACAGTTAGATAAAATTTTCCACAAAACTTGGAACATTACATAGTACTTAGCTCCAAACATTCTGAACTAGTGTTTAGGTACTTAACTTTGAAAGAACTCAAAACCATCCGTCAATATTCGCCCCTAATTGAGCAATTCCTCTTTAATGGTCGGTACTTCCTTAATGTCAACTGACTTAACCTCATCTTCCTCTCCTTCTTCATTTGCTTCTCCATCTCATAACATTTTCTGATCCCGATCTTTTTCATCCCATTGTTGTGCATTTTCCTTCAATAAAATTGATTACATAAGATAGTATTGTACCAGAATCTGTCCCAATGTTTCCATAAGAAAAGCCTATATGCTAAAAGAAAGAACAACTATGATCAAGAAACTGACAATATTACATGTAGACTAAGAAAAACCTTTCCAGCAATTGCAAACATACCGGTAAATTCACTCACTAAGCTCCTCCGAGCAAAAATGTATTTTATACATATGGTTCCACCAAAAGAAAGGCAACTTGCAATCCTTAACTGAACCAAGTCGAGATACAGACATAAACATGATGCGCCCACACACACATCGGCAAATTCTTTTGTTATATAAAGGTTTTAAAACCAAACACAAAAAGATCAAAATATAAAATATCCAGCAAAAAGAAACCAACAGAAAGAAGTGCTGAACTAAAATGAAGAATAACAAATAAAAAAAAAAAGACTAATTTCTGGCTTGATGTATATAAAACCCAATTGCAACACCATTCAAGAATGAGATTGAATATAGAAGCTAACTCATTTGCTTTTCTACAAAAGTAGCAACATAAAGAACCAACACCATGTTATAAACCAAACAAAAGTGTCTTTCATAATTTGCTTAATCTAAACAAACTAGAATTAACCCTGAAACAAAGGGGAAAAAGAGAAAGTTATGATACAATTACCAAGTAGGCAAAAATAAATCTTCGAACTTCATCATCTACACATTAATTCCCCTACATGATAGTCAAAGTGAAAGTTCTAAACATCTCACTAAATCTAACTGAATTCCTACATCAGTACTGTCATGGTGCGACTATTTTAAGCTTGAAGCCAGACTATGATAACCGTTGTGTGCTACCATTTTTGGGAACCATGAAAATCATCCAGAAGTGGAAGAACACAATATGCAGAACAACTAGGTTGTGCTTGATACATGTAATCCATGCACTGTGATGAGTTGTACCTTAGGCAATTAAAATTTTGTGGCATTGAAATAAATCTATGGCAAAGCTGTGTTTTGAGATTGTTCTAGAAAGCAGTTAAGTGGCAAAGTTGTGCATTGCCCACAGCTGATGGCTGGTTTGCAAATGGTCTCAAACGACAGGGAGAACAGTTTTTTAGCAAAATTATATGGTCAACACACTATATAAATTAGAGGGCTTGCCTTACCATTGAAGTGGTCAAAGTTCATGTAATATAGATCACATTATAACATAACTTATTTTCTTGCTCAAATTGAAAAGAAAAGAGGTTGTTTAATATCAAATTGAAACAATTACCATGTCAAAGTAGGGTGCAGTCTCCGGAGGGGTCCTCCCATCAGGAGTGTCCATATTCCTGTCAAATTCGTTGTATAAATAGGCTGACAATGTGCGTCCCTCGTCCATCTTCTGACCATTTATGTTCTTCTGAGCATTCTCAGCTTCCTAAGATGAAAAGCCAGCCATAAACAAATTAGACACCGTATATACATATATGCATAATGATTTCTACAACATTAGAATTTAACAAACTTAATTCCATACTGACAAAAAAAAAAAAACAAAAAGAGAAAAACAAAAACAAACTTCACAACTAGAATATCAAAAATTAGCCTGGTGGGATTTTTTTCTTTTTTTGCAAAAGTACGAGTTTTTTTGCAGATACAAAATTCATTGCTACCTATAAGATGTTGCTTCAAATTTACATTTCGTTTCTACACAGAAAAACCTATAACTAAGAGTAGAGTTCAAACTCAGAGCACCTATTCTGATAATATGATAAATTTCTACTTATGTTATGCCAAATAGTAAATTTAATTTAACCATTATTCTAACACACATATTCAGAAATACTTGCCTAAGACCAGTTGGGTATCCTATCAAAAGCAACAAAAAAAAAAAAAACCTTGCGAGTGTTATATTCGATGAAGCAATAACCTAAGCTCCCCTGGGTTTGCGGATTGAGGGTCATCGAGACCCCATCTTTCTTAATCACACCGTACTTGCCACAGTTCATCTGAACCCAAGATTCAAGCTTTTCCACTCCGTTAGCTCCGACCACCGGAAGATTGTCCACCACAACAACGTTGTTGAAGAGACCGGTTCCGAGCAGCCACTCGTAGTTATACTCTTCATCGTTCGGTGTGCCATCGTTGTCAGGATGTGGGTATGCAGAGTCTAAGCTGAGTGACGCGAGGTCGTGGCCGAGTTGCTCGGCTTCTTTGATTTCTATGCTTTCCATGGAGTCAGGTTTGAATTGATTCTTTGTACTAGGATTGCTTAGATGCCAAGTTACAGCCGCGTCTGTTTGATCTAGTATGTAATTTCCTTCTTTGTGTTCTTTGAAAGAAGATATTGCCGCTTAGTAGCCCTAACTAGTAATGGGCGTTTTTTCTTTGTTTTTATTTTTCGGATTTTTGCTGAATATCTCTCTTTTTTTAATCAGCTAGGGTGATGTAACATGGAGATTAGAATGGATCAAGATTTGATGGGGGGTAGGATGATTTTAAGATAAAAGTTTAAAACCCATTAAGCTGTGTGGGGTGAAAGTTTTGAAATTTGCATAAAATGATACCCTAAATTTAAATTATATTAAAAACTTTAATTGTGAATTAGTAATATTGATGATAATGATAATTATAAAATGTAACACAGTTAATAAGGACGGTATAACAACGATGAAAACAACAATGATGATAGTGATAGTGACGGTAATAGTGATGATGGTGACAGTGGTCACTTAAAAAATATTAATATTGAAAGTTTAAAATCATAATTTTAAGTAAAATCTCTTCTTAAATTGACTCATCCAAAGTTAGGATTAAGCTCAAAGCGATAGGTTTGGGTTTTAGACTTTAGTGTCTAAACTTGACCAAGTTGCATAAATTAATACTACTAACGCTATTTTTGAAAATTCTAGATTTTATAACCGTTAGCAAGCCCTACAGGCTACAGGTGCCAATTTCCTACCTCCAATTAGGACTTCAATATATAACAATGGAGTATTTGAATCTCCACTTCTTCTGCAAAATGAAAAGGAGCCATTTTATGACAATTAGACTGAATTAGTCTCACGAATTTGCCTTCACCTCCATTTAGAATCAGTATTGAAGTTAGCCATTACAAGAACCACCCACCAATGAATTCAATCTATTCTTTAACTATGGAGATCAAGAAACTAAAAGACAGTTCATCACATTTCACCCCAAATTTTTTGAAGGAAGAACCTTTCTGGATAACATAATATGGAAAAAGAAGGGATAGCCCTATTGTTTTAATGATAAAATCAGAGTCTCTCTGCAACAAAATGTTTTAAAGCACTTCTACAATTCTATTGAAAAAAAGGCACTCACCACATGGGCAAAAAAGAAAATCTCTAAATCGACTAAGGCAAAGCTCAACAAATCAGGAAACAAAATCCTCGTATATGGATCAGAGACTGGTACTTTTTTTTTACACAAACAAAAAGGAAGGCACCTGGCGAGCCAGATTCTCAAAGCACACTGTAATCATCTTCACTATTCATCCCAATGTAACAAATTATGGCTAATACAAATATGAAAAAGGATGAGAACTCCATTGCCAGGGCTCCCCAACCAATAACACCAGAATGCTTTAATATGACAGGTATGGCAATGCTTCCAACAGTTGAAACTCCAGTCAAGAACTTAGTTGCATTCACCCAGCTGTTTCATCATTTCATAGGAAGCAATTATAAGTTGAATGATATTTCAATAATCACCAAAAAGTCTTCTTTCTCGTTAGTTTTAAGAAAGAACATACCTGTTGCTGGATTCAGAAAATAGAGATGAACTGTCAGATCCCGCAAAAAACAGCAAAGGCATGGGAAGAAGCACATACATCAATACTGCAAAAGAAGTGCCAACATTACTGTCAGTGCATATTTTCAAAAGAATAAGTGAACAGGACCAACATTAGTATAGAAGAAATATCAAGCCCGCCCCAGTCCATTCTATGGAAACATTCCACAATTAGCGACATTTATTCAATTGAAGAATCAAAATCAAAAAAAAAAAGCCATACACAATCACAAGTAAAGATCATATCAACGGGTGCAGGAAAGAAAAATTACCAAACTGATTAATGAAACCAAGGAAAAAGAATATTAACACGCATACGCAAGTTACAAGCAACAGCGACAGGCATATACATACCCTTTTGCTTGCTCGCAAACGGTATCATGTGTATACAATATAGCACCTTATTCAAGATTAGAAATTATAAACCTAGGATTAAGTATTTTGAGTTGAATTTGACCACCTCCAATGAAGTATTTTGTATCCAACGTTTATAAATTTCTGCAGTTGCACCTAGTCATGTAGGGCGGGACCATTCTGGTAAACAGACAACCTAAATCCTTGTGCTATACTGTATAACTTCATGTGAAAGTATATTATGACTCTTTTTCAACTAATTTATAGGATTCTACAAAACATGATCAACATTACCAGTTTGGGCTTTAGCATGTCAGCCCTTAACAGAACTTGATAAGTCACAGCACTCACACACACAAACACATAAACCTAACCATATTAGAATGTGAAAATTTATTAAGAAGCACCAGAGTGGCACCACCGGTACACAGATCCCCTTGGGAAGTAATCCAATGCTAAAATCCAAGACCAAAAACTTGAGTCACTTACCCGTTAGCATCGGCCACCAATTATTGTACAAAGCACATGCCTGCAGCATCAGACATAATAAGTACGAAAATAGCAAATAGACTTTGTCACAGTAACTTTTTTTGCTTCAGTTTGTATTAATAATTCAAAAATTATATAAAGGAAAGAGCACCACTGACCAAAATTTGCATCACAATCCCTCCAGAGACCAAAATTGCCAAGGAAGCAAGTTTTCCAGTATGCAAGCATGAACGCATATAACCTGGTAAGTCTGCCATCATCAAACTTGTCTGCCTCACCTCGTAGAGGAGAACAACTGAAACAGAACATGCTATTAAAGCAGAAATTTAAGAAGCAGATCCATCATATATTATGTTATACCACAATGATCGCAAATTTGAGCAAGCCATTTATTTGCCAGATTTCCAATCTATTTTCTTCTTAAAAACAAGTTCATGTGATGTTTAGGGTCAAATATTTAGCAATGTGGATGTAACCAAGAGAATGGATTTTTAGTTGCATTAGTTGGACACACAGAACATATCCATACATTAAAAATTTTCTTGAAAATCAATCCCAAAAGTTTTTAATTGCATATAACAGTGTTCACATGAAGAAATGAACTATGGACTGAAGACCAAGCAGCCATACAATTTGCAAGTGAACATCATATAGTAATTATAAAGCTTGTTAGCTGTTTTGAGTACCTAGTATTAGCAATTACTACATGAATATTCTGAAACATCAGTGTTCCTTATAAGTGCATCTTTTGGAGAAATAAACGATAAATATAGTAGGAAAAAAAAAAACATGAACTATATTGCACAAACTGCAATATGCAATGATGCCAGCAAGTATATTGATAGCATAATACATACTCTAATTTCTTATTTAAATACAACAAATTCAACAAGGCCTCATGAAATGTACGAAAAATAAAAAAGGTTGTTTTTTGTAGATTTACACATAATAGATAACATAGCTACAAGATGAACCATAGGCAACCATACATTTCCTTTAGATTTACACAATTCTAGAAATCTAAGAGAATACTTAAAAACCAAATAAAACCCAGTTGAAAAATACATACATAATCTCAGAAAATACTGTAAATTCCATTAATTTCGCTTCGTAGAGCAAAATCAATATAAGCAGAAGTTGTTCTTCGTTTCTTTTTACTTTTTACTTTTCTTTTTTTTTTCCCCCGTTTTCTTCTCTACCCAGCGTAAACATTGTAATTCCGATTAACTCCACAATTCTAAACCGTAAAAACCTCTTTCAACACTGAAATTACGGTGGAAATTACACCCAATTATCACAATCTCCCCCCATCTCATCGACAAAAATATATAAACAGAGCAAATCGGAAAACACCAAAGTGAAAACTTTTGCGGAATGTGAGCTTACCAGAATCGGATTCAGTGTTCTCCAACACGTTTACACCGAAACGCGGTTTTTCGATTTGGGGTTCTCTGAAGTTCTAAGCCATGGCCGTGGAATCTACCAGACAGTACGAGCGCATTTTATGGGTACAGCGACCAAAAAAAACAGAGTTAGGAAAAGGTGTACAGCTTGAATTTAGAGTGAATCTTGTGAACGGTAGGCGTGGGAAGTCCATCATCCTCAAAGGATCCCCGCTGGGCGGCTGGGCCCAAGTTGACGTGGCGGTGCAACAGCCAACTGGATAGATTAATTAGGTGATTCTAGTGTTTTTAATCCCCTGTTCTTAATTAATGGTAAATAATAAAGTTATAAAACAATTAAACAATTTTGGTTCAATAAATTTTAGAATTCTTATGAAATTGGAAAATGGGGTACTACAATGTTTTAGTGGATAAAGAATTTGCAAAAAAAAGTTGTACAATCCGTAGCTTACACTCTATGAAATTATACCGTGTAAAATTCCTTAATCTCAATCATTGATTTCAAATTAAATGGTTGAATTTTTATTTTTATTTTTTGTTTACATTAACATTCATATTTAAATAATCAATTTTATATTCCTTATAATGATTTAGGGTTCGTTAGGAATTGCGATTTTAAAAAGTGCGATTTTATAAAGAAAACAAATTTCCTCCAACCTGGGTTGGAGGAAATTTGCTCCAACCCCCTCAAAAAAATTACAAAAATTATGAAAAAAAAAATATGAAAAAAATATCTTTCAATCCACTTATGAAAATACAGAAAAATAAAGCAAAAAAAAAAAAAAATTATATATACAGCGAATTTCAACCCACTTAAAACCAAAAAAAAATTTGTTTTTTCTTTTTTGTTTGTTTCGTAACATTTCTGTATATATAATTTTTTTAATTTTTTTTTTTACTTTGTTTTTTTTGTATTTTCATAAGTGGGTGGAAAGATATTTTTTTCATATTTTTATTTTCATAATTTTTGTCTTTTTTTTTAGGGAGTTGGAGCAAATTTCCTCCAACCTGTGTTAGAGGAAATTTGTATCCTTTTAAAAATAATGATTTTAAAAAATATGATTTGAAAACGTGATTTTTGAAAACGCAATTAAGCGTTTGGCAAAATTATAGTTTGATCTTTAAAATCACAATTTAGCCTTTAAAATTTTGTGTTGTAAAAAAAAACCTAATTACCTGCAATTTGAAAACGTAAAAAATTTACATTTTCAAATTATAATTTTTTAAAAATACAATTCTCAAACAATTTAATTTTTATAATTTAATTTAAAATTACATTTATTATCTACAAAACCACAATTTTTCACATACCCTTTGGTAAAATACACAATTGTGATTCGATTTTAGAGAGGATGATTGGATGGAGAGAAATGCATTGGAAAAGAAAGACCGATCTGTTTGTACTGCAGCCGATTTGGATCCTTGATTTGGCTTTTGCTTGGGAGTTGGGGCAAATATAACAGCGGTCAGTCAAATACTAAAATAATAGCGGGACCGTTTGGGAGGCACACACCACAAGGATCCAAAACGGAAGGGATTTTTTTTTTTTTTTTTTTATACTGTTTGGCCTTTTATTGCGTTAAAAAAAAGCTTAGAAAAAATCTATTCCATAGATGCAAACTACCGCACTCCCGCATAAAAGCAAGATCCGGTTTGGATGAATATGGGCTTTAGCTGGACGATTCCATCTGTTGTACACTTTACCTCTTGTCTTTGGTATCTTAATTTTGATATGATGTTATGTTTGTTTTTGCATTAAATGATTTTTAAAAAATATTTTTGTATTTTTTAGTATTTGTTGCAACTAAAAATAATAATTAACAAAATATATTTTTGTTTTGATCAAATTTTTTTTTAATTTTTGTAAAATAATTTCTATTTTTTTTTAAATTGTAAATCATTTTTCAAATTTTCAAATCGCCAAATCACTGTCGGAACTCCGCCAAAGCATTAAATTTTTAGGTTAACTTTTTTTAAAAGAAAGAATCATATTAGTACTTTTATGTTGTGAATAAAAATTAATTTTTATAGGTTAATATAATTGAATGAAAATATAAAAAGTATTTTTAATTTTGTATACGCACTAAATGATAAAAAATGTTTTCAATGAAAAATATTTTTTTGAAAAATAATTTTCCTAAAAGTATTTTATGACGAAAAATATTTTATGCTGAAACAAAAAAAACCGAAGACCAAAAGTATGCATAAGAGGAAAAGAGAAGAAAAGAAAAAAAAAAAAAAAAGGGTGAGGTTTACTTAGAGCGTAAGCATTGAATTTGTTAAATCCTTTTCTTAGCTAGAATTTACATTTATCTCCATTACATCTTTTGTAAATTTTTTTTTTTAATTTAATTTTTGCAATGTTCTTTCATTTTTTTTATTAGGATTGCAATGTTTTCTCCTGCGCACAAAAATGGCAAAAATATTTGTTTTTTAAGCTTTTCTCAGAATTTTTTGTTCTGATTTTTTTTTTTGGTCCCTTTTCGTTTTTATGAATTTTTGTTATTTTTCATTTTTATGAAAGAATAGGAAAGAAAAAAAAAGGTAAGGTTTACTTAGAGCATTAAGCATTGAATTAGCTAAATCCTCTTCTTAGAATTAGGTAGAAACTACATTTACTTTCTCTAATTATTATTATTTTTACAATATTTCTCGATATTTCAATGTCCTCTCAATTTACCAGGCAAAGAGTGGTTTGCCTATAGAACTTTATGGCAAAAATACTGTAAATACATATGGCGGGCCTGGGGTAAATTTTCTGTCTCTCTCTCTTTTACTTTTTTTCACACTTCGG
This sequence comes from Betula pendula, assembly GCA_900184695.1. Classification (NCBI taxonomy): domain Eukaryota; kingdom Viridiplantae; phylum Streptophyta; class Magnoliopsida; order Fagales; family Betulaceae; genus Betula; species Betula pendula. The sequence continues at coordinate 53,393 of FXXK01000056.1, forward strand.
CTTCATCTCCTTCCACTTTTCTCTGGAGGTAAACTCTGCGACCAGCCTACAACACTTCACAAAGGAAACCAAAATGTTTTCCACTCCAAAGAAGCGCCCAAAACGCAATGATAAGCCACCTTCTTCTTCTTCGAGTTCTTCGCTGAACTCTCTGATGGAACCCCCAAAGAGTTTCTTTCCTTCCAAGGACGAGTTCCTGAGGCTTGTGGCCGTGCTCGCCATCGCCACCTTCGTCGCCCTGGGATGCAACCTCCTGGACACCACTTTCATCAACCGCCAATCCAAGCTCTTCTGCGATAGCGGTGACTTAGACTCCCCCGATGCAATCTCCGGTGAGTCCCCTCTTTTTTTTTTTTGGGGGGGGGGGGGGGGGGGAAGGGGCTTTCCCGAGAAAATCTAGGAAAATGAAGAGTATCTGACTCTATATGTAGTTTTAAACCCAAATTTATTTGCTTTATGGCTAGTTAGTTGATGGGGTAGTGATTTCTTGGTTATTTTATGGATTAAATGTTTAATTTTTGTGGTTATGGTATGCGTGTTTCAGTGTTTGTGTGAGGTGTGGCTTAATTTGTGCACAATGTGACTGATTCTCCACGTCAATTATGATTTTATATTGTTTTCGTTTAATAATTACTGGGTTATAACTCAAATATATATATAGAACAAGATGATTGAATTTCTGTTTGGTGGCACAGTTATCATGGCAAGCTGAGTTGCGTGGTAGGTGGTGCGAGCTGGACTTAGTTATCTTATTTGCTAGTTTCTGGTAAACGAATAATGAATGACAAGCTTCTTGCAGTTTTCGAGTACAAGTGAGCTTGTGAAATGGGCTTCAAGCTATGCCTTGTTCATTCAAAGTCTGTTAATTCTGATGGTTGGATTAGGCAATCGTGTTTTTCTGGATTATGATCTAGATGTGTCATCTGAAGAAAATGTCATAGACTGATTTTTATTTTTTATTTTTAATGAACATATAGCAAGAAGAAGTGAAGTGGACTAGTATTCCATTGGGTATAGAACGCCTTTATGGGTCTCAAAACAACAACAGATGTATGTTGCAACTTTCTTGAATTATAATCTACTGAGGATAGATGGTCGTCTTGGTATAACTATCATATATTGGTGTTCCATCTATCATGTCCTTCTGAATGGTATTTGTATCTTGTTTTGAAGTCCCATCTGCCATATAGCTCCATTTTCATTTAGGAGTGTCTCACATTTGTATTCCTGCCTCATTTTAGTTGATAGCTCATGCCTTTTCTCTACATATGCTCTGTGCAATGCTTGTTGGTCTTTCCCCTCCCCAAGCATGTTCTTGTGAACACATTTTCTACCCTCGACTTTCTGCTCTTCCGCGCCTTCTTTAATAATTTCTTTTGTTGTATACCAACATTAAATACAGTGGTCCCGAGAAATAGGCTGCTGTGTGATGTTTACTACTTCTATTGATATTAAATTTTAATCAATTTGCATCATGTACAGATTTCTGTGAGCCTTGTCCAAGTAATGGAGAATGTTATCAAGGCAAGTTGGAATGTGTGCGCGGTTATAGAAAGCATGGGAAGTTCTGTGTAGAAGATGGAGATATTAATGAAACAGCTAAGAAACTTGTGTGTCCTCAGAAAACTTATTCACTCTGGTATACTGATGTGTTTGGATAGTTGGATTAGAAAATTGCGAATTTAACTCTGAATATCATGTATATTTTTCTAATTCATGATTTATATATAATGAAATTGCAGTCGGAGTTGGTAGAAATTCATCTTTGTGAAGCATACGCTCAATTTTTGTGCGATGGAATTGGGATAGTCTGGGTCTGTCACCTTTGCCAACCTCTCAACTTCATCAAAATTGGTTCTATATTATTGTTTTATTATATACCAGTGAATGCAACGTGCTTGAGTTCTGTTGACAACATTTGTAGTTCTAATTATCTACACCATTTTCAGGTAAGAGAGGATGATGTATGGAAGGAGTTAGATGGACACGAGCTGATGAAAAATATTGACTTGGACAGTGCGACCTATATGTATACAAAACAAAGGGCAATCGATGCTGTTGGCAGATTATTGGAGACAAGGACAAATCCTTATGGGTATGCCATTCCATCTTCAATTTCAAGTCTAAGATTTAATGAATGCTGTAGGTCTTCAGGTTGGATGTTCCCTGATTATTCCTTCTTCTTCTTCCTTGTTTTTTTTTTTTTTTTTATTTTTAAATGTAGGATCAAAGAGTTGAAGTGCCCAGACATGTTAGTTGAGCGTTATAAGCCATTTCCATGTCGCATCCGTCAGTGGCTCACTGAGCATGCTCTTGTTATTTTTCCAGTTTGTGTGCTGGTATTCTCTTTCTTGAACACTTCCTTCAATGCTTATGTTCTGGTACCAATTTTTTGAAGCTTATTGACAATATCAAAATTCACAGCTTCTCGGGTGCACCTTTTTTCTCCTGAAAGTTCATCGCAGACAGTATCTATCAAGCAGAGCTGAAGAACTCTACCACCAGGTATACAAGGCCTTGAAGGCCCTGTGTTCTTTTCTAGCACAGCCGACTGAATGTTAATTTCTTGTTTCATTACATTGCCCCTTCCCTTGCATTCTAAACTGTGTTGATTTTGAACAATACATAGCTGGTAGATCACTAATAGGCTGTAAGTTAGACATGAAACCCTATATCCATCATATTGATGGGAAGCTGGCAAGCAGACAGTGCTCAATACGTGTAAAATATTGGTGAATGGAAAAGATTTGTTGAGGATGGTTAAGGCTGATGTTGAAATTGGCATAATAGTGAGCACTGAGCAGTACCATGAAATGGAGATGTGCTATTTATCAACAAGAAAGAATACCTCTGCCCCTATAATAACTTTGATTCAACCCATGTGATTGGAGAGGTTTGGGAGGGCTAGAGCTATCCTCGAGTTGAGCAGCTTACTATCGCTGTTAAATCACCCACAAAAAAGAAGAAGAAGAAGAGGTGTTGCACCAAAATGATAAGGCTGGAAATTCAAGAATAACTACCCAATATAGCCTTGTTTAAAATTTAAAGTTCTTGTTTTAATGGTAAAGTCTTGATGTCAAATGCAGTCCACAGCGTTCACTTCATACAAAAAGGCTTCAGGATAGGACCATTCTAAGTAAGCCCTCCCAAGGCCATTTTTGATATACTCATAGCCTATATAATAAGAATCAAAAGATCTTTGGAAGAGCATAAATGATGCATGATATAAGAATCAGCAACCTTCTTAGTCTGTCCACATTTCATTGATAAATAAAAATTTACATTTTCGTGTTCTGAATTTATTTCTGTAAAACAAAGTGGGGTTGGTCAACACGTTAATTAGAATTAGGAGTGAAGAAACTAAACATGCTCAATGAAGGCTATATCAGTATATCTAACACTTTATTGTATTAATGAGCATTAAAACCTTCTTAAATTACAGCTAAATTACAAGCTTTAGATCCAGATAACAAGATGTTAAATTTATATGTATCGCGGGATCAATTATTTAAGTGCACCATAATCTGAGAAGAATACAAAAGAAAGAAATTAGTGAGCGGACATCCTTAACTCTGTCCAACAACTGTTTAAAACAATTAATATGATGGACACTTACACTGTTTCCATGGAAGATAGAAAATCATTTACCTCAATGTACATCATTGGGTGCACCTGACTTTCCTGTAGGTTACGTCAGCATACTGGAGTCTGTATTTCACATAAAATTTTAGTGATAAAAGTTGCCATTCAGCATGGAGAGCACCCATGTATGCTTGATTTTGGTGGCTTTGTGACAGAACTAAATTGTTGAACCTATGAGGGGGTCAAACATTCGCAGAGGATATTGAGGTGACATTCAAATAAATGTGAATGGCAGACTTTTTATGACTTTATTTCTGTATGGACTTCTTTCTTTAATTTTTGCTGTAGGTACTCCACCCTTGTGTACTTGCTTGGCACCCTATAAGCTCTCTCTCTCTCTCTCTCTCTCTCTCTCCCTCCCTCTTGTTCAAAAGAATTCCCTTATCACAAAAAAAAAAAAATCCCTCTCTTCCTTGGGACTTGGGACTTCCGTGACGGCTGGAGTTTGTTTCATCTTCTTTAGCATAAAAGTTGTTTTGATGAAATCTTTTTTAGTAGACTTAGTAATGCATGGGTAGATGTGGATACTTTTCTGGTAACTTGATATTGATTTAATGTACCCAAGTTTACTGATCTATGTGCACTTTTTTTTTTATAAGTAAAAAGCCATACTCAAAACAGAAAATTATCCCTTATTTTATTCCTTTATTGATTCAATTTGCTTAATATTTTTATTGAAACGTAATATTCTCTGTGGCCCATGCGATAGGCTTGTGAAATACTGGAGGAGAATGCATTGACGTCAAAGAGTATAAATGGGGAACGTGAACCTTGGGTTGTTGCTTCTAGGTTACGAGATCATCTTCTTTTGCCAAGAGAGAGGAAGGACCCTGTGTTATGGAAAAAGGTATTCTCTTGTCCGGATCAGAGTATAGCTTTAATAACTTCTTTCTGTTGTGGATTGGTGCAGATACTTTACCAGTGTTGTAAGCAATTTGTTTCCTTGATATCTAGTGGACTATTTTTTTTGATAAGTATATTCTAGTGGAGTTAAAAGTTGCGATTGAGTTTAGTATTTGTTCGTAGACTTAAAATGCCTTTTCTGAGACGATGAAGTTTGCCTTTGTTCATATTTTTTCATTGGAGCAACCATTTCAGTGGAACTGGAGTATTGACATATGAGTCAGACCATCTATTTCAAATGTTGACACTCTGTTTCAATTATTATTCTGCATGGATCAGGGTACATATTGACTTCATAAAATTCTGAAATCGTTTCTGCCTCATCCTTGGAGAACAGTTGACGACCAAAGCTTGCTTATTTTGCATCAGTGCATTGACTCCTGAATCTCCTTTAGATAACTGTCTTTTTGCTGTAATCTCAATTTATCTTAAAGGCCTCATTACTGGGAGTCAATTTAAAATCTCAATTTATCTTAAAGTTTGAATGATTTTTAGCCATTCATTCCTGCAAAGGCATATACTCTGTTCAATATTGGCAATCATGTATTTTCTCAGAGCTTTGGCTCTCATTCTCTTTGGTCTTCCTCTTGTCCTTTTGATCCTTTAACTTGAATCAAATCACTCATACTAGTGCAACTCATCACTCTTTCAGTAACTGATAATGAACTACTTCGTTGCCTCCCAAAACTTCTTCACCAGTAATTCTGACCTTATGAACTGATGCGAGTTTGAAGCCAACTTGTTGAGGACTACTAGTTTATATATTTTTGTATCCATTGTCTTTGTTTATATCTTCTCTCTTTTACTAAAACTGTATCACTGATGATTTGTACTTTATCAAGTTTTAAATTAATTATTTTTAAGTTTTTTTTTTTAATAATTTCCACAATATTTACAGGTAGAAGAATTGGTTCAGGAAGATTCTCGAGTAGATCGTTATCCAAAGCTGGTGAAGGGTGAATCAAAAGTAGTATGGGAATGGCAAGGTATAAAAGGTGTACCAAAATGTTTTGGTAAAAAATAAACAGGGTGTTCCAACTTGGTCAGTCGGACCAGTCTCTTACCTGGCTGTTGTTGTTGTTCTTAAAACTTAAAAAAGTGATAACATCCAAAATCAAATTTTGAAAAACAAGGGGCCTTTTAGGAAACAAAAGATTCAGTAAGATTATGTCCGAATAATTTTTCATTGAAATGTGCTGGTGCAAAAAAGTGATTTAATTCAAGTTGGAGGGAAAAGAGGTCGAGGAAGGCCTAAAACTATTTTGATTAGATGTTTTGAAGAAGGATATGATAAAGAGGAAGGTGACAGATAATATGATTATGGACAGGATGAAGTGGTGAGAATACATGCCATGGCCTGATTTGTTGAAAAAAGATCTATAAAGCTGACCACAATGTAATTAGGATTAAGGTTTAGTTGAGTTGAGTTTTGCATTAGGGAACCAAACAAAGCTGGGATCCTGTAATTCCACCTTGCTGTTCACATGTTCACAAAGTTGAACACAAATTGTCTTTCCTTCCTTTTTCTTTTAAATCCTGTTTAATTGATTAGCTGATTTTTAAACTGCCCTTTCTAGCTTTATCTTGTAATGTCCTGAATCCTATTTGAGCATTCAATTTCTAGCTAACGTGTGTAATTGTTGTTTGTGAGCATACATATCTTTAGCTTTGGGGTTTTATAGCTATTTCTTGTATTGCTTTTTCATCTTCAATTTTAACACGTTTACTCTCTCTCTCTCTCTCTCTCTCTTTAATAGTTGAAGGCTCTTTGAGCTCTTCAAGGTTGAGAAAAAAAGTAGAGGCAAGCAAATTGAAGTCTGCTGATGGCACGGACAAAAATTCCGATCAACAACGCAGTGCATTGAAAGCCGGTGAGCTGCTAAACTGCTGATTGGTGTTCCACATAATGCTTTTGTGATCCACTCTTCCTAATGTTTTGCTCGATATTCTTTCATGTTCTCTGTGCATTGATATGGCTGAGCTAATATTTATTAGACAACAAATTTCATGCAGAGCCTAAGGCACTAATTTTTTGACATGGAGTCAGCGTCCTCTCTCAATCCCATTTGCTGAAACAACTCAGAGCCTAGCCAAGGTCTCCTGTAATATTAAGTCTAGCTCTTTCTTTTGTAATTTATTGGAGATTGAACAAGATGTCTGGCTGATGGAAATTTTGTAACCTTACGATTGAAGAAAATAGAACTTGTATCAGGTTTTGAGATAGTTCATAAGGTCCGGTTATATCCTGTAGACCAGTGGGGTTTGGGTCCTGTGAATAGTTGAATGAATACAAGTTTTAGATTGTCACTTCCCTCTCCCTCTCCCTCTCCCCCTCCCTCTCTCTATATATATATGTGTCGTACCATTAAGCCACTCACTTGTGCTTTTCCCATTCTTCCCTTGGTATTTGGATCACGTCTATATTCAACCCGAGTTACTCCTGAATTACGGATTTGTATTTGACCTCAGCTTTCTTGCTATCATGGACGCACCATGCTTAGAAATAGCATTATGTGCATTTTTCTCCTAAAATTTTTACTGATTCAGAATGAAGTATTTGTGGATATCATGGTCTCTCCATTGAAACGAGATATTGCCACAATGCACATAATGCTATATTTCTTGCTTTACCAATTTATCTTGACTTATTTAAGGTTATGTGATAGCTCGATAATGCAGCAGCCATGTGGTTGCTGACCTGTGCACCATTTTGAGATGCTAATGGGAATTAGTATTGGAACATGAATTCTTGGAGCAGCCTGCTGCTGGGAGGTTGAGGGTGGAACTTCCCAAAAACAAAAAGAAGACAGATTCCTACTTGAAAGGGCCACAAAGTAAGAAAAAATTCTTCAAATTGCAGATGCCTAATGCAGGATGCTTCTGGGTTAGTAGTGCAGGATGCTAGCCTTTTAGTTGCTGAGCAAAATAAATAAATATATGCAAGGCTGTTGTTGCAATTTCTGTTTTAGGGTCCTTAGGGATAGGATCTATTGCGTTCAGATTTTGTTTTATTATGTCTAACGGTAAACATAGTGTTATATCATTTATCATTCAAAGATTTTGAATTGCAGGACAATATATTCACTATGAGGCACTGACAATATATATACAATTATATATATATAATTAATTTGGATCATGAAATGGATATTCACCATAAATGGAGGCAGTTTTAATGTATTAAATCTGATTCCAGCACATAAATTGATAGAAGAGTCCATTCCTGAAAATTTAGACAGCTCTCTCACAGAATGAATCACACTAGAAAATTTTCATAATTGGTGACTATGCAATATCCAGTTGAGGAAAGTTATGCACTTATGCTCCTTCACCCTCCAAGACTCTACAGTCCAAGATTAGATTCTTATATTAGATGTCAGCTCGTGGAAAAGGAGATTGGTCACCCTCATGCTTTTCATTTATGGCACTAATGAACCTCACATGCTTAGCCAAAGTATATGGGGGCCACATGTATAATTCCCCTCACATAAAGTTCCATAGAGTATTCGATAATGGGACCATGGCCCATGGGTGCTGAAAAAGCTTGTATAGTACTAATGTGGATCCATGACAAAAGTAGAAATAAAAATTCAAACTTAGTGTTATTTTTGTCTTGACAACATGTGCCCTGATCATTGACACCAGTCTTTTCTTTATTAAATTGTCAAGCTTTGTCTCAGAAAAAATAAATCCCACAAAAGTTATTGTTACAGAAATTATAATTATATTAATATCATCCAAGGCCAGAGTGTAAAGATTATACTAACTTGGAACAGGAAATTTTGAATTTATTTTTATGCCAAGAAACCCATGCATAAAAACACGAGTAAATCTCGAGCATTTGAACTGTTTCTAAATTAATGTTGACTTTCCATTTCGATCAGAATTTGACACATCTCCTCTAATAAAAAAAATATAGGAAAAACTTTACAAAGAAGTTTTGAACTTTCATGCGATTTGAAGAACCTCTTAATTTTTGATTTCTCTCATTTTCACCTCTCAAACTTTCAATTTCTATCATAAGACCCTCTTTTGTCTGTTTTTACCATTAAAATTTTTTAAAATTCTTAAAATACCCTTCATTTTAAGGTTTAGATTTTTTTATAATTTTTTTGTTTAAAATACAGGGATATTTTGAGAATTTCAAAAAATTTTAATCATGAAAACAGATGAAAGAGGGTCTTATGATAAAAATTAAAAATTTGAGGAGTGAAAATAAAAAAAGTCAAAGATTGAGGAAAATTTTTTAAATCGCGTAAAAATTTAGAAATTTTTTGTAAAATTTTTCTAAAAAATATGAACACAAAAATATGTGGAATGTAGTGTCAAAGACGCCAGAAATTAATGGGCAGCATTTAAGATTGAAATGTACAGCCATACTCCTTCAGTATGGGCTTTCCTGTCTTTGTCTATATTTTTAGACAAATATCTATTTTTATTTTTGAAATTTACGACAAATTTTGATTTGGTTCTTAACACTAAGTAAAATTAAGTCCCTAATTATTTAAATTGTCCGTCTATTTTAACGCCGAATGCTAATGAATTGTAACGGTTTGATAATTAGTGAAGGTTAAGTGCTACTTTTTAAAAATTTTGTGGTCTAAAGTTTCAAAGGGATAGTGAGGTTAAACTTTTTATTCTTTTTTCTTTTTTCTTTTTTCAAAAGTAATTATATTGTAATTACCGTTATTGTCACTTTGGTTACGTAGGGTAGCGTAGTGTCGGCAATGAATCTAACGGTGAAGGGAGGACGTGTCTAATCCTCAACCGTTTGTATAGATCTTTTGAAGTTGTTGCTTTGCTATTATTAGAGGAAAATAAATGTCACAGGCCACCAAATCATCAGCCCTACTAAAAGAAAAGTTTCCATTTCTTGGCCACTCATACGATACGACCAATTTATTCTAATCCCTTATTATTATTACTATTACCAATAAATTGATATTTTTTGTAAATAGTTTTGTATATCTGAAAAAGTAATTTGATTTTGGATACAATCTCAAATTGTAAACCATCACAAAATTTTATTGATTAAAAATGAGATGAAAAATAATTTAAATGTGATCACACGTTTTGAAAAAAGTCACTATGAAATAAAAAGAAATTAAAAAAAAAAAAATCTAACTCTATATAGTCATTTATTTTTTGAAAAATATCGAGTTATTATCCAGAATTTTGGCAACATCATTTCTTTTCATTCAACTCAATTTTTTTAAAAAATCAACTTTCTTATTCAACTCAAAAAAAATATAATATATATAATATATATATAATATATTATATATATAATATATATATATATATATATATATATATATAGAAGTGGCCGAGCCATCCAAGCAATTTTTGGGGTGGTTCAAAACCACCCCAATTTTTTTTTTTTTTTTTAAGAATTAAAATATATTTTTTATTCATTTTAATTATATTTTTTAAAATATATTCACTTACTCAAATATTTTTTATAAATTATCTAAATATAATTTTTTTTTTTCTCAATATCATTAAAATTAACAAAAAAATCGAATAAAATCACACGAGCATCAATATCAAATCACTTTATGAATTTTTAATTTTTGCAATCAGCTCCATGAGTTTTACCATTTTTCAAATAAATTATTAATCTACCACCTCCTTCCACCTTTGGGTTTAAAATCTTTGATTTAGAAAAGCTTGTTTAGTGTTTTTATTTCTGCTTCACTATTCTGTTTTCTCTTTTTGCACATGGCGGAAGAACATAAAAATCTAAAATGGGAATATCTGTGTCGGCGGATAACTCCAAACCAGTTAGAGAGTCCTATTAAGGACTCTCATCCTTTGACTCTTCGTAGTCCCCCACAGTCTATAGTGGACTACTGTAATTATCTACTAAACTGTAATTATCTACTAATCACTTGAACTGCGTACCTATATCTAGCTTATTACTCTCTCTCTCTCTCTCTCTCTCTTTGTCACGCTGGGACGCGCTGAGACGGTGAGCATTTTCCAGCATCTGGGGGGGTCTTAGAGTGAGAGAGAGGTCCAAGTTCATAAGCTGGAAGCACCCACATGAAATAATCTTCACCTTGTATACACTGAAGAGTGCTTTCTCTTTTTCCAGCTAAAGTATGCGATCCCGTTTTATGTTCTTTATTTTCATTGATTTTTTTTGCTAAGTACGTACTGTCTGGTCCCATAAGATCTATGCGCTTGTAATGTCATCCATTCTCATTTTCTTTTTCTGGGTATGTGAAAAAAGAAGAAGAAGAAATGTATTTACATGGGTTTCTTTTTGGTTTCCCTGCTTGTTGTTTATGATGCTCTTTTTGGTTCTTTAGGCTCAAAGATGTCAGATTTGATTGTAAATTGAAGAGTTTTGCACACAATAGGTTTGAGAAAGTGTTTCCCTCACTGTTACGATCAGGAGTTTGAACTTTATATATAGAGTATCTCATGTACATCACTTTGTAACCGTTTGATAAATACAATTACAACTCTTGATTATGTTATCTATTATCACTCTTATCTACATGATTATCACTAGCTGGAAGTGTATGTTGAGATGGAGTTCTTGATTGAGATGAAGTTCTTGATTGTTGTCGTCAATATTGTTATCCATATCCTTAACATAAATTTCCGTTGTTTATTCGGGTTGAGTTCACATTTACATTGGGATCTTCTTGTTGGAAATATAAAATGTTTGAATTTTTTTAAGACCCAAGAGGTGTGAGCTTGGTTTTTAGGCGATGATTTTAATCGGAGTTTTTGTTGCTGACTTGAGGTATTAAATCCTGGGACCAACTTGGTAAGCTAAAGAAGAGGTCTCTGTAGTTGTTTCCTAGCATATAGCAATGAGAATTGGCCTACTAGCAAATCATTATGTGTGATGGAAAAGAGGCTACTCCTTGATTAATGCTTTGTTTATTTATTTATTTATATAGAAATGAGAATTGGCCTAAATCAGTGTGCGAACAACCGATTTTTTTTTTTTCAGAACTCCATTTTTTTTAAAAAAAAACTTAGATTAATATTACTATTTAACTGTGGCTTCTCAACCATTGATGACTTGTTTCAAGTTATTGCTTTCTAATTTAGCTGCATAATGCAGTAGCTTTCAGGGAACTGTCTCAATCTTATCATGGGGTCCAAGCATAACTCACCAGGCAACAGAACACGCCCATTGTCTATATTTGTTATTATTGGTCTCTGCTGTTTCTTTTACCTTTTGGGAGCCTGGCAGAAGAGTGGCTTTGGAAAAGGGGACAGCGTAGCATTGGAATTAACCAAGCAGACAGATTGCAACATCTTTACGAATTTAAATTTTGAGGCTCATCACAATGTTGTTGACATTATCCAACCTTCCGCACCTAAAGCCACAGTGTTCAAGCCATGTGATGTTCAATACAGAGATTATACTCCTTGCCAAGAACAAGACCGAGCAATGAAATTCCCAAGGGAAAACATGATATACAGGGAAAGACATTGCCCTCCAGAAGAGGAAAAATTGCGCTGTCTTATTCCAGCACCCAAAGGATATCTGACTCCATTCCCCTGGCCTAAAGGCCGTGACTATGTCCACTACGCAAATGTTCCTTATAAAAGTCTTACAGTTGAGAAGGCGGTCCAGAACTGGGTGCAGTTTCAGGGAGATGTGTTCAAATTTCCAGGTGGAGGAACAATGTTCCCTCAAGGCGCGGATGCATATATTGATGAACTTGCATCAGTTATTCCAATTGCGGATGGCTCTGTCAGAACAGCACTGGATACTGGTTGTGGAGTATGTTGATTGTTCAAATTACCGTTATCTATTTCTTTTTTTGTGTATGTGTCTAAATATATGCTCATGATATTCATCATAGTTAAAACTCAATTTGTTTCATTCTTCCTCCCCCCACCCACCCACAAACAGCTATTGTCTTTTGGTTTTGACACAATGTTGAAGGATCAGAGGATTCCAAAAACCTGCCACTTCAAAGGCCTGTCACGCTTCACCCAAAGTTGTGTCTTCCCCTCTATCATACATGAAACTATAAGATAGTCATACCTATGAATAATGTCTCTCTTGATGTCATTCCCAACATGTCATGCCTGAACTGAGGCCTGGAAGAACTGGTTGATTTGTCTTCCTTGAAGGGCTTGATATATCGAGAATCAGCATTATCTTTATGCTCTTGAATACTACTCTTGTAGGCTCTTTTCTGGACCACGTTACATATGTTTTTTTCCCTTTCCGTTTTTTTTCTTGGTGTAGAGTATCAAAATGAATGTGATTTCTTGCTGACAAGGTTCACATGATATAATATAATTTATAGTCGGATTGCTGTCTATGGTTACAATTATGGTGGGGTTCTGTCTCGTTCCTCTGTATCAAATATATGATGTCCTAGAAAGGCAGAAAGATATTCATAAGTGTTAAGTCCCATATTGACTCCTTACTAGGTGAAATTCAATGTGAAACTGTTCTTTATAAGTGATTCTAAAGAGTTTTAATTGTAACTTGATTTGTCTTTTTAGAGTGATAGTGTAAATTTGGCTAGCGCTTTCTTTTGTTTGTTGCAAATGACATTAGAACAACTTAATAACACCATGTGGTGCTAAAGTATTGCATAATGTGAGCCCTGATGAAGATGTTGGGGATTTGAGTAGGAGAGATTGTGACATCCCAGAAAGTTAGTCATGAGTGCTAAATCTTACATTAGTTTCTTATTTGGTGAAACTAGTATTTATAGTGATTTTAGGGAACTTTAATTGTAACTTCATTAATTCTTTTAGCGTGATAGTGCAAATGTGGCTACTCCTTCCTTGGGTTGTTACAAAATATATGCTGGTAGTGACTCATATGTTCTTCATACCGGCTGCCTTAATCTACTCATTTTCAGTTGGCCTTTCAATTGCTGGAATAATAACTCTGTACATAACACAGGTTGCAAGCTGGGGTGCATACTTGCTGAAGAGAAATGTTTTGGCTATGTCCTTTGCACCAAGGGACAATCATGAGGCACAAGTGCAGTTTGCATTGGAGCGAGGTGTCCCTGCTATTATAGGTGTTCTTGGATCAATACGCCTTCCATACCCATCAAGGGCCTTTGATATGGCTCAGTGCTCTCGATGTTTGATACCATGGACTGCAAATGGTAAGTGTTAGGAATGATCAACATTAAAGAGCACTTCAACTTATATTTAGAAAACTAAATCATTTAAACTACCCTATTTTCAGACATAAAATATATTTACAATTATGATTCTATTTCATCACAAACTTGAGTATGAAAAAATTCATGTATAGCTAGACAATGAAATATGTTGATGATTAGTGATTCTTTTACAATTTTTTAGTGTTTAGACATTCGTTCCTTTATAACTAATGCCTGGAAGCTACATCTGTGATCACAAATGCATCAATAATTCTGTTCCATGTTAGTGTGCCATGAAGTGGAAATAAAATTGATTGTTTACATGAAAAGTCATGAACTTGTCCAAAACAGACTATCAAGTAACAGTGACAGGGTTTTTAACTACAATTTAATACTTGTATCTATTGCTATAGTTTTCTATTTAGAATTTTCACGTTTGTAGAGTTTGAACCCACATATCTTCAAGTTCCCAAAATTACTATGTAATTTTGACTTTTATGATGAAGGGATGGAATCAAATAGTTCATATGAACATAATAGAGAGAAATTCAATTTGTCTTGTAAAAGTGAAAGAGAACTAAAGAAGAAATAAAGAACTTAGAACCATGAAGAAAATATATATATATATATATATATATATATATTATATAATATATATATATATAGTAATATATATATTATATATTTTAACTTTTTTATTAAAAATAATTTTATATTTTATTTTGCTTTTGTACTCGTATCACATCGTGTAGCTCTGATTAATGCTTTGTTGAGTTGATTTTTTTTTTTTTTTTTTGTGTGTGTGGGTGTCCTTGATCCTTCATGGGTTATTAGTCTAGTGACAAGTTTGTGTTTCATTTATCTGATTATATTGGATATCAGATAACACCATACAAAATCACAAATCTTATTTACTCTCTCCGTGCTATCCTTTTTGTGATGTCCTGAAACATATATTCTATTTGAAAAGTCAAGTATAGAATGTTCTTAATTTCCAAAATTATCATATGGAGGGAAATTTAAAAGGTTCTTGTCAACATTTGAGAGTTTGTTTTGTCGATTCACCACTTTGCCTATAAAGGCACATGCATTAACACAGGGATCAAGATTCTCTAGAATTCCTAGGGCATTCTATCAAGTATATTTTTTCAAATCTCAACCATTGTTTTTAAATTAAATGATGGAAAATTTGACATATCAGCATTTTTCACTTCATTATTTACCATATCTATTACTTCCTGTGGTAAATAATGTGGTAATAAATGATGATAAATATAGTAAATAATGAAGTGATAAATGCTAATATGGCAAAATCTATACCATTTAGTTTAGAAACGGTAGTTGAGATTTGAAGAAATTTATTCAGTAAAATACATTAAGAATTCTAGGGGATCTTGATCCTAAAACAGGACTCGGAATTTGGGATGGAGGTAGTAGAATTTTGAGCACCTGGTGAAGTTGATGATCTTTTCGCATATGAACCTCTCTTTACAGATGGCATGTACCTAACGGAAGTTGATCGAGTCCTCAGACCTGGTGGATACTGGGTCCTATCTGGCCCTCCAATCAATTGGAAGACCTACTATAAAACGTGGAAGCGATCTAAGGAGGATGTCATGGCTGAGCAAAGAAAGATCGAAGAGCTGGCTGAACTTCTTTGCTGGGAGAAGAAGTATGAGAAGGGAGATATTGCTATCTGGAGAAAAAAGGTAAATGCCAAATCCTGCCGAAGAAAGGCAGCAAATATATGCAAGTCAAAGGATGCTGATAATGTCTGGTAAGTCCCTGTATGCCTCAAGTTTACTGTTTACTTAATTACACTCGTTGATATTATTTGCTATTAGATGTACAAAATTTGTTACTTGTACAATATCTTTGGTACAAAAAGTCTACTTTATTACACTTCTTTAGTTTATTGCATTTGTACTTAGTTTTGCTGAAATTATTCTTCACTTTCAGAGGAATGAAATTGTTAATTGTACGCAATCCTTGTTACTTCATCCATTAGTTGTCATGTTCTGGTAGTTCATTTAAAAAAAAAAAAAAAAAAACCTTTGCTTTTTTTCTGTTTCATTTATTCACTGTTAAAATATGAAATCTTCAGTAATGCATTCAATCTTCAGGCTATGGTTATAAATGTTTGAAAAAAACCTTGTGGATTACTTCAAGTATACTTTTAAGCTTTGTGTTTGTTAATTTAGTCCAGCAACGGGCCAGCCACAGTTAGAAGCATGTTTCTGTGAGCTCATGCACAGGATGGTGCTAGCAAGTGGATTTTTTGACACATCTAATTTCAAAATTTTGGTTATCTTTTGGTGGAATACCATATATGGATATCCTCACTGCAAGAGATGTGATCAAAGAAGAAAAAAAATGAAATTTGTGATGAATAGTTAATTTTTTTTAATCCACCGTACAGAAAAGTAAAGAAAAAGGATTCCTAAGTTTTTACTTGGACTGTATTAGTCTGTTAACCAATGTGGTACATGAAGGTGGCATATCCATCTATAATTATCTATTTCTTTGTGAATGCTTTTTTTTTTTACTTTAACTGGGGCATCTACATGCAGAGGCAACTAAGCCTCTCTATCTCTCTCTGTTATGCCTGCTACTTTTCGAGACTTGAAAACATGCTCATTTAAGCAATGGTTTTGGCCCCCGCGGGGGGGGTGGGTTGTATCCATGGCTTAATCTGTTTTTTTTTTTGTTGATTAGTAAGAGGAAATATCATTAAAAGCATACTTAATCTGTTGGTTGGCATGTACCCATGACAAGGAACTGCCTGATGTATGGTATGGGATATCAGGGTATGTAAGACTTGCTTGACACTTGGAAGTGCATAGGTTTGCAATGTCCTGCATTGGCTGTATTAACCCAATATGAGCCAATGTGGATGAACACTAGCACAATACTGGAAATTCCTTTTTTTGATAAATCAATTTTTAGATTTTTAGGCTGCAACCATCTAATTTGATTAGCTTCATGTGGAATTCCTTCTTTTGGTAAAAACGTATATATGAATCTACAATTTATATGGATTTACGGTACTCTAGTTATATATCAGAATTGAGTTTTAATGTTATGCAATTCCAGTGTTAAGACTTTTATGATGTTTTTGTTCTTCTCAAAATTGTTATTATTGTTGCTTTTGGTATTGTCATCCTAATTCTTGTGGTGTATATTAGGTACAAGGAAATGGACACCTGTATTACTCCTTTCCCTGAGGTATCTAGTAAGGATGAGGTAGCAGGAGGACAGTTGAAGAAGTTTCCAGCTAGGCTTTTTGCAGTCCCTCCCCGAATAGCTAAGGGATCCATTCAGGGGGTTACAGCTGAATCTTACCAAGAGGACAATAAACTATGGAAAAAACGTTTAAATGTCTATAAAAGAATCAATAGATTGATTGGCACTACAAGATATCGGAATGTGATGGACATGAATGCAGGACTTGGAGGATTTGCAGCAGCACTAGAGTCACCAAAATCTTGGGTAATCAATGTTGTGCCTACGATTGCCAAGAACACTTTAGGTGTCATTTACGAGAGAGGTTTAATTGGCATATATCATGACTGGTATGCCCCTACGAATGTCTCATTCTTTGTTGTTCACTTAAAGTCCTGTAGATTTTCTCTGCATTTTTACGTAATGAAATTGCTGAGAATTTGTAGCATGGCAGTTTTATTTGCAATTTTGACAAAGATGAAAACATGTTATTACATAACCAACTTTAAAGCTTACCTGCTTATGAGGCCATTGTGTATTAAAATTTATTGGTACATCCTGAGAGGAATTCCATCTCTAGGCTTTCCTTTTGTTGTTATTTTTGATAGCATATCACTTCATTTGCAATTAATTAAGCATCATATGGTTCTGTATTAAAATTGGCTAAAACTTTTCTGATGATTCTTATTACATTGCCAAGGGCAATATAAGCAAGTCAAATGGTACAAGGATTTCATGCTCATTACTTGTTCCGTTTCTTCATCACAATGCCAAAGGCTTTGGAATCTCGATTACATTTTTATTCCCTATATTTTTTCAGGTGTGAAGGCTTCTCTACTTACCCAAGGACATACGATCTTATTCATGCTAATGGTGTATTCAGCTTGTACCAGAACAAGTAAGCCTCATCTTCTTCTTCTTCCTGTATGCCAGAAGTATATCTGGTTTGGGCATTTTAAAATTATTTTACATGGAAGCATTCCAATCCTTTTTGTAGTCAAAGGATCTGAATGTCCAGAACACTTCATATCATATATATTATGTTCTACTTTTGTGGAACTCGGCAAGAGTCTCTAAACCATTTAGGAAAACCCTCTCATCTTTCATGAGATGTTTTGAATTATTGATAACATGATTGAAATGGCTCTCCAAGCTTGAATTTTTCTGAGGGCTAAAGTGGAAATAGTTTCCTCCATGCAAAAAGTTTGGTGGGCTTTCCTTAATCACCAAAGTTCTCTTACCGTATTCCTTTGTTAACTCTCCCAGTTATTCTTCCTTTTCTTTTTCCTTCTCAATAGTTTATATATCTTTATTTCTCTTTTGAAGTTAGCAGAAAATAGGTTGCTGCATTTTATATTATCTCTATAAATGATCCTGATTATATGGAGTCTTCTTCTGATAGAAAAACCTCATTTATAACAAGTTTTTACTACGTTTAATTTCTGATAGAACATATATGAATAGGTGCAAACTGGAAGACATCCTTCTGGAGATGGATCGTATCTTGCGGCCTGAAGGAGCTGTGATCTTGAGGGATGAAGTTGATGTTATGAACAAGGTTAAGAAAATTGCTGGAGGCATGAGATGGCATGCTAAATTGATGGATCACGAAGACGGTCCCCTTGTGCCTGAGAAGATCTTGGTTGCTGTCAAACAGTATTGGGTTGGAAACAGCACATCCAGCGATGAATAAAGCAGATCATAATTATTTGGTGGTGAATAGAAGCAAATGCTCTAGCACCAAATGATATGATCAAGTTGCTCTGGAGTGGAGGGACTCAAAGAGTTCTGATACTCAGAGATGGCATGTATTGTGTCATTGACGATATAGAGCTGTATGATGCTTATCTGAGGCTCTGAGCTTTTATTCTTGTATTGATTTTGGAGGGGAAAGTTAGAAAAGGGTGGCCGAAATAATTGTTTCAAGAATACTACAGTGATACATGTTAAGCATGACATTGATACATGATCATAATGATATTTTGTTTTTTTTTTTTTTTTCAAATTGACCTTATAATGATTAATGGTGCAACAATCTCAATGGAATTATCATTTAATTCCTCCTTTCATGCGTACATACGATGATTTTTTGGTAAACAGTTAAAGCACGAGTGTACCACAGCATATGCATGAGTTAACAAAGTGTAAGTTTCTCATGACAAGTCACACTTACTAGTTTGTTCAGCTCAATATATATATATATATGTGCAACTTTTGACGGCAATAGCCCATAAGCCAAAAAAAAAAAAAAATGTAATAATTGATGGCGATGCCTTAGCGTATATCTTACTAAAATTTTCAGTAAACTTTTATATTAATTGTTGTTCCAGAAAAAAAAAAAATTATGAGATATTGGAGAAAACCACAATTTTAAGAAAGTGTGAAGCAGTTTTGAAAGCGAAGTGTTAGGGAATAAAAGTAGATTTCAGGCCCAACTTCAAGTCCAAAAGTGGATGCTGCCCAAGCCCAAGAACCGATTGAAGACTGGTTATCAAGGTACTCATGGCCTAGAGAGTGTGAACCGCCAATCCGAACCCGTGATTATCGTAAAGTCACGGTTCCTAAAGATGCGCACACCTAAAATGGAACGTGCATTTAGTAATATACCTTTGAGCCAAGCTTCAGAACCATGCCGTTGTACTCCATCCAATCTCAAACAATACCGAAGACTGCCAAAAGGGATCTTTATACCGCATCTCGATGATCTCGAAGTATGAAAGTCGTATTGATATGATGGATGTCAAGAATAAGCATGGTATAAAGATTATTGTTGAAAACTTAAAAGGATTAAGAGATATGTGGGTTCTACCCAAGAGAGAACTGCCCACGTCACCACTTGACGAAAGAGAGAATTTGAGAACTTGTGAAGATTTTACCAATCCCAAGAAAGAGATGGAAAGAGAGTATAAAAGGAAAGACAGCAAACAATCCATTCCATAAATTCAATACATAGTCCTTATTCGAGAAACCTTCTTAATAACTGATTTAAGCATCCGAGATATCTCCCACGGGCCCGCTCTGACAAGTTCTTATATGTATCTTTCCTTTGTTTCAAGATCTTCAGTCTCAAACTGAAAACTATTCCAACACTAAGATTTGGCATATAGTTAATAAACCTTTAATTCGAAGGAAGTGGTAGCCAGGAGGAAGTTATCAAGCTTTTGCATTTACCAATGGAGTTTTGGAATTGTCTACCTTGGTCATGTGGCTAGCGATGTGGGCAAATCGCTGTAGGGTTATGCTCGTGTGCTGGTGGAGGTAAATGTGAATTCAGAATTTTTCAAAGAAAATGAAATTCATGAAATGAGTAACAAGGTGAAGGATCACTATTGGGGTAGAATACCCTTGGATCCCTATTAAATGTAAGCTCTCTAATGCTTTTGGTCATGCTGTTTATGGACATTTGAAATGGAAAGGATCCTTTTGTGCTGTTTATGCATGTTTCAAATAAGAAAAGAAGATATGATTTAAAAAATTTAGGGAGGTCCGAGTAAACCACTTGTGGGTATGGTTGTACATGCAAGCGGTTATTAACTGCAATTATCCAATATCTGTAACTAACCGTGATTTACTATCCGCATATTTAGATGTGGATAACGATTTTAGGGTAAGTGAATGCGGTTATTAATTACATCCACATACCCTTATATATATATATATAGATATAACAAATTCACCAAAATGACATCTTTTTGATATTAAACAACGTCATTGGTTTAGGTTTTTGTTACATTAACCTCCTCTATTAGAATATTTGCATTGAATCATAACACTCATGTTGTACTCTCTGTCTCTTATTATTTATGAATCACATATTCTCAAATTTTCGGCTTCTATTTCTTAATCTCTCACTCTCAAATCTCTAAGTAAATTTTACAATGAGGGTGCATTTAAATGTATTGAGGATTTTAATCATCTGCAAATATTTTGTAAAGATCTCAAACTATGTTAAGTAGAGTTGATTATCATTTCTTCAGAAAACAACGCCTTATAATATATATAAGAAAAAAAGTACAATATGTTGAGAGGATATTGCAGACATAAGAAGTGATTAATGTACATTTCTAATTACAAGATAACAATGACTAAATTACAAGATATTAAACAAAAATAAAATGCACATCACTATATTGCTTGTACTTTTCTTTCTCTCGTTTTTCTCTTTCTTACTCCAGCTCAGAGTGCCTAACTAACAACTCATCAAACAGATCCATTTCCATGCAACACTTTCACTGCCTTCAGTACAAAGACATTAATTCACATGCATTTCTGGTTCTGCCATGCATGACATTTCATCAAAATTTGTGTCCTTCCCAGTACCTAAAAAATCTCGAAGATCATCATTCTTAATTGGTGAAAACTCAGCCATGACGTAGGGGTAGTGTTCTGAATTCTGTGGGCTTGTCTAGTGACTGTATATATGCTTTTTCTTAGCATTATTGATTTGATTTGAAACCATAACTGTCACATTGATTTGGACACTATTTTAACTCATGCATATGCTTTCTTGCCTGGTGTTTAGTTTTCCTTTGGGGACATAGCAATCAACCATCCGTGGTCGACAAGTGGGCAAACCACCTGGATGAATCAGATACCACACATCCTAATAAGTCCAACAATTTATGTCACTTTATCAAGGGTTTCAAACCCTATTATACCCTTATATTGTTGGCCGGGCTGCTAAATTATGGCCCACATTAAGAAAAAGCATGCATGCATGTTATTATTACTGTCCTTTTACAAACCGATATAGCTGTTATAATTGGTAAAATAATTAAAAAAAAATTTACATTTGTTAATTGAATTAGTTACTGACTGAATTGTTAACCATACAGATCTTAATCATTTATTCACCAATTATGAAGTATAACTGCATCGATTTGTAAAGAAATTTATAATAAAAACTATAATATGTACTTAGAAGCACTTTACAGAATAATCATCTTATTATGCAACATTGAATTTTACCTTATCAATCTCATTACTCCTAAGAGAATGGTAACTGTAGAAAACGATCAAATTGAAGTAATTAATCATCCAGCTATGCTTTGTTAATAATTAACACAATGATTGGTGTGGTACTCCTATTGTATTTGTGAGGAATATTGTCTGTTTAGGAGCTAAACTAGTCTGAGATGAGCACCAATCTCATAATATGAATGAGGGAAGTCTATGCCTAATGAAGCTATCCGTTAGAATAAAGATTAAATTTATTATTTTTTATTAGTGTAAACTTTTAAAATAATTAGTGATTTAAAATGACATTCGAACAAAAATTTTGAGTTCAAACCTTAGTTACCACGACAAAACTAAAAAAGAAAAAGAAAACAAAGGTTGGTATCAAACTTTTGAATCTATCTTTTATTTAATTACTGATATCCATCTGTTATATTTTTACCTAAAGCAAAGCAGTAAAGCATTATTTCAGAAACAATCTAAATGTACGTTCATCAATCACAGTATTATTTTTGGAAGCACATGCACATATGCTTTTGAGCAATATAGTAGGATGCCAGATTTTCATGAACAATCGTTCACAGTGAAAGTTGAGCATGAGATGGAGTTGTAGCATCAACATCAGCTATCTGTGGGTAGATGACAGATTTCATTGCTAAGTACAGTTAATCCGCCCCCACTTTTTGTTCTTTTTATCAAAAGCTAGACTCTATGCAATGGGACACTTACGCAGCACAGGGAAGAGTTTTCTATAAGACAGAAAATAAAGATAAAACTCATGTCAAACAGAATTTCACTAGCTAATAATGAAGTTTTGTAGAATTTCACCACTAACAAAAATATCCCACTCGGGCAAATAGTTAGAAATTATAACTCTTTATTGATTTTTAATGTCTTTATTAAAGTACAAAAGAATACTTAAATAGATATTAACCAAAGGTGTAGTTAACATTTTAAGTTTAAAAGGACATTGTAAGAAGTAAAAACTTTGTTTTTTAGTTGATGTTAATAATCGATGCTTAGCAACAAGACTATTAACATCAACTAAAAAGTCGATGCTAATAGTCGCTTATTAGCGCTGACTCTCAAAAGTTAATGCTAATTAATAACGTCATCACTAATAACACAATTTCTTGTACGTAGTGTATATTGATACAAACATATGAAGTGATGAGATACAATTAGTAAGTTATAAGGTATTGAACTGAAAATTCTCTTCTTGTTCCATCTCAATTTAACACATTAATTCCACTGCCTTAAAAAAGCAGTACAGGTAGTTCCTCATCTTACCAATTAACCAGAACAAAGAAATTTACAAGCATTTCTGGTTCCTTCTGCCATGACATCATGTCAAATTTGAACCTTTTTCTCTTAAAATCTAAAGAGATATATCATTTTTGGTGAAAACTCAGCAATTACATCTGGGCTAACCACCTGGATGAATGAGACACCACACCCTAATGAGTCCAACAAATTTGGTCAGTTTATCAAGGCTTTCAAACTCAATCAAATCATTATATCCTTGGTCGGGTGACAAGCACTGCTAGGTTGTGGCCGACATGAACCAGTTTGATCATGTTTTTCGGTCACATGAATTTTACCTAACGATTGAAGCTCACTACTTGTTTAAGAGAATACTAGTTAAAAACAATTAAATTATGGAAATTATCCCAATTATTACAGGTACTGTTTGGGGTTTATTCGTGATTATGCACCGGTTTATTCATATATATATGATTAGCTGTGTGTACAGAGTTTTTGCTTGTTAACAAAAAAACAGAAAAAAGCCCATTGAAGTGTGAACACAATGAGATCTTAGAAGATTGTTTGATTTTTGAATATCGTGTGGTCTCCCTTCTCCTAAATTTATTTGCGAGGAATGTTTGTTAAGGAGCTAAACTATTCTGTGCTTGTTCCCTAATGTCAACATATATATCAAATCTTCTAAATTTAATTTGTGATTATGAAATGGATAATCTTTATTTACTTATCTTACTTCTGTGGCCAGTAGGCTTTGGATTTAATGGGATTTCATTACGTCTAAAGTTCAAATTCTTTTAAGTGCAAACAATATTTTTGGGCTACATCCATAACGAAGTCGAGTCTTACTCACCCGATCCGTGTGGGAAAAGGTGTATTGAACAGGTTCAGAGTTTGCCCTTCAGGAGTTAATACACAAAATGACTCTGCTTTGAAAGATTCCTCGTCATTAAAATATATATATATAGTCTCCTAAGATATAAACTTTTTTAAAAAAAAATATGAAGAAAAGATAGGAAAAAAATAAACTTTTGTTTTCTAGTCCTATCAAGTTCTTATGATGGAGGACGTGTAAGACTTTTTCACAAATCGATAAAAGAAAGGTAACGTACGCAATCTAATCCTTTTTATACATTATTAGGAAAAGAAGATGCTAATCATGTTATATTTGATTCATGATCCCACTAATCTCCAAGCCTCCAAACATCTCAAACAGAAGAGTATAGTGCTGATTATAACACTTCAATTACCAAATGTGACTCTTAAGTAAGAGTAATGTAATTTAGCGGACTGCTATATGATTGTCAAACAATTAGAATGATGTGACAGTAAAAATCAATCTTCAATTTTTTTTTTTTAACAATTACTAATCTTACTCCTCAAGTAAGATTGGAAACACGAATAAAGGTGTAAGTCTATTACTTGAACATAAATATTACTTTTTTTTTTTTGTGTAAATCTGTCATATTTTATTGATAATAAATTCAGAGTATAAAGCTATTACATCATAACATAAAATGAAAATACATTTCTTTTTCTTATTTTTCTTTTATCTTTTTATTTTTTAAAATTATTATTGAATCTCATGTTCAAACCCATATGAAACTCGTAAATCTAATAATAATTTTATAAATTAAAAAAAAAATAAAAGAGAAAATAATACCAATAAAAGCTATAACATTTCTCATTATTTGAATTCCATGGCTAGAAACCTCACAACTGAAAATGATTGAAGCCTTTGAAATTTCCAAAAAGATTGAAAAGGGAGACAAAAAGATCTATATGATGATCATGGTAGGGCTTCCACTACCTCTAAACCAGAAGGATAAGGTAGGCTCACGTTTATCATCTACGACTATTATACTTTTGGAAGGGACTGCTACTGCTACAGTCAAATCTGCTAGCCCAGTTTTCCTCAGTGGAATATTGACAATCTAGAGATTGTTTAATTAAATTCAAACATTCAACAAATACATTAAAATTAATTACTCCTGGTCTTAAATTCAACATTATCCATTGAAGCCATTAAGGAGTTGAAACTATCATCTTATCCTCAATAAAATCTTGGAAAATTGAAAGACAAAATTTGATAGAAAAATTGAATTTTTTTAGTGGCGAATATGATAAGGATTATATGAACGGTCACGTCAAATAAGTTGTAGGTCCTGTTTAGTTTGAGAAATTTGATTATTAGAATGGAATAATTATTCATAGAAATAAGTCATCGAATTATTTCATTGAAATACTTATTCCCTTATAAAGAAGAATAACGATTTCTCCAAAAAATTAGAAGAATAAGTATTTCTTGATAAATTGACAATATTTTTTAAAAAAGTAATCATTTATTTTTTATTTTCTTTTTTCTTTTTTTTCTAACTTAAAAATAAAAAATAAAAAACTTAAGTCTCAATGGGTGGCCAATCACCCATTATTTTACGGGAGGTGGCCACACCACCCCCGGAGACCATTGTGGGTCCACCACGAGGGTCTCCAAGAGTGTTGCAGCCACCCCCGCTTTCTACAGTGGGTGGCCGCACCATCCCAATGGGTGGTGCGGCCACCCACTATAATTTCATTCAAAAAAAAATATTAATAATTTGGCTTTTAAAAAAATAAGAAATAAAAGTGGGATTTTTTTGGTAATTTTGATTTTCTTTTTAATTCTAATAATTTTGATTTAATTCCAGTTAAAACATATATGTTATCATCAAACCAATGAATATGAATAACTATTTCATTCCACCTTATTCTATTCTCAACAATAACTATCTATTTTCTTGATAAAATACTTATTCTCCGTACCAAATAAGGCTCTAATATTTCTTATAGCACTTTCTGACATTAGGAACACAGAGTTACCAGATTTTGAATTATTGTGTCAAAAGTAGAGATTAGGCCCAATCTTGAGGTTTTGTCCGTATTTAATGTGCAAGGAAAATATAGAAAGTCCAGATTAGAACGTTTGTTTCCCTTTTCAAAGGAAATTAAGCATGTGATCACATGCAAATCCCATCCCTACTTGGAAACTTACATTATCAACTGCCGATGGCTATGTATAAGCTTCTTCTTCTTCTTTCTCTTTTTCTTTTTTGTCTTCGGCCCTAGGCCCCTAGCAATGGATAAACTTTCGAAATTTCTATTATGAGGAGAGTTGCCTCTCAAAAAAGGAACCATTTTTTGTACCAGAAACCAACTTCCTCAAATCTTGTTATATCTGTTTTGTATGAGAAGGCACATGTATTTGTCGCCCTTAAATGTTGTTTCTAGCATAGAATGTTGTTTTTCCCTGTTTTTGGTTTTTTTGTTTTTTGTTTTTGTTTTTGTTTTGGTTTTTGTTTTTGTTTTTTTTGTTTTTGTTTTTTTTGTGGGTATTGGTTAGGCTACATGTTTTTGCACGTATATTTTATCATTTGACATGTTAGGCCCTCCACCACCGGTTAAATTTCAACTTGGGGTTGATTTCCTTGAAAAAATAAAATAAAAATAAATTAAAAATTAAAAATTAAAAAAATTAAAAAAAAAATTAAAAAAAAAAATTGTCTGCCTATCTAGATCATAATAACTTTTTTTATTGGTATTTACAGTTCTGTTTTCCAATTCATTCATACCGGAGGAAAAAACGTTGAAAAAGCTTATGGGTACTAGATATGGGTGAAAAATTAAGCAACAAAATTTGATTAATATTGTTGGATCAGACATTTGATTATATCATCTGAAAATCAATTGCATGGTGTTCAGTGAGAGAAGTCAAGTTTTTTATGACATTTTAAATCACATTCCACAAGAAATGTTCTAATAACCATCCACATGAGTTGAATGGCTCTATTGCATTCCAATAATCACTTCCTTAACATGAGGTTTCGGCGACTCAAACCCATGACCTAACTTTGATATTATATGTTGAATTGGGCCTTTAACAATCTCATTTAAAAATTAATTGACGTCCAGTAAAAGAAGCCATAACTTTTTATAGCATTTAAAATTGCACCCCAAGACATATTCTAAGAGACATTCACATTAGCAGAACGGTAGTATTTCACTTCAACATATATAAAATATTCATTTGAACTGTAATATTATCTTGTCTAAAAATCTAAAAAAAATTAAAAAAAAAAGAAAAAGAAAAAAGAGAAGAGAACCATTGCTCATTGGTCACAGGTAATAATAATTGCCAAGAAGAATAATCTGGTATACCTGAATGTGTATTTGTCTAGTAATAATTTTATCCATCAGTATATAATATTGGAGTTCAATTGGACCAATAAACCTACCAGACCCTATTAAAGATGCAGTTATTGACTGCACTTCATTTATGCTGTGCTCTTCTTAACTCCAGGTAAGAGTCTGCGATGTCCAAAGGTTTATAATGTTTATTTGAAGGGTAAAGTTTTGATCCTAGTAGCGCTAGTAGGAGGGAAGTCAAATTCGATTGAAAAAACAAAAATTCAATTCAATTTATTAAATTAATATATTTTTAGAGTATGAAATTTTCACATGCATTTTAATTTTGAAGAAAAACTTTGTAACAAGCAAATAAATTGGTTTAAAAAGTTTGCTCCTTATTTTAATTTTTGTTTTTGGTCAGATCCTAATCTTTCTATTCTTTTTTAGTAATGAAGTCAGTTATAATGTCTTCTTAAACTTTAAATTTAAGCAATCAACCTCTAAATTATGGAGTCAGTTACAATGTCATCTTATTATTAAAGTTTTTTTTTTTCACAAATACTTAATTTTTTGTGTTTATCACATTACCACAAGGAGCTTTAGATTGTTGAAAGAATAATGCTATAAATTAACTATATTTTTTATTCCACTAATGTCCTATTACACATAAAAACACACACAAAACAAGAAATAACACAAACAAATGGGCGCTTCTCATAATTATTATGGAAGTATTTTCATTTTTCTTCCCTTTTTAGTATCTATAAGAATCAAGAGTAGGAAAGATCCGCCTTGAACGTTTCCATTTTTTCCCAACTTTGCATTATAAAAAAAAAAACACAAACAAAGATAAGTAAGTAAACAAGTAAAAAAGAGGGCCATACAATTCTTCTTCTTTTTTATTTTTTTATTTTTTTATTTTTTTATTTTTATGAGTTTGACTGAGGAACAAGTAATTGGGTAGTTTTCGGTATTTAAGAAACAATTTTTAAAAAAAGTGTTGTCGTTTACAATGAAAATGAAAGGACAAAACTAGGGACGTGCTCTTTGAGATGACACACTACGAGATTTGAAGTTGTCAATTTTGGATGACACATTGATAGTGACCACGAAGTCGACGGTCCTATGCCTACCTAATTTAATGTCCCTAATCTTCTCCCCAACAAAAACCATTTAAAACGAATAATAGAAATTTTTTTAAAAAACAAAAAAAAACTTTGATCAATTTCCTCATTTATACGACCTTAAACATTATGATTTATGATATGAGTATGAGGTAGGCAATTTTTATAGGACGCATTTCCATCAAGATTAATGGACCACACCCAATTTTCAACATCATAAAGATGGGGATTTTCAAATATTCCATGTTTGTTATGTCTTAATCACACAATAAAGTTCACCTTTTAGCAAGAAGAAAAACCTAATTTTTACGCTTTATTTTCTTTTTGGCTCATATAAAATGCTTTTAATAAATATATTGAATGGCCTAAACCCTTATAAAACATCTGAAAATAGATATGGTTCCAATCACTTATCATCATATATATATAGATTCATGTTCTATTCCTCTAAACTTTAGATTTTCAATTGCTTCGAAAAAAAAAAAAAAAACTTTAAATTTTGATTTTAGTACAATTATTCATTGTAAAACATATATATTTACATTGTTTTTAAGTCTTTTTCTAATATTAAATATGTTTGGTAGAAAATACAAAAGATTTGTATAAAGTATATTTTTTATTTCGTTGTTGTTTAAATTGTTTAGTTTAAAGTTTAAGTACACTAGCCAGTTAATTAATGAAGGAACTAAAAACTGAAAAAATCTCAATACTAATTAAGCTTAAAAGACATGAAATAGATATTACTAACATAAATAAATATTGGATTGATCTAAACAAGAATAATGGTTCTTAATCAAAATATTTTAATATATTTTATTTGATATAAAAATTTGTTGTTATATTGGTGTGCTGTCGCAGGCAACCAAAAATAAAACTAATACTCCTAAAAATACCTGTAATAGTGCAAGTAAGGATCGTTCCCACGGAGAGTATTCAGTCTAGTTTTATGCTACGTGAACAAGAATGGAGGGTTTTGAGTATAACGAAAACAATTTTAAGAAGAACTAAAGAACAATTCAATTTAAAGTGTCAAAATCAATCAAGAGAACAAATCTTGGTCGAAGTCAACATCCACCATCGGAATTTTACAACTGATCATCGATGCAAGCATATGTTAATTCATACTTTGAATATTCACCGTTGGAATTATTATTCAATCTCTCCTTAGTCGTAGTTAATTAGAAAACAAGCGATCTAATTAACCTTAACTACTAAACAACCCAAGACAAGCGTTAAAGGTTTAATTTAGTAGCGACCTTAAGAATTAGAGAGATCGATGAAGTTAAACAACACAAGCACAAGCGGTTGCATTTAATTTAATCGAACATTCTTCCTCAAATCTAATAATTTCTGACGCAGCAAATCATTAAATCTGAGTTGCTTCGCAGATTAGAGGGATCAAACAATTACGGATTTAATATATAATCTAGCAACAGATTGCAACGAATAATAAACTAGTAGGCCTCCTAATAATTAAACGAGACAATCATGAAAATAGGCACAGAAGAATATCCGATACTCAAAGCATAAACTGAACGCTAAAACAATTTAGATCTCACAGTTTTATTGATTCCTAGGCTTCCGTTTCCTTCAACCAATGATGAAAGTTTAGCTACGCAGAGCCATAATGAAAACTCAAAAAAACTCAAAGGATCCGTTAGAGAATAGGGGAGAAAAAAAGTCTTTTTTTTTTTTATTCTCGTCTCCTTTATACACTTTTATACTCCTAATTAGAAGCCTACAAGATCTCCTAAAGATATTCTAACTGTTATCCTAAAATAACAATATCCAAATCTGATTAATTAAGGAAAATATTAGAAATAAAATAGAGTCCTAATATAACTAGAAAAGTGGTGTTTCCAGCTGTAATTTTCGTGCACCAAATCTGCTGGTTTCTGCATATTAGAATACCATGCTAAGGAATGTTCTAGAACATCAACAGTGCAGGTGTTGCAACTTTCAGCTCGATTTCGACCTTGATGCAGCCAGTATCTCTCAAAACTCAAAACATAAAAGTTGTAGATCTATTTCTTAGTGTTCCATAGCATCTTGAATCATCTCAATTGGAGCTTGGATGAGAGAGTTATGCCCAGATTATGAAGTGATGTCGAAACTGTCCAAAATCGCCCAATTAGCTTTGTTTTGCATCTAATGCCTCCAATTGTATCTTAAATCAAAATAAAAGAATAATTAGTACATTTAGGCACCAAATAAATATAAAAGACTAAACATTAAGAGAGAAAAATATGACATTTTGCATTCTTATCATATATTAAAATTAAATACCATATTTTTATTTTTATTTTAATACCTTTTGTTAGGTTTTTCTGCTGGTAAGAAAATGGGATTAAGCTAAGGTGTTGAAGCTTTTTAAAGGTTTAGATTTGGTTTTAGGTTTTCTATGAGAAGGAGAGGGAACGTGTAATTAAGTCTGAACTCTTAAAAAACTACAATATCTATATTATAATTTTTTTAAAAAACACCTAAGCCAAATCTCAAAAAATGAATGCATGTGCAGTTTATGTCAATCTAAATTCTGATATGTCATTTGCTTGGCTCCCTTCCTTGTATTTGGATCCTCTCCAGTTGGAGAGGAGTCGATCCTCATAAAAGTGGAGGTATAATTGTTCACAAAAATGTGAAATTACAATTATACCCTTATTTTAACAAGGAATAGCTCCTTTTCAATTGAGTTCAATTGAAAATGATCTGAATTTACCCCCTTCGTTCAACTAGAGAGGATCTAGTCCTCATAAAAGTGGAGGTATAATTGTCCACAAAAATGTAAAATTACAATTATACCCTCATTATAATAAGAATCGGCTCCTCTTTAGTTGAGTTCAACCGGAGATGATTCGAATCTACCCCCCAAAAGAGTTACACAACAATAATAAGGGGAAAACAACCCCCTTTTATGGTGTCCTGCAATCATCTTTGTCTTTGCAAGCTCAAAAACCAAACTCATAGGAGTCTAATTGTGTCTTTTCTTTGGCCCAACATGCCTCCAAATTCAAGTTTTGTCTGTCAATCAATGCATATGATTATGAAATGTCGAAATTTATGGCAGGTGGCGCCCATGATCAGATGGCAGCCAACTCAGCCATTTATCTTGATGGGTAAAGTTTTGAAAGTTACTCAACAGATGTACAACTCAATGGGGAGTTAATACATACATAGATACAAGGTTAAAGTTCTTTTAGATCCGACACCCCTTGTCTTGATCGATGCTTATAACCCTTTGATTAATTGTACTATTGTTCACATTCTATGACTATGTACGTTCTTGTGATGCATGCTATAAAATTATACTTTACTTTACTTTCATGCTCATAAAAACATTTATTTCATTTTTTAAATACAATTCAATACATATTTCTCATTGTTTGTAAGACCGAAGAAATTTCATATATACAATTAATCACATAAGAATTATATTATATATATGTAGTTCAAGAATTTGATGGGTAGTTCAAACACTTACTTTCATTACTAAGAGTCCAAATGGCTATATTTTGCTTTTATTCTTTGATGATTTTTACAATATAAAAGGCTTCTATATTTATATGAAAATAGTGTAGATGAGAATAATATAAATAAACTCTAAGTACTACTCTAAGTGACTGTATGATAGACTTTAATTGCGACTAGGTGATAGTCTTCGACTGTAACTAGGTAATAAACTTTAACTGTAGCTTGAATTCTTGAGCTTCGTAATATACGCTAACAATGTTAAGCATATATATTAACCCAAAATTATAATTCTCATATTAAAACATGAGGTTAATCAAAAATTTTAAATCTCGAACAATAATATAAGGAATACTCTCATTTACCTGTTAGAGACAATTTTAAGTAAAAGAAATTTCAGATACGAACTTATAAGTTATAATATAAATAGCATACTCATTTTCTAATGAGACGATTTTTGAAAACACAAATTTTTAAATTAAAAATTAAATATAAAAGAGGAAGTTATACTTTTTTTTTTCAAAATAATGAAATTATTAATCAAGTAATTATGGTTTCCGTGACCAGCAAGGATGTCTCGAGTGGCACGTGACCTTAGCCTTATCACCTCCATCAAAGTCTTGACATGATCATGTCATTCAGCACATTAAACACTTTTTTTTTTTTGTAAGTACATTAAATACTTGGGATAAACATTAATTCAAACTTGTCCCAATAAGCTAGGTTCCTTTGTAGGAGCCTGAATCTTAGACAAAATGTGAAATGAAAATTGTTCAAATTAAATTTTACGGTATTTAACGGTTATATGATGTATATTATTTAATTTTTTTTTTAAAATGTGATATTGTATGGAATAATTTTAGATATTGTATGGAATAATTTTAGGTTTTATTTATATAATATTAGATATTGTATGGAATAATTTTAGAGAATCTATTGAAACTTACACATGGCGCCTCCTCATTAGTACGAAAGATAACTCGTTGTTTTTAAAGCTGTACTCGAGTGCACCTCATAATTGCCCTTAACTTAATATATAATTAACGAACTAACGACCAACCTATTCATAAACTAATCTTTAAGCACGCATCATCACTTTTAAATTACAAGTTTAGCCTTCCATCATTTCACTATTCTCTGCTCTCTTTGCACATTTACATCAACTTGTTTAATTTTTTTTTTAAAAAAAAAAAGAAAAAAAATTAAAAACACAACAACAAATAAAATGTTTAAGTGATGGACGACAAAAAATGCGCCAAAATCCAACAACGAGCACACTAAAGCTTATCTATCTAATTATAAAAGTCTACGTAATCTTAACATAAGCTCTGAAACCAAACTTATAACGCCTTAAAATATACATGTTGTGAGATTAAGACGTTACAGTATCATTTCTCTAATATATAAAAGAGCTTCCTCAACTAATAGTACAAATTAGGAGGCAAATGCATTAAGTCTATGCTATGCTCCAACCTTTGAATCCAATATTTAGAACTAGTACATCATTTATTTAGTTAATTAGTCATATCTTTTTTTTTCCAAAATTGAGCTTATTTGGTAATGTTTTTTAGGACAATTTTTTTGCTTTTCAAGAAAAAATAAAATAAAAATATTAACAAGTAATTCAGAACACAAAAACTAACTAAAAAGCGAAAAACAATCCCTAAAAAGTTTTACCAAAAATTAAACCTTTTATTTTCTTTGGATAAAAAGGAGCATTAAGATTAACGAATAAATTTAATATACGGTAATTCACTTTCAAACATCAAGTCGGTGGGTTGTATTCATGCACCTAATTAAGAGAAGTCAAATACAATCTCATTGAATCTCAGAAAAAAGAAAGAAAGAAGATACCATCTCAATGAGGAAGGAGACTGGGTGCGCCAAGTTTGGCAGGAAGAATTTCTACCACGTACCTTTCCTAGAATGGGAATAAGGGAAAAAGATGTCAATTAAAATGGTCAAAAGTCATATCATTATTCGCAATTATTGTAAGGTTAGTTTTTATAAAAAGGTACTCAGAAATTATTATGTCTATATTTTGCAGTCAAAGGAAGATAACATGGAACTTTATTAAGAATCAAAAAGCTCTCTTAATTTATTATTTATTGAAAAAAAAAACAATTATAGGATGCTATCATATGGTATATCATGGTGTTTTTCTACATCATGCCGCTTAGAAAAAAATCATCTGGGGAATTTACAGTTCGAAGTGCCTATCATCTAGGATGGAAAAATATGAGAGGGACAGAGGCGAAAGTTCCAA
This sequence comes from Betula pendula, assembly GCA_900184695.1. Classification (NCBI taxonomy): domain Eukaryota; kingdom Viridiplantae; phylum Streptophyta; class Magnoliopsida; order Fagales; family Betulaceae; genus Betula; species Betula pendula. The sequence continues at coordinate 87,508 of FXXK01000056.1, forward strand.
AGGACCTGATTGCAACAAAATGTGGTCTACTATCTGAGACTCAGAATTCCAAACTCTGTGAAATGTTCCTGTGGCGGGCATGTCATGACATTCTCCCAACAAGGAAATCTAAAGAAGAAAGGTATTGTTTCAGGATTCTCTCTTGTCATTTCTGTAAGTTGGAAGGGAAAGTACCATGCATATCTTGTGGAATTGCTCGCCTCTAATGATGTCTGGGGGCATGTGCGACGAAATTCCAGAAGTGCAAAGGAGGTTATTATTTTATGGACCTAATAGCAGCTTTGAGCGACAAATGCACCGAGGAGGAATTTGAATTTTTTGGTGTGTTGGTGCAGCGCATCTGGTTTAGAAGAAATAAGGTAATTCATGGGGGAGACTTTACACCTCCCAATTTACTTATCCAGGAGGCTATTAGCTCACATCATGCCTTCCAGTTGGCCAATACTAGGAAGGGGTGGAAGTTCAGATCAAAGACTGACAGAAACAGCACAGTGCGCCTCCCCACAGGATATTTACAAAGTGAATTGGATGCAGACCTAAACTCAGTCAACATCGGATGGGGTAGAGAAATAGTCAGAGACTATGGGAAGGGTGATTGCAGCACGAAGCAAACTGTAGCACTTTGCCCAGAGCCTGTAGTGGCGGAAGCAATTGCGGCCTTACATGCAGTTGAATTTAGCAGAGATCTGGGGCTCTCAAAGATTATTTTAGAGGGCGACTCGCTCCAAGTGGTGAATGCATATTCAAGACTCGGGACAAAACTGGGCAAGTATGGTCATATAGCAGCTGATATTCAAACTGTTCTCCAAGTGTTTCAGGGTTGGCAGATCTGCCATACCAAGCGATCTACCAATTATGCGGCACATGGGTTGGCCAAAGAAGCGAAGTTAAATGTCATAGATAGGGTATGGATGGAAGAAATTTCAAGTTGTATCTATGATCTTGTAACCTTAGAGTGTAATGCTCTGATATCTTAGAGTTTTTTAAAAGCTCTAGATTTTCTTTATTGATAAATGAAAGTTGATCAAATTTTTAAAAAAAAAAAAGAAAAAATCACAAATCCACAAAATCTTCAGCCTAAGTCATTATGAGACAACGATGATTACTTAATTAAGGACAAAAAGAGGAGTAGAGACATTTGCTTACTAAATAGAAATAAAAAATGTTTGAAATAATTAACTTTTATTATATATCTATTATAAACTCACGTGGCAATCCGGTACAAGCATCACGCGGTGTCATAGGGTAACCAACCTATAGTACTTCATTTTTACTATTAACGTAATAAATATGAGTAAAGCCAGACGTCCGCTTTTAAGCGGACGTCTGGTGTCGCATGCCCTCACAAAAGTGAGGGCATGCGGATGGATGAAAAAAAAAAAAAAAAAAATTTGGTAAAAAACGGACGCTACACGTACGGACAGGACGCGTGTAGCATCACTCAATAAATAGTATGCAACTATATATATTAATTTATAAGAAACTAATAATGAAAGTTATAATACATTTGATTACGGTCTCTTGAAAGCTTTTTCCAAATATGAATTCTAAATATTTGCCACAGAACATCTCAAGAAAGAGGCAAAGCAAAATCATAAAAGGACCTTTTATAAAAATAATAAATAATAATAATAATAAAGATAGAAGGTTGGTATCAAATGATATAAGTAAAAGGACATCAAATTAGAGGTGTTGGTCGAGTGTCTAATGATTATACCTTCAAAAGCCATGCTTTGATGTGGATTTTGGTTAGGTAGTAGTGAAAAACATTTCAGACTAATTCACTAGTCTTTTTCTTCTTCTATGAAATTAGAATAAATGACATCTGGGGAATTTACAGTTCGACAGTGCCTTAACTCTATGAGATGGAAAAATATGAGAGGGACAGAGCGAAAGTTCCAAAGGAACCTGATTGCAACAAATTGTGGTCTACTATCTGAGACTCAGAATTCCAAACTCTGTGAAAATGTCCTGTGGCGGGCATGTCTGAATTTCTCCAACAAAGAAATCTAAAGAAAAAGTATTTTCAGGATTCTCTTTCATTTCTGTAAGTGGAAGGTGAAAGTACCATGCATATCTTGTGGATTGCCTCGCTCTAATGATGTTTGGGCATGTGCGACGAAATTCAGAAGTGTATAACGAGAGGTTATTATTTTATGGACCCTAATAGCAGCTTGAGCGACAAATGCACCGAGGAGGATTTGAATTTTTTTGGTGTGTTGTGCAGCGCATCTGGTTAGAAGAAATAAGGTAATTCATGGGGGAGACTTACACCTCCAATTTACTTATCCAGGAGGCTATTACTCACATCATGCCTTCCAGTTGGCCAATACTAGGAGGGGTGGAAGTTCAGATCAAAGACTGACAGAAACAGCACAGTGGCGCCCTCCCACCACAGGAATTTACAAAGTAATTGGGGTCAGCCCTAAACCAGTCAATCATCGGATGGGGGTAAGAAAATAGTCAGAGACTACATGGGAAGGTGATTGCAGCACGAAGCAACCTAGCACTTGCCAGAGCCTGTAGTGCGGAAGCAATTGCGGCCTTACATGCAGTTAATTAGCAGAGATCGGGGCTCTCAAAGATTATTTTAGGAGGCGACTCGCTCCAAGTGGTGAATGCATTTTCAAGACTCGGGACAAAACTGGAGCAAGTATGGGTCATAAAGCAGCTGATATTCATAATGTTCTCCAAGTGTTTCAGGGTTGCAGATCTGCCATACCAAGCGATCTACCATTATTGCGGCACATGGTTGGCAAAGAAGCGAAGTTAAATGTCATAGATAGGGTATGGATGGAAGAAATTTCAAGTTGTATCTATGATCTTGAACCTAGAGTGTAATGCTCTGATATCTTAGAGTTTTTTAAAAGCTCTAGATTTCCTTTATTGATATATGAAAGTTTCAAATTTTTTAAAAAAAAAAAAGAAAAAATCACAAAATCCACAAAAATCTTCACCTAAGTCATTATGAGACAACGATGATTACTTAATTAAGGCAAAAAGAGAAGTAGACATTCTGCTTACTAAATAGAAATAAAAAATGTTTGAAATAATTAATCTTTTATTTATATATATATTTATAAACTCACGTGGCAATCCGTACAAGCATCACGCGGTGTCATAAGGTAATCCAACCTATTAACTTCAATTTTTACTAATTAACGTAATAAATATGATAAAGCCAGACGTCGCTTTTACAGACGTCTGGTGTCCGATGCCCTACAAAAGTGAGGGCATGCGATGGATGAAAAAAAAAAAAAAAAATTTGGTAAAAAAACGCCTACACGTCGTCAAGGGGACGTGTAGCATCACTCAATAAATAGTATGTCAACTATAATATTAATTTATAAGAAACTAATAAAAAGTTATAATACATTTGATTACGGTCTCTTGAAAGCTTTTTTCCAATATAAAACTTTAAATATTTGGCCATAGAACATCTCAAGAAAAGGCAAAGCAAAATCATAAAAGGATCCTTTTGATAAAAAAAAAATAATAATAATAATAAAGAGAGAAAAGGTTGGTATCAATATGATCAATAAGTTAAAGGACATCAAATTAGAGGTGTTGGTCGAGTGTCTAATGATTATACCTTCAAAAAGCCATGCTTTGATGTGGATTTGGCTTTAGGTAGTGTGAAAAACGATTTAGATCTAATTTCACCATCTTTTTCTTCTTCTTGAAATTAGATATAAAATGTTGAAAGAATTACAGAAAATATGTTTTTAGTGTTTTTTTAAAAAGAGTGATGTCATACAATTAAGATAAAATGGAAGTAAAAATCATAGCTAATTTTCACTTGGATCTCATCAAATTATATTAGGGTATCCTAAATAGCATTATTATTTTTAAAATGAAATACCCAAATGAAATGAGCATGGTGCAGCATTGGTCTTTATAATATTTTTCTGGGTAGTTTTGGGATATTCACCCGAAAAAGGAAGTGTGAAAAAAGATTATTGACCTTTTTGGAAGAGCCTTTTGCATATTCTGTGGTCTGTAACACACGATGGCAACTGTACAGTAAGTCACAGACACCCCTCGGAAACCGCACTTAAAACTCTCTCTCTATCTCTTTCTCTCTCTCAGTCCTATATACAGCCAAAGTGGAAGGAGACTAGGACTAGCTGAGGATAGAAAGAAGAAGGGGTGTTTCACTGATCACCCAAGGTAGTTCAGAATATTAAAGAAGGGAGAAAAAAAAAAAAAGAATGAGAGAATATGTTAGTCTATGTTCTGTTCTTTGATACGCTGCTTAATTACTATATGCATGCTGATTTTTCTTTGTCTATGTTCTTTTTAAGAGAGAACTAGTGGGATTTTCTTATGACTTTGTTCTTGTTATGTGCATGCATGTGTTGGGCTTGGAGAATTGTTACTTTCTTTGTCTTTCTAGTTTCACTCGGAAGAAATCCCAGGTTTTGTTTTGTTTTGTTTTCACTTTGCTTTAAAGTTTTTCATGATCTTTAAAAAAAAAAAATCCTCGCCAGTTCCTCTGTACATGGGTTTTTGTCTATTTGTTGTTCTGCACAAGTGGCACTAGCTAATAAGATCTTTACACTTTGAACAAAATCTTTCTCATCTTATTGTTAGCTTACATTTCACAAACTCCTTCATAAGATTTTGATCCGTTACTAATCTGTTTTTTTTTTTTCTTAATTCCTTTCTGGCAAGTTGGAGATTAATGAATGATCTGGCAATTGCTCCATGCATAATAAAAACTTGTCCTTGCACTATGGTCTCAAGGTTTTGTGTAATAAAAACTTTTTCATGACTCAATCTTCAGAGATCAGTCAATATTTTGGAGTTTCATGGATCATTATTGTGTAAACTTAAACGATTAGCAATATAGTGCTCCCAATATGTTTGCCTTTTCTCTGTTTCTTCTTTCTCACTTCTTTTGTTTGTACATCCTTTAATTTAGATTAATTAACAAAATAGATTTTTAGAACCAGAAAAGATAATTCTGATGAGTATAACTCATTGGGTTCATGCAGAATTGTTTGGATGTTGATAAACAGTGATCTGCGAGATTTGTCGGTGGCCTGAGAAACGATGCCAAATCAGCTATGGTTTGCACTGCTAATGATTTACAGGAGTGGAAAGACTTCCCTAAGGGACTTAGGGTGCTTCTCCTTGATGGAGACAGCAGTTCTGCTGCAGAGATGAGATCAAAGCTTGAGGCAATGGATTATATTGGTTAGGAATTTCAGATTCCCCTTTTTTGTTCTTAGCATTTTTTTTTTCCCAAACCAGAAAATTTGGTTTCCATCTTTTCCCACTTCACCTATCTTTTTTTCTATATTGGTAACCCCCTTAATGTGTCCCATTTCTCTATACAATCTGGATATTGGTTCTTTGTGAAAATTTGGTTTTGGATTTTAGTTCTATGGAGCTAAGAAAAGATTGGGGTTCTTAAGATCTTGGAGAGGAATCAATTTTTTTTGCTATTGTCAACACAGCTTTTAATGGTTGGTTTTAAATGGTGGGCAAAAGCTATTAAGATTCCAAATTTCCAAGCTCATGTAAACTTTTGTACTTATTGCATGTGGTCCAAATGGTGAAAATTAATTTGTTGTTATATTTGGTCCGAATGGTGAAAATTAATATGTTGCTATGTTTGGCAATTTCTGATTACCCTTTTCAATATAATATTTCTTTTTGTATGTTTAACTTCTTGTGATCTTAGTGTCTGTCATTGATTGATAATTAGATATTACTAAGAGCAGAGTAAACACCAGAGATGTTGAAGAATTAGCGATTTAAAATTATAATGTTTTAGATCTATCCCAAGAAACTATCTTTCATTTCTTTTATTGGATACAGCAAAATTCTTTTGTTGTTTTGTCTACTTTCAACTTCTCTCTCACTTTTTTTGTTCCTTGACCTGCCTTTGTACATATATGTGACGAGCTCACCATGTCTATTACAGTTTCTACATTCTGCAATGAGAATGAAGCTTTGACAGCAGTTTTAGACAAGCCTGGAAGCTTTCATGTTGCTATTGTAGAGGTAATATTCTGTGATTGAAATCACAAGTTTTTTTTTTCTCTTTTTTTTCTTAATATTACATGCACATGTGGACTGTTATCAAATGTTGTAAATGTCGAAAACGAAGGAAAATGTTTCCATCTGTTTTTCCTTAAAAGAATATATCTTTTTCCAGAAAATTCATCCATGAGTAGACATGCTTCATTCATCTCATTTTATCATTAGCATCATCCTGATGCACACTTCATCCAACTGCATTAATATAATAAGGGATAACTTCACTTACTTCCTGAATTGTCACCCCTTTTGCAATGTCATCTCAAAGTTCAAAACTTCTCAATTTAATGGATCGAACTTTTAATTTTATTTCAATTTTACCTCATTAGGATTTTCCGTTAAATCATTTCAAAATTTTTAAAATATCTATATTTTTTTAAAAAAAAAATAGATAAATTTTTTTTCAAAGATTCAGGCGTGAGTATTTTTGCAAATGCTGTTAAATCCTGACCAACGCCTAAATCTTTGCAATTTTTTCTTTTTTATTTTCTTAAAAAAGAAGGATATTTTGAAAATTTTGACATCTCTCCGTTAGGATTTGATGAAAAATCCTAACAGAATGGGAGAATTGAAATAAATTAAAAGTTTGATATACTAAATTAAAAGGTTTTAAATTTTGGGGACATTGCAAAAGGGTGACAATTCAGGACATAAGTGAAGTTATCTCATATAATAACTTACCATTCAGATAGATGAGCCAGTATGCGGTGTTGCATTGTTTCTATGTACGTAGGTATCTCTGATAACTGCATGTGATCACAGGTAGGTCCAAACGAAAGTCATGGAAGCTTCAAGTTTCTTGAAACTGCAAAGGACTTGCCGACCATTAGTAAGTTTAGAAATTAATCCCAACCAGCCCAGATTCAATGTAAAGGCTTCTTTTATCTTATCCTTTTTACTCAATGTTTAACTTTCTTTCTGTTAGTCAAGTCATAATTTATGTCTTTCATCTCTCCCAAATTTTTGTTAAATGAAACTTGATAACTGCCAATGTCGGTATAAAAATAGCATTAGGAAAAGAGTTTGGAACTTCCTTTATGCAATTTCTTATGCATAGCGATATGATTTTCTGTTGCAGTGACCTCAAACATTCATTGCCTGAGCACCATGATGAAGTGCATAGCGGTAAGGTTTTATTGTCACTGCACATTCAGTCATGTGATCTTCTATTTGGCCTTTGTTTTCCTTTTGTTTTTTGGTCCTATAAAGTGGTAAAACTACTTTTAACTTATGGTTATTTCTATTTGATTTATGGAAGTTTGGTGTGCAACTCATAACAGTAGGGTTCTGAATAATTGATACTTGTTAATGCTTCTATTTTGCTGTTTATTTTCAGCATGGTGCAGTTGAGTTCCTGCGAAAGCCACTCTCTGAGGACAAACTCAGGAATATTTGGCAGCATGTGGTTCACAAGGTCTGTCTCGATCCTGAGAGCATTATGTTAGTACTAGCTATCATATATACAATACAACTGCTGCAAGCAAAAAAAAAATCTTATGATGTTAATCCTAATCAGGCATTCAATACCAAGAGTAGTTTCCTGTCTGAATCACTAAAGCCTGTCAAAGAGTCCGTGGTGTCCATGCTGCAGCTACAACTGGAAAATGGAGAACCTGACAAAAAAATATCAGTCGAAACAGAAAATGTGTCTCTTGTTCATGAAAATGACCAGCACTCAGTAGGAAGTGATAAGTACCCTGCTCCTTCTACCCCACAGTTGAAACAGGGAGCACGGTTACTAGATGATGGGGATTGCCAAGATCAAACTAACTGCTCAACAGAAAAAGAGAGCGTTGAGCAAGATGGGGAATCTAAATCTGTCGAAACTACTTGTGGTGATTCAATTGCTGAAGGTACTCTTCAGGAGGGCAAACCTGAAATACCAGGAAAGAATCTGATCAAAGAGGAAGAGGAGTCTGCTGATGGTTTTAAAAGTGAGAGAAAGGTGTCTCCTCTCCAGCATAATAGAGACAGCCTCAGCAATATATCTGATGGTGGTGGTCTTGAAAGCCTGAGTAAACCATCTGTAAATAATTCTAGAGGGACTAGAGCTAATCGGAAGAAGATGAAGGTAATCTTGTTAAGAGTACCTAACCTAATTTCTCTCATATGACGCACACAGACACATGCAGGAGCTCAAAACCAAAATAACTGCTAAACAACTAAAATTCATTCTTAAACATTCTCCTATATGTTCCAAGTACTTGCTTTTAGTGTTCATTATTGATGTCTCTCGACATTGGAATATGATTACCAAATCCCTAAGTTGTCACTATTGTTATGAAGGGATTAAAGCAAGTTCTTTTATTTGAAACTTACGTTTTCAGAATCTTGGTTTTTAACCGAATGTGATGTTTCAGCAACTCACATCTCCTTCAAGTATTATTAAAATTTTCTGAATGAGAGTATGTTTGAAGTTTAAGCAAGTCAACAAGATCTCTGATCCATAATGTGATAAGTTATTAAAACTCTGACTAAAATAACCACAGTATTTTCAAAAGTTTGAGATGGTTCCAACATCTAAGAAGTCTTTTTCACTAGTGTATATAACTTTATACCATTCTTATTATACATAGGGGTTCCATAATGACAGCATATTGTTAAATCACCACTTGTTCCATAAGCTTAAGCTGATAAAAAATGGTGAATTTAATTATTTTATTAATACTTAAACATTTTTTCTCACGTGTGGGCTTAAATTCTCCTTTAATAAGTGAAGCTCAATTTGTGAAATATTTAATTAATATGGGAGGTGAATTACGGAGGCGGGGTTCGAATTTAATATCTCTACTTTAATATTATGTTAAATCACTAGTCCCAAAAGCTTAGGCCAATATAAAATTGTGAATTGGATTATTTAATTTATGCTTCAACACATCCTTTTTGTGTGTTTGTTTTCTTCTTTTGGTCATATCTTCATGATTCAATCTATAAGTACTCCTCTAAGCAAAAGTATTTCCTAATTTGAATTGGCTTCGGGATTGCTATTGGACATGGGAATGAGATAAGAGTATATATTGGTGTTTATGTTTTGTTTTGGGGTTTCAGGTAGACTGGACATCAGAACTGCACAAGAAGTTTGTGCATGCAGTTGAACAACTAGGTGTTGATCAAGCCATTCCTTCTCGGATACTAGACCTCATGAAAGTGGAAGGTTTAACGAGGCATAATGTAGCAAGCCATCTCCAGGTTGGTATTGGAAGACTCAAATTTACTTTAGTAATGTTTCCAGATATTGCAGCTAACTTGTTTCATGGTAAGCCTTTTCCAAATCATTCCATCTTTTTAAACCTTTAGTTGAATTGTGAATTTTTTATCCTTACGAAAATGAAAAAACAATTCAGTTTGAAGTTGACTCATAATTTTCATCCTGCTTAAGTAGAAATTCGTGTTTTCAGATTATTGTTACTGATTAAAAGTTCAACTCTATGGTGTTTGTCTTATTGTCTTCATTCACTTGGTCCAGCAAGAAGAGAACATCATGTTTTTACTATTGTTGTTACTATGATATTTAACAATTTCGATTGCCTTATAAAACCTTGGATGCTTGGATACTCTTCCAAAGCGTCGAAATAACTGTCAGACATGTATTAGACACAGATACGAGTCATATATAGTTGGATACATGTTCAATGAGTAAGGAAGGTTATGATACTCGGAAAGTTAAGTCCACATTATAAAATAATATAAATGAAGTTATACGAGTTTATACGAGTCGAGTTTACACAAGGTTGGCTCGTTTAATTATTAAACGAGCGTAATTTTTTATCAAGTTCTGTTCGTTAATAAATGAATCGATCCTAAGTCGAGTCCAAGCCTATTTGTGAGCAGCTTTGTTCATTTACAGCTCTATTGCAATGTGTTCATCTAGGTCAAAACTGTTAGAATACAGGATTGCCATATTTGATTTGATACTTCCTTATCAATGTATTTACCATAGTTTATTGTAATCAAATCTCTACCACATTTTTCCTATAAAAAGGGGTTATTTGTATCGTAAAGACATCCAAAACAATAAGAGCAAAAGTTAACTCTTATGCATAAAATCTGGCACTTCTATGAAAACTGATTTGAAACCAAAAATCACTTTCTTAATAAGTTTCGACAAATGGATTAGCTAATCAGATAATACCATTTTTGTAAAACAGAAATACAGAATGCACAAGAGACACATCTTGCCCAAGGAAGATGACCGAAGATGGCCGCACACAAGAGATCTAATGCAAAGGAGTTATTATCCACATAGACCGATCATGGCCTTTCCCTCATATCATTCTAATCACACCCTCTCCCCGGCTCCGATTTATCCTACGTGGGGCCCATCTGGCGGTCACCCAGCTGGAGTCCCAATGTGGGGTTCGCCTGGCTATCCTACCTGGCAACCAACAGATAATTGGCATTGGAAGCCTTATTTTGGGGTAATGCACTTCTTTGTCAAGACTAATGTGTTTATTATTGTCAACAAGCACACCCACAAACTTGAATTTTAATTTGACTAGCATGATGGGGAATGGTATTTGCGTGTCCCAGAGAAGGTCTGATATCTGGTTTATGTTGAATTTTCAGATGCCTGCTGATACATGGGGTTGCCCTGTGATGACAACTCCGCATAACCCTTATCCTTCCTACTATCAAGTGAGTATACTGATGAAGAGGTTAATTGAAATCTTGTTCATGCATTACTCAATCTGTTAGATTTCCAGTCGTGCATATGAAGATATGCATTTTTATATGGCCCTCCTCTTAATTCCTATTTTCTGAAATGCAGAATAATTCAGGATTTCACTATACTGGTGCGGTTGATAATAATAGCTACGGCATCCCACAAAATTCTTTTGACCTTCATCCGGTAATGCACCACCTTTTCTTGCCCATTGTTCTAAAACTGTCATGTTGATACCTATTTTGTTTCAACAAATGTGTAGACCAAGTCACAGTTTCTTAGGATTCGGTTATGAATTTTGGTGCAGTTTTAAGTCAGGGAGAATATCACCTTATCTTAGTTTGAAAAAATAAAACAAATTGTAAAAAGGTGGAACCTTTTTCACAAGCTAGGAAAGTGCTTGTCATATCTAACATTATATTCTAAAAGGATTAGTCAAAGTTACCCATTAGTCTCACCTAATAAATAAATAAGGTAAGACTTTGATACAACAATTTATATTCACATGTCGTGTCGTGTCGTGTCATGTTGAGATACAAGTATAAAATTATATAGTTAATTATAATACGATTTATTTAATTAAACAGATTAAATATCTCAATTTTTGTATTCGTGTTGACAATAAAATCTTGCGTTGTATGCAGGCAGAGGAGGTAATTGACAAGGTTGTGAAGGAGGCAATTAGCAGCCCATGGCTGCCCTTGCCCTTAGGCCTCAAGCCTCCCTCCACTGAGAGTGTACTAACTGAGCTCTCCAGGCAAGGCATCTCCAGCATCCCCCCTTACATCAACGGCTCTCATCCCCACTGACGTGGCACAAGTCCCAGCTGGTCTCAACTCAATCAAGTCACATGAGAAGTCTGACAGGTGTCATGGACCTGATTGGTTGGGACCCCCCGACCCCCCATTCCGGTCACAGCACCACCAAACCTGATCCAACGTAGAACAACTCACGTGGGCTTTGTGCAGATTGCGCTGAGTGGTAATGTCAGATGACACGTAGACGGTAGACAACGGAGAAAAGGACACTGATCATATCCATCGCCACAGTAAAAAGGGTCTAATACGACAGCCTTTTTGGTCGACAACTTGGCCGGCCCAGCGTCGGCCACGTATATGGCTGTTCCACCACATGTGGAAGCTTTGTGGGTTATAATTTTTCTGATGTAATATTGTGTACAATATATTTGACGGTGATGGGAAAAAGGGTGCCCTTTTTGGTGTTGTTGGGTAGGACCCGCTCTGTCGCTCTCTTTAATAAATTAATAATGAAAGCGGGTGGATAGTCTTCAGTTCTGGTGCTATTTACTGTGGATAAAAAAGTTCACCTCATTCTTCAATCAATGGGGTTCTTTTTTGTATATAATATTTGATTTTGTGGGAGGGGGGGTTGGTAGGTAGAATGTGAATCATTTATAGTTCAAGAATTGCATGCATGATATGTGAATTACTATAAAGAGAATATTAAAATAGTTTATGGTGTATACGAGAATAATCTCCTTTTTTTAAGTTAACGGGCCCTTTAGCCCAAGGTAAGGCCGAAAGAGCCCAGCATGAGTAAACTAAGCTCGGCCACGGATGGAGAAAACGATCCACTCGGTTAAGAATGAACCCGATAGTTTAAGACGAAGAAGCACCAAAGGAAGTTAATTTTAAAAGTAATGTTATACACCATATTTTTATAGGCTTAATAAAAATTGAAGTCTAAACACTAACAACAAATACTCTAAAACTTGTTTCTTTTCTTAAATATATAAAAAATTTGAAAAATTTACAAAAAGATACTTGCAACAGATATCTTATTTGACTTGTTTCATTTCCTAAACCATTGGGAAGCTACAGTGCTTTCTAATGCATTGGGTATTACTGTAGCTACATAATGAGTTATTATAATCTTAAAATGTACACTACCCAATAAATAGTAAAATGACAAGGGGAGAGTGAGAAAAAATAATAAAATTAAAAGTAAAAGAATAATATTTAATTGATATAAAGAAAGATAAGGGAATTTATTATGAAGTATTTTTTTATAGGGAAGCAAAAAGTAATTTTATTCCTTAAATTTAGAAAAAATAGTTGGGTATTTGCAGCTTCCCTTAAATTTTTTCTCAATGTAGAAAATCAAACTATTTTTTACTTCACTATTCAAATAAATTCCATAATAGCTTCTCTTATTATTTTCATATGTCATTTAAATATTCTTTAAATTAAATGTTAGGAGAAACATAAAAGAAAGATAAGCCTTTTAAATATTGTTTTAAATAAATAGTAGACGAAAAAAAGATGAGAGATAATTTTTTTTCTATTAAAAAAACCACTTTTATCTACCATTTCAAAAAAATTGTAAGAGCCTTATCTTAAAAAAACGAGAGTTTTGAAGCTAGAATTTGGGGCCTCTTTCTAGGCCATGCCTACACGAGAAATTAATCGGGCCTAGAAAAGTGATGCAGCCCAGTCTATGTGCCAAAATTATGGTCGAGCCTGAACTTACATACAGTCCAACAGTGAATGGGCTGTTTATAAGCCCTGTCTATTACAATTTTCCCATGCCTTCAGATAGCCCATTAAAAAGGGTATGTTTTTTGTTTTTCAATAACTTATTTGGAGATTGTATTCAGCTGATGGAAGGATGGATGAGCTCCCTATTGATATAAAAGGGGATGATGGAGGTGAAGTCTTAGCCTCAGATGAGGGGGGAATATAGACACCGGGAAAGGAATCATGGGAGTCCGCCTTGGGATGGGAATAAAGGGAGCCTTACGTGATAGGGCCCTGGAGGAGAATGAGAATAATGGTAGTACGCCCCAAGATTGGAAATGAGGGGAAAGAATGGAAAGATAAATGGATGGGGAATCGGGAATCCCCCTATGTGCTGAGAATAAGAGGAGCCAACAAACTAAAAGATACCCGTGGGAAAGCATGGGAGGCTTGAGGACCGCAGCGGAGCATTGCCTGGCGTGGGTACGATTTTTTTGCCTTTAGATTAGGCCCACGCCTCTCTGTGGATTGTACACTTTTTTCGGTTCAATTTTCTCTTTTTAAATACAAAAAGGCACACTTTTTAGAAAATAGTTATCACTTTTCAAAAAATAAAACATAAAATATATTTTTTTAGAAAACTTTCTACATCTTACAAATATTATGAGAAATAATATATGTTTTATGTTTTGAGGGGTGGAGCCAGGTTGACTTGTTACTTAAAAAAAAAAAAAAAAATTCAAAACATTTAAATATTAAACAAAAAGAGAGATGGCAGCACAACTATACCAAGGGAGAAGATGGGTGCTCGTGTAGCACCTATTTATTTATTTATTTATTTTCTAAAAGTTGATTAATTGAATCATAGTTGCATTAGACTTTTTTTGGGTACAATATTCGATTTTTCTTGGTTTTTGCTAATATGTTAGTTAATGGGGGACAACATATTTGATCGAGTGTACGGCAACAAGGATTAATCATAATGGTTAAGGATTATTATATGTTGTTTTTAAGATTAGAATAAACCTCTATACCTGAGAACATAGGTTGTGCCATTGTCAAATGGTTCAGTTTAAAGAAAGTGAGCATTAAGTTAATTACATTGATTGTAGACACAAAAACTTTATCATGTTAGCGCATAAAATAATTTATCAGAAATATGCAGAAGAAAATTTAGATATACATTCAGTCATATTTGTTCAAGCAAATCAAAATACTTCACCAACATAAACCTGAAATAAATTTATGTGAGAGATATATCTTTCGACCTATGTTTAATTGTACCTTTAAGTACATATTAACGGAATACGCAAAAACTCTTTATTAATAGGCTAGGTCAGCCGTTAGGGACCATGAACCAATATTTTCTCTTATTTATTCATCCTAAACAAAAATAAGAAATAAGAATAAAAATCAATTCTGACTTCGATTCCACAAATAAATCTTTAATTGGAAAAAATTACTGAACACCCTAAATTTGTGATTAGTTAAATCACATTAGATATCATGTGGCATATGAGTCACACTTTATTGAAAAATTTCTTACATATTATGCTATTAGAAACCATTTATGTTTGTTCTATATTTTGGGAATGTTTTTCGTTTTAAGTTATTTTTTATTATTTTTATTTCGAAAACAAAAAACCCCATTTGTTTAAAACAAAAATATTAACAAACAGTACAAAAATACATAAGAAAAAAAAAATCAAAACTATTTTCACCTTATGTTATATCATAACACTTTTTTCAAACAAAAATTGGGAAACTTCAGAAAATTCCATATGAAATTCCATGCGTGTTGAAATGACTTCCTCAATATTTAAAAACTCTTAATTTAGGTTATTAAATTTCAAATTTCTTTCAATTTTTCCAATTCTATTATGATTTTTCGTAAATTCTAACAAATGGTTCCAAAATTTTCAAAATATCATTTATTTTTAAAGGAAAAAAAAAAAGAGAAAAAAAATTGTAAGGATTTAGGTGTTTGGCAATATTTAATAAAATTAGCAAGAATACTCAACTGAATATTTGAAAAAAAATTTAATTTTTTTTTGTTGCATGGATATTTTGAAAATTTTACAGGATTTAACGGAATATCTTAATGGAGGAAAAAATTGAAAAAAATTAAAAGTTCAATAATCTAAATTTTCAAATTTTCAAATTTTGAAAGAATCATTTAGAAACTCGTAGAAGTTTATGGAAAGTTTTATTTTTTTTTTGAAGTTTTTCCAAACAAAAACTAAAAAACACCATCTTTAAAAAAATAAAATAAAATAAAAAATAACAAACAAAGCCAAATGTAAATCCTTGGATCCTCGATGAACTCTAGTATGAAAAGCAAACGATAGGCATGGCGCCTGCAACTAACCCTAGATGCTCTAAGAAAATACTACTCAAGTCAGTGTTTGCCATGTTATGGTCGGAAGTACATTATAAATTAATAATTTCAATTTGGATCGTTGGATGAGGTTGTGGTTTGATCTTCTTGACCGGTAGTTGATGCCATTGAAGTTTGACCGACCGGTAGGACTTATACATTTATTGCTTTATTTAGTATTTCCAGCGCGGCGGATTCTCCCGCCAATTCTCCTACCTTAGTTAGCTAAGTTTTTATTATTATTAAAATTACAATTAAAAAAAAAAATAGATACATTAAATTAAATTTAGTAATAATTCTCAATTTCAAGAAAAAAGCTTTTATATGACCGTTATGAGTATGGTGTTTATGGATTAACCCATAAAAATAAGGCATGATTATTCATCTTTTTTGGGTCATAATATTTAGCTTTTTCTCTTAATTACTTGGAAAAAAAAAAAAGGAGAGAGAACACGCTGTCGTTTAACCTTGCACTGTATGGCTAGATTCTCCTCTAATCTAAAGAAGTGATCCGGATGCTAAGTTGCTAACCACACAAATATGGACCATGTGGTGCTTTAACGGTTTAACATAACGATTTTTTTAGCAAAGATAAATTAGATTACAATAAAAGAGAATTACACATGGGTATAAAAAATTAACAAGCACAGCCACGAGTTAATTCATATTTACACATTCATAACTTAACTTATTAGACAACCAAAAGTTTTAGGATCAATAAGATAGTATTTTTGAACATAAATAGTTTTTATTCATTTATTTTTTATTTTTTAGAAGTTATTCGTTTATCTCATTTTATTAATGTGCCACTACCAATTAATTATTGAAGAAAAAAAAATAAAAAATAAGGACTGATTAATAGTGCTATAATTTTTTCAATAATTCAGATTTAATTTCAAATTTATATGAGAAAGAGAGTAAAATTAAATATGTATTGTTGAAAAAGCTACAATACATGTGATGTATTTTTTTTTACAATACTTAAGTCAAATCCAAATTTAAAACAATAATGTTACACAATACATTTTTATCTCATTTTATCAATGTAACATTATCAATTAATTATTAATATTTTTTTTAACAATAATTAATTGACATATAACATTAGTAAAATAAGATAAAAATATAGTATTTTGTGTTTGACAAGTAATTTGTTATTTTTTTTAATAATAATAAGAATGGATTGATTTGATATAAAGATTAAAAAAGCATTTAAATTTTTGTAAGAGAAAAAAAAATTGTTTAATAATGTATCAAAAGAAATTTGACCTTTGTTTTTTTCTTTTTACTTCCTTCTTTTGGGATAAAGTGCTGCACCGACTATTTTATGGCGAATGGACCTGATCAGATTACGTCGAGGACAGAAATGTCATTCTAGACTGAAATGTCAGCGCAAAGAAAATGCCAGCTGTTCTTAACACAAATATAGGAAAAAAAGAAAAGAAAAGAAAAGAAAGAAAGGTGGGGGCCTGCTTTTGTTCACCATTCACCTTTGAGATTCTAGACTGTCCTCTTCTCCGTTTTCAGAATCAGAAAAAAGGAATACAGGGCTGGCAATCCCATATCTCTGATTGTGGAACCATCTGTTATATCTGTAAGCTCTCGAAAATTTCTAATCTCTCTCTTTTCCATCTTTGCATTTTTAGTTTTTGGTAAAGAAGATCTAAGCTAGATTATCCTAATATTTTCATTTTTTTTTTTTTAAAAAAAATTGGATTGTTTATTTTTATTTTTCTTGATAATTTCTGTTTGGTAAATGGGTAATTAAAGATGGTAATTCGCATGCATTGGATGATCGGAATTTATTGGGGTCTGATTTTTCTTTTGAAGATGTCGGATTTTGATGGTTCTGAGGAATTCAAATGCTAACATATTTATAAACATTCTGTTTGGTTGCTGAGAGAAAAGTGATGAAAGAAAGAGAAGACCACACTGGAAGTTGAAATCAAATGTTTTTTTTTTGGCTGGTTATGGTCGAAGCTCAGCTAAGCCAAATAAATGGTTGTTTTAGGGATTATGGCCGAGATGAATTGAAATTCGTTTTTATGGGTTTTTGTTTTGAAGTTTTTTTGGGGATCACAAACACTGAATTAATCTAAAATTACTAAATTTTACTCAGTCTTCTTCCCTTGAATTTTCCCAGCAAGCGATAGGAGCTTATAGATTTCTAATATATGGATTCATTACTTAATTATTTGTCTGAGCTTCAAAAATCTTGTACAAGTGATATGTTTATGTTATTGATCTTTGGGGTGTGGTGGATTTGTGTAGAAGATATTGGCAATTGGATGAACTAGGAGAGACCCATTTGGAGTTTGATTGAAGGGATTGGAGCAATTGTGAACAATGGCATGCAGAGGGTGCTTAGAGTGCTTATTGAAGCTTCTGAACTTCTTATTGACTCTTGTGGGTCTGGCCATGGTGGGCTATGGGATCTACTTACTGGTTGAGTATGAAGGATCTACCAGTAACTCCCTTTTGGCCTCACCGGTGAGTGGCGATGAAAGTTTGATACAGCTTGGCCGACCCTTGCTCATGGGTGTTTCCCTGTCGTCTAGTATTTTTGATGACCTGCCGAAAGCTTGGTATGGTGGCTGACCACTTTGGTTAATTTTTTTTGGGTTTCTGAGTTGCTAGTTTTGGTATGGTTGAACTCATGGAATGAGTACTTTATATTTTGAATTTGACATATCTGATTCCTATTGATTAGATGTTCTATAGCTCAAATTTCTTGAGTTCCATTTGATTTTTGGAGGGAATGAGGAAAGGTGAAGGAAAATGATTTATATGGTCATGAAGGAAGGCCATGTTTGAGATTCTCCTTCTTTTCCCTCACCATTTCAATGAGAAAAGAATAGAATGTGAAGTGGGTTTACTTTTGTTTTGTAATTGTAAGTAGTATTTGAATCCTTGCATGTCATCATTGATTGTAATGCAACAGATTAAACGTGTCTTGGTAAAAATTATTAGCAATATGCTTTGGTCACATTCTGGTGCTTCACTGTTTTCCTCTGCTATCTATTCAATAATTGGTAATGCTCACTGTTAAACTTCCAAGGCAACTTGGTTAGGTGATTATACAATGATCAAATGTAATACTATTGTGAAGAAAAGAAAAACCTTGTGTGATATTGACAATGATGCAAGGGCTAACTATGTCTCATCATCTGAAACAGGAGTGTTGTGCATTGCATGATTATTCTTTTAATTTAAATTTTATTATTGCTTAATGAAAGCCTGTTGCAAGATCTGCCTCACACGCCCTTGAAACTTCTTTTAATACATGGGTCTTTAAACAAATACATATTCAACCAGTTTGTTTTACTATGCTTAAAATGTTTTGGTTGCATTTAATGGTTGGAAGCAACCATTGATGCTGGTTTGAGACGTTAGATATTGGTTCCATCTCTTTATTGAGAAATTCCAACACCTAATCAAAATATGTATGTGCTACTCTTTGCCAAAGTTTCATAGGTCTGCAAATTCCAACTTGTTTACTGGATGGTGTGAGATGTTGAGGTTTCCTTAAAGGAGTTTTGCAGTTAGGTTTTTGGTACAATGATGTTTGAATGATCAAATTTCAAAAGGATGATGGTATCTAGGTCCTTGGGGATGTTGATAATTTGTTGGCGATAGTTGTGTAGAAATCGGTTATATGTAATTAGTTTTTAGTATCCAAGAATAATACCAATAAGATCTATGTATCTGGGCCTTTGTGCACATTGCTAGACAGATTATTCTTTTTGCCCTTTGATCCTATATAGAATATAGTGATATGCACTTAGGGCTGTAAATAAATTAGTCTGTTCGACAATCTGCTCATTTAAATCGATCCGAAACTTGATCCGAAACTTGATTCGTGATTGCAAAAACCCGCTTGTGACTATAGAAACCCGCTCAATTATTAAGTGACACATACCCGATTCGCTCGACAAAACTCGATTAAAGCTCGTGAGTCTAGCTCGTATAAAGCTTGACCTGACTCGATTAAGACTCGTGAGCCTAGATCGTATTTTTATGTGTGTATAAACATATACTCAATATTAACTAACATAGTAAGTTATTAATTAGTTGGTTAATATATACTAACTTAATATTACTAAGCAACTAACTATTGAAGCATAATTAAGCAGTTAACTATAGTTTATAAGTCACTTTGATTTATAGTTAATTAGTTAGTAAGTAACTAACTATACTAAGTAAATATAGTATTACATATTAATTATAATACTTTGATAATAGTATTACTATGAATGTATCTATGTATATATATATTATTGACACACTAACTAGTTAGTTCATAAACTAACATATTAAGTTATTAATAGTTAGTATATATCAATATAACTATATGAATAGTTGGTATATAACTATATATATAAACATATATATGACACATCACATATGGTTAACAATAGTTATATACTATACTTATACTATAATTAATTAGTTAGATATAGTAGACTAGACTTATTATTTGCTCATATTATACATATACTATAGATTTTACTCTCTAGTTATATATAATAACATATTGTTAATTTGTTACCTATAGACTATAGTTATATACTATATTGTATAATATGCTTTATATAGTTACATATTATATATTTATACTATAAATAAATGTATAAAGGTTGTTTATAAATTCAGGCTTGAACTCCATTTAGATCACACATTAATTTAATAGCCTAGCTTGAGCTCAAATAGAGCCGAGCTTGTTGAATACCTGGCTCGGCGCGAATGACATTCTCAACGAGCTCGAGCTTGCCTGTGCTTCCAATGAGCCGAGCTTGAACATATGTTTCATAGCTTTGCTCGAATAGGCATCTTCAAAAACATCTAGTCTTGAAATCCTAAAGTTCGGCTCGGCTCGATTACAGCCCTATATGCACTCTATCAATCTTTTCTCGTCGTATTGTCTCTCAGAGTCCTTCCTCTTTTGTTATTGGTGTTACACCAACCTTTTTCTTATCTAAGAGTTATACAATTATAATTGCTTCACGTATAGAATATAGATTGATGGCCCAAATTAACTAACTAGAATTTTTCGAAACCCACTTTTATAAAAGTAAAAATAAAAAAATAAAAAAATTAATGAAACATGTGTATCTCAAGCACTTGGTATTTGCTATACTAATTGATTTTTGCTACTCAGCCCAATAGTTTATGGTATTCATCAAATAATTATAGCCCATTATATTTTTTCTCATTGTCTCAACTCATATTATTTGTGGCCTCCATACATCTTTATAAGTCCTCCAAATTGAACAAATTGTGTCAGAACACTCCTAATGGATGGCCTCTCTGGAAGCTAAGCTTATTGGAACCCCAAAGGCTTTAATTAGTCAGCTAATCAGCATTACCAACTTTGGCTTTCTTGTGGGCTTGCTGCACTTGACATTTCCTAACATTCCCTAACTAGTCTAATTGCAATTAAGGCAGAAATGCTACCATTTTCCAGCTTCTGTATAACTTGAGCAATTGAACCAAAATTTACCTCATGTGCATGCTGACCAGCCTAGATCAAAAGCTGAATCATGCTTAGGTAAATTTGGGTTGAGACTCTATCTTGATTTCAATGCCTTAAGCAGAAAGCTGTGGCTTCTAAGCTTATAGCATCTCTAATTTGCTTTATCTTTCTACAACCAGTAGATTTTTTTTGTAGTCCAAGAGGCCATTGGGCCAAATGGCATCTCTACTCCCCGTCAGCATGGATGGTGGGTATGGTCACATGTTCAAGTCTTGTGGCGCTTGTGAATTAGTTTAAAAAAAAAAAAAAATAATCATCATATATGAGTTTACGAAACTTGGTCTTAAGCATTAGCCGGTAGTATTTCTTGTTTGTCTTTTTTTTTTTTTTATTCCTACATCTCAATATTTTTTTTTCTACAACCATTAGGCATTCCGTTTCTTGTATTATATGTATATATGTTGTTCAATGAACCTTTACTAGTGAACCTTTACTGACGCCTAGATATATGCTTATTCATGTCTTTATTTATAGACCATCTGGAGGGCTTCAAATGTTGCAATTGACTGAAATTATTTGCACCATTCATTGTCTTGGAATTGCCTAATTCTGTTTTTTGTATCATGTCTCTGCAGGTTCATATACTTGTTTATTGGAATAGGAGCGATTCTCTTCATCGTCTCTTGTTTTGGTTGTGTCGGAGCTGTAACACGGAATGGATGCTGCTTGACTTGTGTATCCAAATAACTGAGATGTTTTTCTTTGAATTGATATTACTCATTAGAAAAAAGCAAGATATATATGTTATAGCTTATCCATTGAAGAATAACTATAATGCAGCCGTTGTATGCACCATTCCCATGCATACTATTATCATGCATCATGGCATGCCATAAAACATTCGATGGCTTATAGATTGCTCTTGTATCATGCTCCTTTTATTTTGTTTTTATTTTTCGGGTATGATTGGTTTCCTTAAGTCATGATAGTACTCGGTATTGGTGATCTTGTTGATTTTGTTAGAGCTGGGATGTGCGGGCTTCATATTTTTTGACAAAAGCTGGGAAGAAGTGAGTGTTGTTTTAATTGATGTTTTCAAATTTAAGATGGTGTGTTTGGTCACCTAATTAGTTGTATGAGTTTTTTCTAGGAAATTCCCACAGACACCACTGGAGATTTTGATTCGATGTATGACTTTCTGAAAGAGCACTGGGAAATTGTAAAATGGGTTGCTCTAGGAGCTGTTGTTTTGGAGGTAAGCACAACATGAATCCCTTCGCTTTTGTTGAAGAATAAAGATTTTCAAAAAGTTAAAATTCATGTCTCGAGAATATTTGCTTTGTCTGTGTAGGCTCCATTTGATGAAGTGGAAATACAATGGGGTTCTTGAGCATAAAGATGCAAAGAATTTTTGAATGACAATATTTCTTTTTTCAAAATACAGTAATTCACCTTTTCTATTTGTTCCTTTTGTAAATTAAAATGTTACTTTTCTTATAAAGCAAAATCAAGATGCAAGGGTGGTGGAAATCTATTTACTAGTGTATATGTTAAGTAAGAGAAAGAGATAATTGAGCAGGCATTAAATTGGAAAATATAGGAGAGTAACACCTTTTTAATTATGTTGAAAACTCTGTTCCAGTTGTGCCAACTTCCATCATTGTACAGGTTATGACCTGAGGAAGTTAGTTAGGCTTTGAAAGTTCAATGCTCTAGTTTGACTCTAAAGCATATCTCCCTGTGTGTTAATGAATTCTGTCTAGCTCATTGATTTAATGAATGAATAATCACACGGTTCAGGATTGGGTCAGATTGGTTTGCCTAATGCATTAAACAATCTGATTGAGATTGAGTCAGAGATTTTCAGCCCAGACCAGTCCTAGTGGTCAAAACTGAGAGCCAAGCCAGCCAAAGGTTGGGTCATGTTCAAGCTGGGATGTGTAGTCAATTCACCAAGTTGCAGTTCTAGAACAAATATTGTTTTCAGGCTCACATGAGAGTTTGTCCTGGTTACCTTGTCTCCTTGACTTTTTTCTATGCTCCATGAATGGTTTTTTTCCATAGTAATTCATTTACAATGGATTAATGGATTTGACTTTGCATGATGTGCTTTGTGGTGTGAACTAGGAAGATGATATATCTATTTATACAATTTGCTTTCCGCTTGATTATTTCCTTATTGGGGTATTCAGTAATCACACGTGAAAGGATTTAAGTTTCATTTTCATGGCATTCAAGTTTGCTATAAGACCGGCTATACTCCATAGTATAGAATATTGTGCTGTTAAAAAAATTCATAAAATGAATGTTACATGAAATGAGAATATTATAATGGATGAGTAGGGGGATTCGGAAAGTTAAGATAAGGAATGAAATCATCTTTTCAAAGGTAGGGATAACTCTTGTTTAGGAGAAGATAGGGGAGAATCACTTATGATGCTTTAGTTATGTGCAACATAGATCAATTATACCTCAGTGAGAATGAATGATTTGGTTCAAGTAGATGGAGTGAAAATAGGTAGATGGAATGCCTAATATAATATGGGTAGAAGTGGTGAAGAAGGATATATCAAACTGGGAGGTGACAAAGATTATGATTTTGGATATACTTGAATGGCGGGAAAAAAAATTCATGTGGCCTATGCCGATTAGTTGATGAGGATTCATTAACCCATACCAAGTTAATTCGGATTAAGGCTTAATTGAGTTGAACTATGAACATATATGACAATGTGTGTGAAATGGTAATTCCAAAAATTGAAATGTGAAAATAATGTTAAGGCTTGAAATTGTCCTTGAGGTAGTGTTGTTAAAAGCATGCCTAGGCGTGCTTTAACCGCAAAGTGCCAAAGAAAAATTGCTTCTTACACCTAAAGCAAAACAAATGCAATTAAGCATGCCTAACGCTCAAGAGGTGCAAACTTTTTGTGAATAGTCAGGCACTAAAATGCATGCTTTTTATTTTTATTTTTAATGAAAAAATGTAATTAAATCAAACTTGGTGTATGGTTGTTCTTACATATCTAAATTTAAGGGAAAAAGTCCAGAAGAAGAAGATACAAAATGCTCTAGGTACTACCACATCTCCCCAAAAACCCGAATGAGTGTAACAAGTGTTATTATTTTTTTTTTTTTTATTTTTTTTTTTTTTTTTTTGCATGCAATTTCTTAGGGGCAAAAACATTCTAAATGAAGCACTGGTTAATAGAAGTGTTCATTTTCTTGTGGTGGACAAATGGCTCTTTTATTAGGATTCTCCATTGAATTGCAGGCACTGCTATTCTTGCTGGCGCTTGTGGTCAGGGCAGCAAACAGACCTGTAGAGTATGACAGTGATGATGAGCTCCTTGCCCCAAGGCACCAGATCAGGCAGCCATTAATGAATAGGCCACCAGTTCCACCAGCTACAGGTGTACCTGTTGCTGGCAACCCTGACCAGCGTCCTCCTGGTAGAAGTGATGCTTGGAGTACACGCATGAGAGAAAAGGTATAATCTGTTCTAGCAAAAGATTTTCTTTGAGTATTTTAAGTATGTATGTTGCGGGGTTTCCATCTGGCAGTCTTGAATGATCTGTAGCAGCAATACTACAGATAACCATAAAATATACAAGTTTTAGATGATAGCTGGATTTATCATGAGGTACTTGGGAGTCAATTTTGGCTTATGTGATGCACTCATCAACCTGCTAGTAGTTAATTTAGTGATTGTGAAAAACTTCCATATTATCTCTAGTTCTTGCATTCTTCCAGATAATTCCATATCTCTTAAACAATTTTTTTTTCTTCCTAAAAGGCTTTGCTACTGTAATATTCCTTCTCTGATACTTATAATATATTGGAATTACTGTGAGTCTTTGTTGTCAAGTATTTTCTGAGTTACTGGTTTCTCAAATAGGCAGTCTTTATGTATCAATTTATTCATTATTATTTGTTATTTCTAGTTATGACTATGTCCTGCATAGCTAATACCATTGTTGTACTTCTGAACTCTATATAAACCAGTATGGGCTTGATACTTCTGAGTTTACGTACAACCCATCGGAGGCAAACAGGCATCAAGCTGCCACACAGCCAGCAGAGGAAAGGAGCCGTTGCACCATCATGTAATGACTTGATAAATTTTGTCTGGTTGGATAATTGTGTCGAAACTTGCAAGTTTCTCTGATGCTGATTTTTTCTGTTTGTTGAGTTTGTGTCGAACACACATTTTTCAGGATCTTTCTTTGTTCCCCGACCTTCTCCCTTGTGATTTTATCTCAAAGACAAATATTTTCCTATGTTGTAGTACCATTTGGTGTGTAAATGAACAAATCTTTTCTTATTGAGTTGCAGGTGAGCATAGTTTATCAACGGAATTATGAACAAATTCAGCCCAATTGCTTTAATGTGAAGAAAGAGAGGGAAACAAAAAAAAAAGGCTTATCTACAGGCTGCTACAGTAATTTTTCCTTGTTTAACTAAAATTGTCAGTGGCATGTATTATTGTTGATTCCATTTGGGTTCTAGGAGTTGGGCAACATGTGTCTCACTTGTTAATTAATATTACTTTGGTTTCGTCTTAGGATATAAAACCTAAGTAGTGGACAGATGAGGTGCTGACATGGGATTTTGGGGCCTTTCCAAGGATAGGATCCTCTATTTCATAGTGGCTGTGGTAAATATGTTACGTTATTTAATAATTTTAAATAATGTGACATCATATATGTAACAAAATGAAATATGATCATAAAATGACTTTTTTTTTTTGTTGTTACTTAAAATGGAGATGATCAATTTGCTTAATAATGCCTTCATTTGATAAAAAGGAAAAAAAGTCCAAATGGTCAACATGATATCGGCAGATGGATTGGTCAAACTTATCAATTTAAAGGATTACAAGAAAAAGGAAACCCAAAAGAAGAGTATTAACAAAAAGAGTAAAAATAATGATACATATTTCATCTCTATTTTATTGGGTTGACATGGTAGTATTTATTAACTCTTAGATTAGTTTTTGTTAAAAAAAAAAAAATAATTTCACTAACCTTTATGAATTGTTACCTATTTTACAATGTTCGTTTAAAGTTTCAAATTTCTCTATTTAATATATTGAACTTTCAATTTTTTTCAATTTCATTTTCTGTTAGAATTTTTTTTGTTAAATCTTATCAAAATTTCAAAATACTTTTTTTTTTTTTTGAAAAAATATATATAAATTGTTTTGGGTAAATGTATGATAAATTCTTAAGTAAAGCATCATTTGAAATCGATCATTTCACTTTTTAATTTTGAAAATTGGGTTCATGGGTATTTGTGAATTTGCAATCGATCATTGTGTCTAATTTTCCGTCCATTTTACTAACACTATTAGTCTAATTAATAAAATATTATTTTTTAATTAAAAAATAAAAAAATAAAAAACTAAAACTAAAACTTATTAAAAAATTACAAACAATTTTTTTTGAAAAACTGAGTCATCCCCTTGGCCAATAGTGGTTTGACCACCCCTCAAATGGCTTTTGGGGTTATTGAACCACCCCCCAACTGGCCAGGGGTGATTCGGCCACCCCATCATTTTAAAAAAAAAATCGAGGTGGTGGTTCAACCACCCCCTGTTGGCCAAGAGCCACCCCCTTGTTTTTTTATTTTATTTTGTTTAATTTAAGTTTTAAGTTTTTTTTTTCAGATTTTAGTTTTTTTTTTTTAAAAAAAATTAAAAATTAATATTTTATTAATTAGGACTAACGGAACCCTAAAATAATGAACGACAAGGGTTCGATTGCAAATATGCAAATACCCATTGACCTAATTTTCAAAATAAAAAAGTGAAATATCGATTTCAAATGGCACCTTTACCTAAGGATTTATCATACACTTATCCTAATTTTTTTTCTTCAAAGATTTAGACATTAGTATTTTTGTAAATTCCGTTAAATCTTGACCAATGCTTAAATCATTGCAATTTTGTTTTCCTAAAAAAAAATGGATGAGCTTTTTGAAAATTTTGATACCCCTCCGTTAGGATTTAACGGAAAATCTATGATAAAATGCAAGACAGGTGATCGATTCTCGATGTAGGTTGTGTGATTGCCCTCCATGTGATTGTACTGTTTAGGTGATTGACCAGGGTTGGATAATCAATCCTCCATATATGTTGGGTGATCGACCCTTTGCATAGAATGGGTCACCAACCCCTTCATGAGACAGTATCGAGTGAGTGATCAACTAGGGTTTATATAGGCTAGGTGATCGACCTTTCATGAAAAAGCATAGGCTGGTTGACCAACTACGGGTTATATAGGTTGGGTGTCTGACCCTCCAAAAAAGATTATAGGTTGGATGATTAACTCGGGTCTGTATATATTTGTTGGCTGACACTCGATGAAAAAGTGTACTTTAAATAACCGATCAGGGCTTGTGTAGGTTCAATGACCGACTCTCCATAAAAGAGTTTAGGCTGGGTGACTGACCAATACTTGTAGAGGCTGGGTGGCTGACTCTCTATAAAAAAAAAAGAAAAAAAGTGTTGGATGGACCATTGCCATAGTGGAGCATTGGCTGGGCCGTGGGCCCTCCATAGTGGAACATCAGCTGGGTCGTGGACCCTCCATAATAAAACGTCGGCTGAGCCGTGGTGGGAGTGCACGTTGTGACTTTCCCTGTAGATTTGTAGCCCTATGTAGCTTAGCAAATCTACAAATTAGCCCTCAACGAATACATGAACACCAAAAACCGCGTAAAGATTGATTGCATCATTTCTAATTTAACATATATTCCCATTACGACATTCGTCTTTCATTTTCATTCCCTAAAAAAGTTTTCAATTTCTTAACGCGAAAGGTTGAAAAAGACGAACCCATTTTCGTCGCCATTTAGAGGGGTCCGTCATCAGTCTGAGTGCATGTCATTCTCACTGTTTTTTCTTTGTGATTTCATTTTCGGCAACCAAACTTGAGTGGTCCAAACACAATACAATACCAGAAAGTGATGCAAAAGGCGCCAATTTCTCTCAATTCTTGAGAACGACAGTCAACTTGGCCAGGGTTTGTTCCTCAAGGTATACTCGTGCTTCTTTTTCTGATCTTCTTGTCTTTTTTTTGTGTGCTAGCTGATGATGAAAGTAAACGATAATATCTATGGTGGTTTACAGCATATATATATAAGGGGGGCTGTATATATATATATATATATATATGACGTGTGGTGTGACATTCTAGCATGAAAATTATCTTGAGTTGTCAAAAAGGATAACTAAAGCAACTAAAGGATGTATTGTACAAAAATTCGTACGCCGTTTTTACTATAAATTGAGGTGAAGGTATCAAATATATCTGCCATACATATCCACCAAACAGGACCTAATTAATGTCAGTGTTCTTGCCGCCATGATGCAAGAAGTTCATATGCTTTTCACCCTTTGTCCCTCTCTGAAATGACCAGTACTCGCCTGATAAGATTCAAAAGCTCTTTTCAGACCTGGACTTTAGGGCAGTTTAACAAATGCAATCCAATTAATATATGCATGGCAACCAAATTAGCAGATTATTATACAGTGGTTGTAATTTTCGTTCTTTTTTTGATTTACAAATAAGTTACGTATAGGGGGTACTGGCAGTTTGTGTTTACGTGTTGGATTTGAGTTGTGTCGAAATATGGTTATAAAACTATATAGATCAACTATAACTTGATCAATTTAGCTAAACGAATTAGACCATTTAACTATACTCCGTTAATTTCGTGTTGGATTTACATATTGTGTAAAAAATTATCAGTCTTTATATTGCGTGTTAGATCAGGTTGTGTTGGTCAATTTTAACACGCTAATTTCGTTTTGGATTTGTGTCAGATTTATAGGTCGTATAAAAAATTACATATCTTAGGTACGTATGCAAGTATTCAATATATGTTGAACCTGTCATGTAACTTTTCATATCATATTTATAAAATACCGAAGTGCTCTTTAAGTTATAGCTAATAATTGGTATTTGTTTTTTGAAAGACTTTAATAAATTGGTAGTATGATCTTACTGTTCTTTTCTATCTCTTATAGCTTTTTGAAATGAGTAATATATATATATATAGGATTCCACTGTTGTGCCAAAATAGAAAAGAAGAAAAAAACATTGTCTTTGGTGCTGTATACAATGTCACCACCTACGTCAAAGAAATATATCGATCTGTGCTTATAAGCATCGCCATCGATCTCACTATCTTAAATAGGTCCATTAATTAGGGATTGATTTTGATATATTTTATATGAATCAAGGCAGGACCACCGATAGTTTTTTTTTCTCTTTCTTTTTTTTTGGTCGGTTGAAAGTTTTTCATGGATTAGATAATAGAAAGCAACCTTGTTTTTTCGTAAAAATCCCTATTTCATGTATCTCATATATCTCATATATCTCTTACTACGTTAAGAGATTAGACTAATTAAGTTAATTTGTACCTTTGAGCAATGGGTTTCTTTTTTTCATTTTTTTTTAAGCATTCAGCAATGCCTTTTTTTGGTAAGTATTGTTTGTAAAGTCATCCCAATTATTTATGGAGTTATTGATTTTTTTTTTTGGGTTCAAAATGGATGTGTGTGAGTTAGCAAATGACATAATCAATCCATGTTTCGAATATGGAATTGTCATTGGTATTTGAACTATATGGATCGAAGACATTTGAAATATATGAAATTAATATATGGAGACATGCCCTCAAAAAAAATTGGAAAAACTACTTATTAAGTACTTGGATTAGCAGTTGTACCAAACTGATCTGTAGGATATCCAAAATACCAAACAGGTCTGAGGTAAGCTATTTGTCCAAAATGTTTTATGTTGTTAGCTGTTTGAAAGAAACCTTTAAGATGTACATGTGAATCCATATCACAATATTAATTGTGTTACGAAATTTTACCCATTTTTCAAAACTTGTGAGAAGCAAAAAAAAAAAGAAAATAAAAAATAAGCATTTACATGACATAGAAATTTAAGTGGTTTATCTTTAAGGACTATATCTACTATGTTACAGCAAATTTTTACTATTTTAAAAAAACAGTACAAAAAAGACATCAAAACTTCACTATAAAAGCGACTATGTAAAAATACATGGGTTTATGCATGCATGTCCATTTCAATCAAGTGCACACTGAACCGGACACAAATCAAGCTCCATGTAACTTTAACAATCGTTAGTCAAACACGGCATGGTTGAAGATTCACAATTGTATACTTGTGCTTGTTTTTGGGATCTTCTTGTCTGTTTGTGTGCTGCTGATGAATGCAAACGATAATGGTGGTTTACAGCATATAAGGGCCTGTATGACGTGTGGTCTGACATGCTATATCTTAACTTCTGCATCAAAATGAGCTTGAGCTGTCAAAAAGGAAAACTAAAGCAACCACAGCTAGGATGAGCTTATAAATAAAAAAATAAAAAAGCAACCACAGGATGCATTGTACAAAAATTTGTACGCCGTTTTTGCTATAAATTTAGGTGAAATGAAATATATCTGCCATACATATCCACCAAACAGGACCTAATTATATCTACTACATTGGCAGCCAAATTAGCAGATTATTATACGGTACTGGTAGTTTTGGTTATACTTAATGTTGTATTTTTGATTTACCGATAAGTTACACATAGGGATGACAATTCATATTCGTGTCTCGGATTCAAGTCGTGTTGAGATTATAAAATTATCTAAGTTAATTTTAATCCGATTTATTTAATTAAATAAGTCAGACCCTTCAACCTTAGCCCGCTAATTTCGTGTTGGATTAATATTGAATTCAAAGGTCATATAAAAAATTGTCCACCCTAATTACGCATGTATTCAATATAACTTGAAGCTATGGCTATTAGCTAGTACACTTAATTTTCATATCTTATTTATAAAATACCGAAGTGCTCTTTAAGTTAAAGCTAATTTGTTACGGGATTAATTTCTCAAGCACGTAATTGATAGATTAAGGGTAGTTCAAAGAACCCTAACACCTCCTAAATCAACTACTAAGAGTTGAACAACTACAAATGCTGGATAGTAATTAACTTCTTGATTATTCATTAACTTACTAATATCTTTAAATAGACACTTACATTACATAGTAAAATAACAGACTAACTAGAATAAACCATTCTAATGATAATAATTATCTCTAATATTTAAATTCTAATCCTAATCCTAATCCTAATCTTATCAATAAAGATAACTTATTATCTCTAACCCTACTAGACCTGTAACATAATTGGTAAATTGTTTTTTTGAAAGACTTTAATAAATCGATCAGTAGCATGATCTTACTGTTATTTTCTACCTATTCTAGCTTGTTGAATTGAGGATTAGGGTTCCACAGTTGTGCCAAAATAGAAAAGAAGAAAAAACATTGTCTTGGTGCTGTATACAATAATGTCACCACCTACTACAAAGAAATATATATATATATATATATATATATATATATATATATATATATAATAATATATATATATATATATATCGATCTGTGCTTAGAAGCATCGCCATCGATCTCACTATCTTAAAATAGGTCCATAATTAGTGTTTGATTTTGATATATTTGATATGAATCAAGGCAGGACCACCGATAGTTTCTTTTTTTCTCTTTCTTTTTTTTTTTGGTCGGTTGAAATTTTTCATATTAGATAATTGAAAGCAGCAGTCTTGATTTTTCGTTTTTTTTCCAAGGATTTTTCGTGAAAATCCTTATTTCATGTATCTCATACATGCAGAGCTGAGTTAGCGTTTGAACGGGTCAAGTACCAGTATAATGGATCCAGATTAGGTAGCTATCGTGGATCTTTAGAACGGTAACCCAAGTGTTTCTCATGCTCTTACATGGCATCATTCGGATCTTGCACTCGAGACGTTCGAACGGTGCATCATTCGGATCTTACAATGCAAGTCATGATTAATGTGCCCATGCAACTCCCAAAATAGGGGAGGACGCACCAAAATTTAAATAAACCAATGAAAGTGTTAAACGATATTTCTGCCATATGACTAAATGATTTTAGTATGACGTGGGAATAAGGGGGCAACTAGTGTACCTGAAAGGGATTCGCCAGGTAATGAGCCTCCCAAGTCCAGGGTTAACCTAGTGAGGCTCATCTCGAGTTGATAATACAAATAGGTCAAGTCCGGGCAAGCCCAAAGAAGCTAGTGTACTAGTCCCAATAAGACAACATCTATAGAGTATCCAAACCGTTCCACTTCCACACACAATCCTCACACCTCGATACGATATTCTTAGGCGCAAAGGAATGCTTGCCTAAGAGCATTAGCAGCAGTTTTCCTTAAGCTTTTCTTTAATGTAGGGAACAAAACCATTTTTTAGTTCCCTATTTAAATGCACTCCACAGCAGCTTCCCTTAAGATTTTCTTTAATGTAGGGAACTAAAAGTGGTTCCCTTCGTGTTTCTATAGTTTAAGGAACACTTAGGGAAGCTGCTTCAGGGACTTTTTTGTATTTTTTTAACAATTTTTCCTACACTAGGGAAGAGAATGGGGTTTAAGGGAAGCTGCTGCTAATGCTCTAATGGAGTGGGGAGGGAAAAGAGCTTAATAGGGAGGCACATACCATTCTCTCTCAAAATAGTTCTCTTTAAACTCTCTTTTCTTCTTCACTAAACAAATACCGACTTATGCATCAAAGTGACCCCTACTGGCTTGCCAATAAAGTCCTTTGTTGCTTTATCCTTTTTCCTTTTCTTGCAGGGGCTCTCTCAATTCAGGTGTTAATGTGCGACCAATTGATCCTATAAAATAGAGGATTTTACATAGACATGTTAAATTACTTGAATTAATAGTAAGTAGATTTTGGTAAAGAGATTTATAATTTGCCATTCTCATAACCTCCGAAAAATTGATAAATTGTTCCTCCAAATTGAGTGGAGGAGTTTCCTCTAATCAATTTATTAAAATAACATATGTCAAAAATACATGTGCATCCTTTATTAAAAAAGTACGTAAAATTACATACATTTGGAAACCTTGTCATCTTAATACTTTATCCTTGAAAAATGTATGATTTTCAAGGTAAAATTCTTTACAAATTATTTTATCTTCATAGAAAAAGCTAAGGGGAACAGTAAAAATGAACAAAAGAAGTCTCGCTTTTGAAACCTATTTTAGAATATGTTTGGTCCTACATTTTAGAGGTCAAAAATGTGTTTTTAAACAAAATTTCGAAGAGTGTTATATTTCGGAGTGACTTTTTTTTTTTAATTGCATTTTTAAACAAAATTTTCAAAAGTGCAATTTTGACAAAAATTTTATTACGTTTTTAAAAATTACATTTTTATTTAAATTAATTTTGAAATTACTATTTTTTAATTGCACACTTTGAAATTGCTAAATTAAACAATCTTAAGATAATTATTTTTGGAGGGAAACCGAAAAAATGGACATAGTGATGCGAACCCACTAATAACAAAATATTAAAAGATAAATCAACTATTTTGAAGGAACCATAATCTTCAATAGTTATTTCGAAAGAGACTTGGCCTTCTTTCTCCGCAAATAAATTCGTAAGGAGTCACGACCATAATAATGTTCCATCATTTCAACTGTTCAAAGTCGAATAATCCCGCAATGCAGAAAAAAAGATATGAACAGTTTGACATGTTCCACCATATTAGATTGCTTCCGTTCCAGCCCGCAAATGGTACAGCTGCCGTACCCATCTTCACAACCTCAAACGACCAAACATTAATATATCCATTAATTCCCCATTTTTTTGGTTATTCTAATTGCATGGCTGATATCAAAAGTCTTCAACGTCGTTGTCGGTCTTTAATTTTTTCTTTTCTTTTCTTGGTTGTGTGTGTGTGTGTGCGCCCGCGGTGTGCGTGTGTCTGGGTTTACCATCGAAAAAGTGGTAGGTTTTTTAACAGTGGAAAACTCTAGAGGCTCACATTCACATATAGTGGAGCACCGGGTCCATTTCTTTGGTCATGTATTTTGCAGGGTATGGGTCATTTTCGAACGCATTGTTATATATGAAATTCTTAATATTATATTATGCAGTTAGATATGAGGATGAAGTCGTAGCGTTTACAGAGATATTATGGTGGACCGCCCTACCAATGGGTCTATAGCTGCCCTCGACATAGTATTTGTTAAATTTACTTTTGATTATCCATTTGACTTAAATTCTATTTTTTATTGTCAACCCGTTTGCTTTGTTTAAGGATATTTTATTATTAGGACAGCCTATTTTGGCAGGTACATTTAAGGCCATAGTTTCTGAACTCTAGATTTCTGGTGGGGAATACTGAATACCCACTTGGGTTTTCTTAATGCTCTAGATGTAATTACTTTTGGGTTCATTAAGTTGTTGGCAATTATTGTACTTGCTTGTATTTGAATATGTAATCATGTTTTTTTTTTTCTCCCCCCTCAAATGGGTTTCTTAGGTTATATTTTAATTTTCACTCTTTTGTCATTGGCTATCCTGCCCACCAACTTGCAAAAAAAAAAAAAAAAGCTGTAGCATCAAGGGATTTTAGGACTCATGAAAATGACGTTTTAGCTTTTCTGGGATTTTTGGGTTGATTGAATTTTCAACAATATCATGCTTTTTTATGTTATGTATTAGAAAATTGCAACATGGGGGAAGGACCATGGAGTAATCTTTTTTTGCAAGTTGAGGTTGAAGATGTCTAGATATGTACACACTTTATCTGTCCTTTCTATTTGGTCCTGCTATGAATCTTCCTTTTATTTGGCATCCAAATAAGCCTACCCTTATACTTTCTCATCTTGTAGTGTCTGAGAAACCTATATTTAAATATTACTTTCCTTGAACTGTGACAATTGCATGCCTTTGGCTGTTTCAATATTAAGGAACTTCTACCTTGAAAGTATAGTATATAAGTGTTGCTGGCCTTCAGTGCAAATTTCTGAACTTGAGACAATGAGAGCCAAGCGAGGGAAGCGCTCTGAGGTATGCCTGAATGTCATCTAGTACTTGTTTAAACCAGTTTTTGTGTATTAAGATTATATATATATAGATCTTGTTATTAGTGATTTATTTGGCCAATTGCACTTGATTGCAGGCCTTTTGGCCTTCCATTGTGATGAAGAAATGGTTAAATATAAAGCCTCCAGTGTATGATTTTAGTGAAGATGAGGTTGACACTGAAACTGAGAGTGAAGATGATGGTATGGTTTTAGCTTGTTTACCATGTCAAGTTAATTGTTTTGCTTTCTGTGCTTGATCATGGTTTCTGCAATTTTCGTCCAGCTTGCTCTCCTAAAGATACCAGAATTCACGCGGATGAGGATCATGCCCATAGGACACAGGGGAACCAATCCATATGCCCCACTCAAACTTCAGGCAGTACGTTGCTTCTCTGTTTTCTCGGGTGATTGGTCCTATTAGAATGAAACTGCTTTCTCAAATTCTATTTCATGCTAAAAATTATTCATATTTGTTGTCATCTTCACTATTACTGGAACCTTTACCAATTACCAGTGCTTATTTTTTCTAAGAACATTTACGGTTCTGCTCCTTTTTATATAGATTATATAATATTGTGGAACTCTCATCTGTTTGGTGTTCCTCGTTTTGTCTCTATTTAGTTTTTCTATTACCTCTTTGTTGAAAATTCAAATTATTTATTCTTATTTGGAGGCTATTATGGCCAAAATCTGTTTATTTTTTTATGTTATTGCTGTGTGGATCATGGAAAGGACGAGAGAAAGGGTAGCCGGCGACCTTGTTTGGAAGTAAATTTGTTCTTGTTTCTGTTTTCAATACAAATTCATATGCAAATTTAGGATTCAGTTATGTAAAAAAATTCAAAGTTTTAATTTGTTTTTTTTCCATGAAATCCATACTTGGTACAAACTCCAAACACCCCAAAACACATCCCTAACTGCGTGGGATTTTGAAATTTAGGATCCGGATTTGAGTTTAGTCCACTTCCAAACAACTCTCTTAGTAAACTTAAAGCAATTTTTAGCAGTTTTCTTTTGGTTCCATCATGCTTTCCAAGATCTGAACAGACAAAGTAACTTCTTGTCAATTAGCTCAGTAGATTTTAATGCTATTTTCACCTCATAAATATCATCTGTGTTTTTGATTTCCACTCATCCAGATACACCTTCCAAGGGCTATCGATTAAGACACAGGAGAGGAAAATCAGAAACTTTGCGTGCGCAGTACATAAATACAAAGGATGTGAGGTTTGGCGGTGACCTGCCTATGCTATCTACAAGTACTATTTTGGTTTTTACTGATATTCTAATGACATTTAATTTACTGTAGGGTGACAATTGGTACTTGGAATGTTGCTGGAAGAGTTCCAGATGAAGATCTTGAGATTGACGACTGGCTTCGTACAGAAGAGCCAGCTGATATTTACATTCTTGGGTGAGTAATTCCTCATCCCTGGGATTGGTGCTTTATTAAAAGATGGCCAATGGCTAAGATATGTTTGATTATAAAAGCTAAAAGAGCCTAAGAATTTTTTTTTGAACAGTTTATGGTCAAAAAATATTTTATATTAAAAGTCATCTAACTAATAAGTTCCAAGTATAAAAAGTGAATTATAGTAGAATAATGAACTTAATTAAAAAATGACAAACTTCTAATGGGCTGCTTGGATATCCTATGAAAATTTTATATTGCATAGAATTGTTTAATTTCCTTCTACTTTTGGCAGATTTTAGTGAGATTCATCATGTTCAGGTAGTCTCCTTCCCCCGGCATGGCGGGTTTCTTATTTTATTTTCCTTCATGATTAATTTGGTTACACTTATTATTTAAAAGAGACTAGATTGATTTAGCATTCAAGGATGTTGGAACAACCCATAATCATATAATTTGATTTTCTTTTAAATCCTATATTTGTCAATTTTCCAATCACTTTGAGAGTAATAGGTGCAGCATGGTGAAAAGAAAGTTTAGTCTATGCTATTAGAGGAGAGTGTACATGTAAATGAAATTGAATCCCAGTTTCCAAAGCCTCTGAAATTCGCCTAGGATCCTAGGTGCGTGTTGTCATAGCATTAATGTTTATATGGTTTAAATTATTTTAAGGATAAATCTTTAGTCAGTCATTATGGTTACATTTCATATTTGACATTATTCTTAGTTGGGTTTTTATCACTTTTCCTGAATGGATTACTGGTATGCCCAGTATATGCTGGTTGCATTTCACGAATGGATCAATATCTTTTCTTGTTTCAGTTTTTCTTCATCTATAAACTTGTTATTGTGGTTTTCTGGAATCTGAATTATCAGAATACACACATCCTCGATGTCTAGTAAGAGGCTTCATTCTAGATTTGATAAGAATTTGTATCAGAAGAGCTATGCAGAACACGATTTTGTGAATCTTTTACCATGGGACCTCCATGTGTACTCTACATAACTATTCTTTTGTATGTGCTAGTCTAGGGAGATTGTGGAGGGTTACTTATTGAGTGCAGTAGTTTGAGCTGCATAACTAATATGGTATATTTCCTTGCCTGACAATTGTTCTGGCAAAGGTTCTGCTATCAACCAGCTTTCCATGATTTTGGCAGTCAAGTGTTCACCTTGTGTCTGAGAGCACATTGTGGAGTAATTTCAAACCTTGATGGATTGCAGTTTAAAAGAAAATGTTAAATTCTTATGTGGACACATCAAGAAAGAAATAACATTTATACATCTGTGCTACCGGCAAAATAACCGACCACAATGACTCCTCCAAATTCAGACTCAAAATACTTCAAGGTCTTTGAACTGGAATAAATTCAGTTCAAATTGCATTGTCACAAATTTTTTTGAAGTACTCTGGAAACAAGCAGATACTTCAATTGTGGCCTCAAATGTGTCCCTCATTTCAAGAAGCAACATGTTGCATAGTCAAATGTTCCTGTTTGCATATGCAGTAGTGTTTTTCTGTGTGCATATATATCTTTTATATTCATTACCTCAAAACTAAAAGTTCTTGTGCTGTCCTTGATGATTTGCGAATTTGACGTTGATGCTTTAATCGCATTGTAATGCTTTCTCTCTCTCTACAATGGTCATTTATTGGTTGTGATGAAACTTTTGGATGAGGAGTTTAATACATCTACCGATTTTCATACAATTTAATTGCCTTTTCCAGTTTCCAAGAGGTGGTCCCTTTGAACGCTGGGAATGTACTAGGAGCAGAGGATAGCAGGCCCATTCCAAAATGGGAAGCAATCATACGAAAAACTCTCAACAAATCTTTGGAACCTGAAAGCAAACACAAAAGCTTTAGTGCCCCAACCTCCCCAGTGTTAAGGACTTCTTCTGTTGCTGATGTACTTGCAGCTGAGGTTGACACTCATCCTCTAGACATGATGAGCAAGGAATATGTCAGTACAACACAATGTTATGAGATGGAACAAGAGGCATTGGATAAAATGGGTATTGGAATGAATTTACAATTGAAGAGAATATATGGTATTGATTGCGACAGCAGATTAGACTGGCCTGAACACTCATTAGATGCTACGCCTCAAGTGATCTCCTCCAATTCAAAATTGCGGAGAGTATTTAGCAGTTCTGGAAGAATTGGCTTCAACTTGACAGACAATTCTCTACTATTAAGTCCAAAATGTTTTGCATTAGATAATGGTAGATTGAAACGTTCGCACCATAGCTCTGGTAATCTAGGCTTGATGTGGATGGAACAGCAAGAGAAACCTGTAGTTCTTGATTCTCTGTCTGATGCGTCCAGCACATTTTCTGATGAGGAAGATGACAACTTCTGTGAATTACCACAGGAGCAGCATAATTATGAAGTAATGAAAAATAGTTGGAAGTCATGTCCTAGTTATGTGCGAATTGTCAGCAAGCAGATGGTAGGAATTTACGTATCGGTTTGGGTGCGTAAGAGTTTGAGAAGACATATTAACAATTTGAAAGTTTCTCTTGTTGGAGTTGGCCTGATGGGCTACATGGGAAACAAGGTAGTGCCTATAATTTTCATGCACACACACAAAAACTTTTGTGGCAAATGTGTTCCCTTTCCTCAATGTGCACACACACACAAAAGGTGGGTTGGGGAGGGGGAGTGAATTTCCTTTTCCTGAGGCAACCTCGAGAAATTTGAAAACTATGTTGATTGTGCTGACATTATTCTGTCATCCAAATATATTGATACATATAATGGCTCAATCAGAAAAGGGAATTAACATAGCAGTGTCATAATTGGGTTCATAACCTCTACAATTTCTTGTTATTACACCATTTCAATAGTCCGCAGAGAATTACATCGCACTGCATCATGCTATGAAGGGGTGCTGCCTCCATACTACTATATGGTGAGGAATGTTTGGTTAGTTCACTTTATTTATGTATTTTTATAATACTGCAAGAGAGCCCTCCATATTATGATGCATTGCAATGTGACTGGTGGCAGGCTGGAAATTGTAGAGGAGATGACTTGTCACTATACGTATGATGATTATTGAACCTGATTGTTTTGACGTTACTGGATGTCTTAACAAACTGCTGGTTGCTGATGTAGGGCTCTGTTTCTGTCAGCATGTCTTTGTTTCAATCACGGATGTGCTTTGTATGTTCTCATCTGACCTCTGGTCAGAAGGATGGGGCTGATCAGAGGCGTAATTCTGATGTGTATGAAATTATACGACGAACCCGTTTCTCTTCTATCTTCGATTCAGATCAACCACAGACAATTCCTTCACATGAGTAAGCATTATTTTGGAATTTGAAATTCCATTTACATAACACAATATGTTCATGTGATCTTTATTTTTTTATGGAGCATAGAATTTGGACTTTGTCATATGCCTATGTTTCTGAATTATTTTTCAAATTTGTCCTCATGTTGAAGGTTTTATTTTGCTGGTTTTGAGACTTGGACGGGAAATTATGATGTTTGAGTAACTTATAGAACATTAATACTAGTATATGACTTATGTTGGACAAATACTCA
This sequence comes from Betula pendula, assembly GCA_900184695.1. Taxonomy (NCBI): domain Eukaryota; kingdom Viridiplantae; phylum Streptophyta; class Magnoliopsida; order Fagales; family Betulaceae; genus Betula; species Betula pendula. Next base: position 127,461 of record FXXK01000056.1, read on the forward strand.
TGCTTCCTTTTTATAAGTAACAAACTCATTAATGCAATTGCTTCATACAGTAATTTAAACAGTTAGATCTTCTCATATATTGTTTTGTCTCCATAATTTTTACCTTGAATGTGGATTTGTGATTGGATGCTACTGTAACCAGTCAGATATTCTGGTTTGGAGATTTGAATTATCGTATCAATATGCTGGATACGGAAGTGAGGAAACTGGTTGCTCTGAGAAGATGGGATGAACTTCTCAACAACGATCAGGTGAGAGTCATAATGCTCTAATTTTCTATGGCTGTTGCTTTTTTTCGTCAACCCCCCTTCCCCCTCCTTTTTGAAATGATTTCATTCTTATTTTTGATTGGATTAATGTTTAATGCCATCATCAAATGCTGCAGCTAAGCAAAGAACTCCGGAGTGGGCATGTGTTTGGTGGATGGAAAGAAGGGGTTATAGACTTTCCACCTACTTACAAGTATGAAATCAACTCTGATAGATATGTTGGTGAGAACCCAAAAGAAGGGGAGAAGAAGAGATCTCCAGCCTGGTAAGTACTACTTTCTTTGGACTAGAAAGATTGCTCCGTCAGACGGCCTCTTGACGGCTTCATGACGAAAACACATAGAACCCTCAAAAACACACTTTTTTCACAGCAAACACTTGTGATATGAAAAGTAACAAAGATACTAGTTTTGTCACATGAATAAGGCCAAATTCTAAGACCTAAAAATCTCCCCATTTGGCTATTTGGTGACAAAACCCATACAACAGATACACACAATTACAGGGAAATGACATATTACAATCTCACCCAAGCCTAACAAACCACTACTAGACTAAGGTCGATTGAAGATGTGCAATATACCTGTTTCTCCGGCAATACTAACAAACATATCAAAGGCATGGAGATTTGAAAGTATAAACTCGTCATAAAGGATGTGACTCAAGGGTCAAAGAGAAATAATATAAGCAGTAAACAAAATACATCCACAAAGTGAGTAAACACATCCATGAACAAAATCAGAATTCAAGAATTATACAATAGTTCAACGGGCTATAACAGAAGTAGCTCAACCAAACAGAAACTGTATCTGAATAAACAAAAAAAACTACGTGTAACAAGTAAGCTCAACTCCCCCTAAAAAAAAAACGCTTTTCCCCCTTTTTGTCACAATGGACAAAGGAAAAAGGTTATCAAACAACTAATCCACATGTGGAGAGGGATCTTGAGTTGAATCTAGGGGATTCTAACCATCTTGGAACATGGGCTGAAACGAGAGAGAGGGGCCTCCAGCAGCATGCCAGGGATGCATATAGTCCATCATAATTGACCTGTACTCATCCATCTTGTCAAAACCATCAGTAGCATCATCAATCGGAGTGTCCTCCTCTGCAAGCTCATCAACACCATCAACTTTGTTCTTGATCGGCAAGGATTGTACATCAATCCAAGTTGAACAAATTCGCAGATACAGTAGACAAAGTTGATGTATGGAGATCCACTTTGGATTGTAAACCATGGGTCAAGTCCCTTACCTCATGCTGGAAGTAGCATTATCAGGTTGTAAACTAGCAACGTGCTCCTCAAAACTGCAGTCTGAGTAACAAACATAGACTCCAGCTGGGGTAGTAGTAGGAGCTGAAAAGGAGGAACCAGCACGAGAGAAGGAAGGCTGAGGGGATGGGACTTGGCTAATGCAACAACTTTAGATTTAGCAGCTGTAGTTTTATCAAAAGGCCTAGGGGGGGAGACACAATGGGCTCATTGAGACGCAAAGGAACTTTGAAATAAGTCAAGATTTTACAAATGACAACACCATAAATCAGGGACCACCCTTCTTTTTCTGGAAAATGTAGTAGATGAGATGAATGATGTGAGAACAAATTTGACACTATGACCATGAACTAATGCATGCAAAAATTGTGCTCTATCATGGGTGAAGTTAGTGTGTCTTTGAAGAGGCAAAAGGTTTTCCATGATGATGAGTGCAAGCATCCGAAAATGAGTTTTCATGTGGTGCCCTGGAAAATAAGTCCATTCAGGTTTCTAGGGCTTGAGCAAAAACCAGTCACCCAATTCAGTAGTGGAGGGCCCACTACTTGGGGGATAAGGAAAATCAAAGTGCCAAACATCAGGGACTTCAAGAATTTTGGCTATAGAAGATGGAGTGATGGTGATGTCAATGCCTCTAACGAAAGTGGTGAGAGAGGCGGTTTACTTTGATACCCGGAAATGTTTGAGTAGAACTCCCGAACCATGTCCACAAAGACATCCGGTGGAGTAGTGGCGAAAAATGCCCACTCACGAGATTGGAACATAGAAGGAATGAGGGAAAACTGTTTTAAGGAGAAGTCAGTTTATGTATTTTTATCAGTTTATCAATATGAAATACTCTATGAGTGGTTTTCTATCAACTTTGCCTCAATTTCTTGATAGAATCTTGGTTTGAAAAGAGTTGTAATTCTTGTGTTTGTTATTTTTACGAACCCATTATGCCATGCTGCATCAATTGGTATCAAAGCCTAGCAACTTTCTTGCCATGGCGCGAAGAAGACGCGACGGAGGAAACAAATATGTAAGCCTTGGTGTTATGCTTGAGCGCGAAGAGATAACATGTGATGAACAACTTGCGATAAGTGTGGAGCAGTTCATGAGGGAGCAGACGGCTGTTTGACTTGAAATATTTGAACAAGTCAGAGCACGATCCAAGCAACTTTCCACCATGGATGTTGCTAATGGTCATCGTTGTCAACCAACTCTACGTTTCATGGATGAGGATGATACTCACATTCTTGTGGTGATTGGGGGCATGTTATTTCTCTTCGGATGTTTCATTATTTTATTTTTGAAGAGAAAGGGATGGAAGGGATTGGCTGGTCATCCGAAGGAGTGTTATAAGCACTATCGGAATTCTATGACGAATTCTCTCCAATCCGGGGAGAATGATGCAGGCTAGTTTTATTCGTTTCTGTCAAACCCGTTTTACTTAAAAAATCATATTTTCTAATTTTGACATCGGTTGATACAAATTTGGTGGCGTTGGAAAGCTAGTTCAAATGGCTACAGTTTTGTATTTCACGTAAATTTCGTAATGCCAACGTTTACTAGGTGAAAGTTGTCGTTTTGTATTCTTTTTACCATAGAGTGGTTTTTTTATTTTGTTTTTTTTGTTATTCTTTTTAGGGTTTCGAATTTAGGCTCTATATAAGCCTAATAAGATGACCTTAGCCGTTAGTCTTATATTTTGATCAGTTTATCAATATGAAACACTCGATGAGTGATACTTTTTTTTTTTTTAATTATCTATTTTGCCTCAATTCTTTGATAGAATCTTGGTTTGAGAAGAGTTGTAGTTCTTGTGTTTGTTATTTTTGCGATTCCATTACGCCACGCTGCATCAGATACTCCCTTATGGATGCCTTCTACAAACAAGAAATACTCGTATAAAGAAACGTGGGAAGCCATTAGGATGAAACATCACCTGGTGGCGTGGAGTAGCTTAATCTGGTTCTCTTGTGCTATCCTTGGACATTCTTTCTTTCTATGGTTGGCAGTTCATGATAGGCTTTCGACTAGAGACCGTATGTTGAATTGGGGTTTTATTAATGAAGTGAAGTGTCTGTTTTGCAAGAGCATCATTGAGTGCCGAGATGTTACCGTGCACAACAATGATGAATAATATGGAATCGAAAAGAGAGAGAGAGAAAATTGGGACAAGGATTTACGTGGTTTGGCAATGTGCTTATGTCCATAGGGAGAGTGTGGCTATAATTCACTATTCAATGTCTTAGAGTTACATTATAACATATTTATAAGAAAACCCTAACTTACGGACGCTTTTTGAAAAACCCCAAAATACTCTGTACTATACTCTACTCCGCTACGTGGAGACAACTCGGTCATCCACAGCATTTCAGTATTACTCTCTATGACTAAGAGAATATGAGCCACTTGTTTCAATACTAGATCATTTATTTTTTTAGTGCAGTTTTAGTAGGAGAATTTGGAGGGCTGTGTTAAATAATGGTCTCTTCAGTCCTTTCCTTTGGCTTGGGATGAGATCTTAAGTAAAGGGCAAAAGTTTTATAGCTGTTCTTTGCAAGCTTGCTTGGGGTTCCACTGTCTACAACATTTGGAGATTCAGAAATAGTTTGAAATTTGGGAATTGGCTGATCACTGAAGAAAAGATTCTAGAGCATATTTGTTCTGAGGTTGGCTCTCGGATTGTGGGGAAGTGTAAGGGAAAGTTTAAGACTAATGAAGAAAATGAGATTCTTTGTAATAATTGTGGTATTCCCTCTAGTGTTTTGGCTTAGTAGGGCCGATCCTCAGTTCTTTGTTGCTGGCTGGTTTTTTGGGGCTGGTTCTTGCTGGCTGTGGGCTCTCCTTGGTGATTCTGTTGGCTGGTTTTATTTGGCTGATGATGTTGGTCAGTTCCTGACTGCTGTTTGCCGAGTTTCTGGAAGATGACTTCTGGAAGCTGGTTTTTTCTGTTGTGTTGTCTACTTGGTTTTAGTGTGAATCTTAGTTGTATAGATTCTCTGCTGTTTTAGGAGATTCGAGTTGGTCTCCTCTCTGTTTTAAGAGTTTGGGTTTTTTGGTGTAATTGCTGTAAGTTGCTTTGCAACTTGAGTTCCCGTGGTTTGTCTACTGGAGATACTTTTGTGAAGTTGTGTTGCTATAAAAAATTTTCATTCATCCAAAAAATAATAATAATATATGTATATATACATATATGATCCGCAAAAATAATAATATGCAACGGGTCCTAATGAATCAGTAACAAACTAGTGGTTGATGTAGTAAATGCTAATATACATAAATAATTGTAGTGCTTTTTTGAGTTCTTCAGTTTGTCAAAATTTTGAACCCAACACCAAACCTTTCTTATTGGTTTTTCTAATTTTGAAGCCAACCCAATCCATCTACTTGGAAAGAACTAGTCCAAACACTTTGGTTGGGTCAGGTTGATTGGGTTAACGGTTTTTTGCACAGCCCTAGCTGTTGTTTCAATACTCAACAAGTTGACTGAAAACTTGAATGGGGTACATTTTATCAGTTGGTTTTTCAGATCCAGTTGATAGAGCTTGATCCCCAAAACTTGAGACTTTGTGAGTCAACTTGAGTATGTTCAATGAAATAATGATCAATTTTTGACACACTGTAACTTTCTTTAGACATGCACACACAAAATTTTTGGATAGTGAATGAATGATAGACTAGTTGCTAATTGGGTACTTGATCTATTATTCAGGTGTGATCGTATACTGTGGTTAGGAAAAGGTATAAAACAACTTTCCTACAAGCGGGCAGAATTAAGGCTCTCAGATCATCGACCTGTTAGCTCAAATTTTTTGGTTGAAGTGGAAGTCCTAGACCATTGGAAGCTGCAAAGGGCTCTCAATCTCACTAGTGTGGCCGTACATCCTGAAATTTTCCTTGATGAAGAGAATTAGAATCTCAGTGAGTACCAGGTGAGTAAAGATCAATGAAAAAAGGACTCTAGAAAAGCCTTACAACTAGGATCGGTAGTAGTTTCAAATAATCATTGTCAAATGTGAAGTGACTAGAAGATCTTCACTAGGAAGTGCTTGTAAATGCAAAAAAAGTAGCTTAAACTTAATGTTAACCGAATCAACTAAAGAGCAGTGGCAGAGCCAAGTTTTACTTCAAGAGGGAAATTGTCCGGTTTTGTTGTTGGTCTTCCTCCCTTTTTAGATGTCTTGTCCATATTAGCTACTTCGCTATATATATAGTATTTTGTTTTAGAGAGGAAGTTTTCATTTAGGATCCCTTGTCATTTCAACAAATACATTCATTTCTTTCTTCATTAACAGAATAAATCAAACTAAATATACAATTATGATTTGATAATAAGTAGCACCATTTTGACCAATCAAACAATACTTCATGATTATGAATTGATAATGAGAAGTAGGGAGTTTAATCTTAAGCTAAAAAAATTATGTAATATCCTAACAAAAAGTGATAAACTAGTATAACAAAAAATAATATAATCCTCTGCTGTACAAATTTAAATAAGAAGTGATAAAAAGAGGAACTCATTGCATGAAAATTATAAGAATAAAAGTTTTCACCTGTGAGACAAGAGAAGAAAACTATATAAGGCTGCTAATTCCTCCCACCCGACCCCGCCTTCCTCCACCATTGCTTAGGAGATCTATTAATGTAAATAGTTTGTTTAGATGACCATGAATATCTGGAGTAAAATCTTTTGCATCATTTTCCATGTATGTGCAACTCAGACCATAGGCTTGATCATACTTTATAATTGTTAGTAGATTTACACAAAAGATTACTCTATAGATATATCTAAGTTGGAACTTGAATTAAATACATAGCATAATGGTGGTCTATAACTCTTGATTTGCAGATTCAGTTACAATGTGAAGAAGTTAGTTGAATTTTGTGTCTGGAAATTTAGTTTTAATTTTTTACAATATATCAGACTAATTACATCGTCTTTCAGAAAAGAGAAAATATATGTATGCTCAATCTAAAGTTCCTAGTTTTTGCACTAAAGGATAATTCACTCTAGATTCATTTTTTAAACCTTTTGTATGTGTAAAACTATGAACATTCCCTAGCAATGCTGAAGGATAATTCACGCTTTAAACATTTTGATACTTTCTCTCACATGTGGACCAAACTTCCCCTCAATAAATTAGGGTAAACAAGCAGAATACTTTAACAAAAATGGCTCAAGATCTATATTATTATCTCATGTTAAATCGTTTGTCTTTTCGTGATAGTTACTCAAAACTTGATTAGATGATCAGACAAACCATGTTCTTTTAGCCTTTTTTGTGTTTTGTAAATTGGGAAATTTGATGTTTACATACATGTGTGACATAATTGATCTTTCAAACAGGGGATTGCAAATCATTTTGGCAAGGTTGCAAGACTGGTATCTTGTTTGATAATGGGGATTCAAGATGCCACCCACCAATTCCATCACTGTCCTAGTAGCTTTTACAAGAAGTGATGGTTGCTGTTAATTAAGTATTATTAATGCAGTTGGGATCACAAGAACTAAAGCCTGAGTTAGGTTATACAAGTTACCTGGAATAACGGGTGAATGTATATAGCTAAAGCCAATCCATTTGTTTTCTGTTTTGTTAGTTGGGTTCAGTGGTCTTCGATTACATTGTGTTGAGGGTCTGTAGAGTTTTTTTTTTTTTTTTTGGTGATGGTTTTGTGGAGTAATAATGAATGTCATTTTTGACAGCTGACTAATACTTGGAATAATACAATCAATTTTCAATTCATCTTGGTTTACCTTCAATATACATGGGTCAGGTTCAAATGTACATATTTATGTATTTTCTTTCCTCTTCTGGCTGTATATTCTTTCCCTCAAGTTGAATATGAAAAAATTCAAATTAAAGTTGTTACCTTATAATAGGAAATTAAGCAAAATTTGGGAAAATGCCATGAATTGTGATAGTTTTTCATAGATAATTTTTTAGCAATGTTGCTTTGGCCCAAGTAAGTTCATCCAAATTTTGGACTCCAAAATATTGTATTCGGAAAACTTTTGGACTAGAATTGAACCTTGGAAATGACTGATAATTTGTGATTTTAGGCTATCTTTGTTTTGACGTGAAATGTATACAAAAAAACTACTTATTTTTGTTTGGCTGACACTTCAAAAATAATCCTGAAAACATTTTTTTTTTGAATTATAACACACACACACGCAATAATAATATATATATATATATATATATATTTTAGGATTCAAACCACACGTAACCTGTTGGATAAACCAGCGTCCACAATCTGCCATGAAAAAGAAAAACACTTTAAATACTCCTAAATTAATATTATCCAGGCTTACTTTTCGGAATTTTCTTGCTTTTGTGTGTTTGTTCTCAACCACTCTTTTGGACAAGGATGGTTAAAACCGAAATTAAGCCACTTTATTGGCTTAGTTAGTTGGTATCTTCCACATTTTCACTAATTGAATGTTAAAATATTAATTAAATATTCATCTTAGCCATCACTCTAAAAGGAGTTGTTAATTTGTAATTTCTTATAATCGCTTATAAAACACAATCTCACTTTATAAAGAACCAATAAGAGACTTAGCATTCATAAGTATCTTTATAATTTACTAACTTTATTTTTTTAATGTGGGACTAGAGTGTTACAATTTTTTCCTTTCGTCAAGGCCACGTCATGTAGTGCTAACTTTAATACCACATGGCATTATTATGTTGCTATGATACCATTTGTAACGATCCAGAAAAAATATTAGTCACATTTGCACTATAAGTGGTGATTTAATATTAGACAACTTGTTGACACACGTCAACTTATGATTGGAGGGTGTTCAAAAATTTTCAGTGGCTTACGTGGTTCCAATCACATGCTGATACGTACGTTTCAACAAATTGTAAAAGAATTATAAGTATTGCATTACTCATAAATCTATAACCCTATTTGACAATAGAACAGAATGCAAATCCTATCTAATCCCAGCTTGGATTTGGAAACTCTTAATTTGTCAAATTGTAACGTCACCAATAGGCCAATTAAATGAATATACTAACTGAAAAATTAGGTTGAGTTAGTTGCATCAAACTTTGACAAAACCAACCAAAGGAATTTTTTATAAAGCCATGTTGGTTAGAAACATAGAAAGAGATATGTACGTAATGATCAGGATTCAAAAGGTAGAACATCATTGTCAGACATTTGCCTACTATATATATATATATATGTAGACAGAGAGAGAGATGCGACTGCAAAATTCCTTGCACATTGAAAACAATTCAATGGAGGTCATGATGAGAGTATTAATCATGGTTGCCCTTATTTTGGCTTTGCATGGCACTGAAACCCTGAGTGTTGATGATGATGGACCTCTAGCCGTGGAGTATTACAAAGAAATGTGCCCCTTAGTGGAAAATATTGTGAGACGCGTTGTTGAGACTGCTGTGATTAAAGATCCTCGAATGGCTGCCTCTCTCCTGCGCTTACATTTCCATGATTGTTTTGTCATGGTAATTAGTTAATTAATTACGCCTCTCTCTCTCTCTCTCTCGCTGATAATTTTGTTACTTCAGGGGTGCGATGGCTCGGTTCTATTGGACAGTGAGGGAAGCGTGGTGAGCGAAAAGCAAGCAGGGCCAAACGTGAACTCCCTACGTGGATTTGAGGTGATTGATGAGATTAAGTACGTTTTGGAAAAGGCTTGTCCTTCTACTGTTTCATGTGCTGATATTCTCGCCATTGCTGCTCGTGATGCTGTTCTCCTCGTATGAACATACAATCTCCTCTCTCTCTGATCTCTCAAATTAATGATAATGTCTTCAAGAAGAAGTAGCAATTATCTTGTTGAAAGAATCAAACTAAAATCTTCTTTAGACTGATACAGAAGAAACTCTCTTGATTAACACACACGATTGCACTTGATTAACACACACACAACACTAGGCAAAACAATCACGCTATTGTGTCATTTTTTTTCATGGATTCATTTTTAAAATCTATATAACATACTTCAAAGATACACGTACGTCTTTCCTTAGGATCAAGAGTGGGAAAGATCCTCCCTTGTATCCCTTTTCTCTCTTTAATTAGAAAAAAAAAAAAATACACATACGTGGCTTCCTTTGTTAATGTGTTTTACTTGGGTGTTTTTTGTTTGAAAAAGCGATCCGGCATGAGATAAAGGTGAAAACTTTTTGTTTTTTTGGTTGTTTTGTGTTTGACTTATTTATAAAATGATTTTGTTTTGGAAAAAGAAAAGAAAAAAAAAATTAACAAATGGAGCCACCATACTTGTTATAAATAGGGACATAACTAAAAATTTAATTTGGGGATCCAACTTAATTGAATAATAAATTTTTTTAGGGATCATTTTTAATTAAAAAAGAAAAAAGAAAATGCTAGGGCATCTACTTCAATCCTTTTTTCATCTTGCAAATTTCATTATCACCATTGGATCTATAAATTTATATGAATCCTATGTGTAAGACCAACAAATCTAATGGTGATGATGATATTTGAGAGAATGAGATAAAGATTGAATAAATGCTCTAGTATTTCCCTTAAAAAAAAATAATTCTTTTGAAACAAATTTGAGGAGGGTACTGGGGTTTGGGGCCATTGCCCCAACCCTTGGGTCCATCGCTGACTCGTTGCTTATAAATAAATAAATTATTGATAAGTAATAGTTTGCTTTCCTTTAGTTTTTTTAATCTTTAGAAATAATGTTAACCTTCTTTTTCTAATTAATTTTTAAAGGTAGACTAGAAGATAAATGCAATTTTTTTTTTCAATTTTGTATCTTAGCTTAATATTTATTTCAGAAAACAAACAAGTTCTTCTGAAAAAAAAAAAAAAAAAAATCATCTCTAATAACGTAAAAGATATTTGAAAAAAAAAATAAAAAAGATTATTATATTTTTATCTTTCCATAATTAATGTCTCATTTTAAACCATATTATCTATTTTGAGATGGAATAAGTAATAATTTTGTATGTTCTTTGTAATAAATTATACTCTTTTTTTTTATATATAAAAAACAAGCAAGGTGGGCCAGGATGGGATGTCTCGCTAGGCAGGAGAGATTCACTGAAAGCAAGCTTGAGTGGTGCCAACCAGTTTATCCCTCCTCCCAATTCCTCCCTGGAGAATCTCATTGCCAGTTTTCAACAACAGGGCCTCGATGTGGGAGATTTGGTTGCTTTATCGGGTGAGATTTTACATTATCCACATTCATATAAGAACAAATTAATGCATACTTTGGAATTAGAAAAAAAAAATTAATTAATGCATACTTTGTACCCATATTAATGCATACTTTTTTCCTTATAATCAAAGCTTGTGAAAGAATTCCAATTTTTTCATTATTTTATAAATATGGTTAAGATTGCACTTTAGTTATATGGGACATTTAAGATCATAAAATATATATAACTATACTCCATAGCTGACGTTCACTGTAGTCCACTCTATCGACGCTAACTAAATACATTTTAATCCAGCCTATAAATTGCCTCCTTCATGACTCGACCACAAAGTCACAACTATTTTGATCCCATACTCGTTGAGTTGAGTCTGATCCTATACTTGACATAGTGGTTATCTTTGATACCAAATGATACAAGCTTAAAGTAGAATTCAAGTATAAAGACCGACTTGGAATGGAGAAAGTGTCCAAAAGCTCATATAATGGCTTAACACTATGCTCATGCATAGTACCAACACATTTTAATCCAGCCTATAAGTTGCTCTTTCCGTGACTCGACCACAAAGCCGAAACCTTTTGGTCCCATACTCAACAAGTTGAGTTCAAGCCCATACTTGATGTGGTGGTAATTGTTTATAATACCAAATAAAATAAGTCTTAAGTAAAACTCACGTACGAAAATCAACTTGTAAGAAAGAGAGTGTTTAAGAATTTATATACATATAATTAAGATTGTTCTTAACCGATGTGAGATGGTACTTGGGATCGTAACATCAAACATAATGTTTCTCCGTACTGTTTTTTCATTATACTCTATGTGAGTAGGGTTGTAACACCATGCAATCTTCAAGGGCTTGTCAACAGGAAGCCATACAATCGGAAAGGCAAGGTGTTTAAGCTTCAGGCAAAGGGTGTATGATGTGAGCACCCAACACTATGATCCTTACAAAAGATACACAACCTTCCGAAGAATCCTACGGTCCATATGCCCAGAATCAGGAAAGGACGACAAGATTGCACCACTTGATTTTACCACCCCAGCAAGATTTGACAACCACTACTACCTTAACATTCTCCAGGGACAAGGCTTGTTGGGATCTGATAATGTTCTGGTGACCGAAGATCATGAGGGGGAGATAAGAGCGCAGGTGTGGGCTTATGCAGCTAATCAAAAGCTTTTCTATGCTGCATTTGCCAAATCTATTGTCAAGATGGGTAACATCAATGTACTCACTGGAAATGAAGGAGAAATCAGGAAAAATTGTAGGTTCCTCAATTCCTAGCCTGGAAAAATGGGGCTTCTTAATTACTAATTATTTGTATATATCTACGTTTTTGTACTAAAATTGCAATGGGAATAAATAGTTAGAAAGTATTACATATGTTTATGATACTATATTTAGTTTAACAGTTTCAAAACGTGTAATTCGAAAAAATAACACTTTTAGAGTGCAATTAATAAACACAATTTTTAAAATGTAATTAAGTATTGGGTAAAAACACAATTGGCCCTTAAAATAGTGGTTCTGCCTCTAAAATCATGTATTTTAAAAAATGAACCCCCTTGCTTACCGTACGAAAACATGAATTTTTTTCACCTTTTTAAGTTGGCATTTTTTTCAAATATAGTTCCAAATGAGATACTTTTCATGATTCTGTTGAGAAATATGCATTTCGCCTACGAAATCATGGGCTAAATGCACTCTTAATGGGGAAAAAAATGCATAGTATAATTGAAATATTGAAAAAAAATTTAGTCGTGTTGCATTTTTAGACTAAGGTTCTGTTAGACAAGCCCAAACAACTACCAAGGTTTTCATCAACATCATCTCCTATTTCTTTCATAGGGGATCAAAGGTTGTCCAAAATTAGATGCTTTTCATGATTCTGTTGAAAAATACACATTTCGCCTATGAAATCGTGGGGCCAAATGCATTCTTAATGGGGAAAAAAATGCACAGTATAAATGAAATATTTGAATAAATTTAGCCATGTTACATTTCTAGACCAAGGTTTTGTCAAACAAGCCACAACAACTATTAAGGTTCACATCAACATCGCTCTCTTATTTCTTTCATAAGGGACCAAGGGTTGTCTAAAATTAGATACTTTTCATGATTCTATTGAAAAATATACATTTTGCCTACGAAATCGCGGGGCCAAATGCACTCTTAATGGGAAAAAAAATGTAGAGTATAAATGAAATATTTGAAGAAATTTAGCCATGTTACATTTCTAGAACAAGGTTCTGTCAGACAAGCCCCAACAACTATCAAGGTTCTCATCAACATCGTCTCCTATTTCTTTCATAGGGGACCAAGGGTTGTCTAAAATTAGATACATTTCATAATTCTGTTGAAAAATATGCATTTCGCCTACGAAATCGTGGGGCCAAATGCACTCTTAATGAGGAAAAAAATGCAAAGTATAAATGAAATATTTGAAGAAATTTAGCCATGTTGCATTTCTAGATCAAGGTTTTGTCAAACAAGCCCCAACAACTACCAAGGTTCTCATCAATATCGTCTCACATTTCTTTCATAAGGGACCAAGGGTTGTCCAAAATTAGATACTTTTTATGATTCTGTTGAAAAATACGCATTTCGCTTACGAAATCGTGGGGCCAAATGCACTCTTAATGGAAAAAAAAATGCAGAGTATAAATAGAATATTTGAAGAAATTTAACCATGTTGCATTTCTAGACCAAGGTTTTGTCAGACAAGCCCCAACAACTACCAAGGTTCTCATCAACATCGTTTCGTATTTTTTTCATAGGGACCAAGGGTTGTCCAAAATCAGATACTTTTCATGATTTTGTTGAAAAATACACATTTCGCCTACGAAATCGTGGGTCAAATGCACTCTTTAATGGGAAAAAAAAAATGCAGAGTATAAATAAAATATTTGAAGAAATTTAGCCATGTTACATTTTTAGAATAAGGTTCCGTCAAACAAGTCCCAACAACTATCAAAGTTCTCATCAACATCGTCTTCCATTTCTTTCATAGGGGACTAAGGATTGTCAAAAATTAGATACTTTCATGATTTTGTTGAAAAATACGCATTTCGCCTACGAAATCATGGGGCCAAATGCACTCTTAATGGGGGAAAAAATGCAGAGTGTAAATGAAATATTTGAATAAATTTAGCCATGTTGCATTTCTAGACTAAGGTTTTGTCAGACAAGCCCCAACAACTACCAAGGTTCTTATCAACATCATCTCTTATTTCTTTCATAGAGGACTAAGGGTTGTTCGAAATTAGATACTTTTCATTATTCTGTTGAAAAATACATATTTCGCCTACGAAATCGTGGGCCAAATGCACTCTTAATTGGGAAAAAAATGCAGGGTATAAATGAAATATTTGAAGAAATATAGCCATGTTGCATTTCTTGACACAAGGTTCTGTTGAAAAATACGCATTTTGCCTATGAAATCGTAGGGCCAAATGCACTCTTAATAGGGAAAAAAAAATGCAGAGTATAAATGAAATATTTAAAGGAATTTAGTCATTTTGCATTTCTTAGAACAAGGTTTTGTCAGAATTGCCCCAACAACTACCAATGTTCTCATCAACATCGTCTTCTATTTCTTTCATAGGGGACTAAGGGTTGTCCAAAATTATATACTTTTCATGATTCTGTTGAAAAATACGCATTTCGCCTACGAAATCATGGGGCCAAATGCACTCTTAATGGGGAAATAAAAAATGCAAAAGTATAAATGAAATATTTGAAGAAATTTAGCCATGTTGCATTTCTAGAACAAGGTTTTGTCAAACAAGCCCCAACAACTACCAAGGTTCTCATCAACATCGTCTCCTATTTCTTTCATAGGGGACTAAGGGTTGTCCAAAATTAGATACTTTTCATGATTCTGTTGAAAAATACGCATTTCGCCTACGAAATCGTGGGGCCAAATGCACTCTTAATGGGGAAAAAAATGCAGAGTATAAATGAAATATTTGAAAAAATTTAGCGATGTTGCATTTTAGACCAAGGTTCTATTAGACAAGCCCCAACAACTACTAAGGTTCTCATCAACATCATCTCCTATTTTTTCGTAGGACCAAGGGTTGTCCAAAATTAGATTTGGTTGCCTACCTAATGTCTCCCATACATGATTCTTACTTTTAAAGAGTATTCATATCCAGCTCATCAAATGTTTAACAAAAATTTAGTTAAAATATATATATATTCCCTATTTTAGCTGCCTCTTTTCAAAGCAGGTATATTGAGCATGTGACTAGTATTATCAAGTCAAAAATGGGGGCTCATCGTCAAGTCAAAGTCTGATCAGCCCCATTCTTTTCTTGCCCTCTCATCATGAATTTTTGTTGACTTTGCATTAAATGGCTTTTGCCATTCGGTCAAGTGAAGAAAGAAAAAGAGACGATGGCCCTCCCTACCTACAAGCTTTCTTCCTTCTAGGCGTTGGCTTGCATATGGAGAAGTGGCCGAGTATCACATGTAAGTGGAGAAAGCCTTGAATCAAGGCTCATGTTTTATGCTAAACATAATGACCCCTATCCTTTCTTGTCTCCTCATTTATGGAGTGTTAGCTATTAAATGGGCTAGCTGTTGCTCTTGCTTCCAAGAACTTGAAGAAGGGAATCCCACCACGTCACCTCTGGCAAGAGATGTAGAATGAAGAACTGTCCATTGATAATTCTCTCCAAATTCCAGTGATGGATGTGAGTAAACTTAGCTCTAAAGATGAACTCGAAAATGTTTGAGATTTCGTTGGACCCATCCCCGGAGCAGTAAAAAATGTTTGAGATGTAGGGCCTTTTTAAACTGCAATCTCAAACAAGCTCTTATGCTCCCTACTTTGGTCTACTAATCATAAATTGTGCTGGTGAACTAATTGATCAACCATAGAATACCAGAAGAGGTCAATGAGAACATGAAGACTGACACACAGGAGTTCTTCAAGCTTGCAATTAGAGGAAAAGAAGGTTTGCGCATAGCTACCAAATAACATTGAAGGCTATGACCAAGCCTTTGTTGTATCTGAAGATCAAAAACTTGACTGGAGCGAAAAGCTCTTCCTTATTTCCCAACCTGTCCAACAAAGAAATATGACATTCCCACTTCTTTCAGGTTAATCAAGCAGTCTCAATAAGCTGATACGAATATAACATGTACCCATTTGATGGTCACTTTCCTATAAGAGCAACTTCGGACAAATACTCATTGGACCTGCAAAGACTTACAATCAACCTTCTGAAATTGGTGGTCCGGAATCTGAGACAGAACCTGAGAAGCTCACAAGCATGTTTGACAATTGGTCCTGTGCCAGATATTGTAAAGGGGAAAACAGCTATGTAGAAGACTATAAATCATGAAGACTACGTGAGACTTGTTTTTGCCAACAAACTTGATGGTAAAACCCATTAGACCATATGAAGATCAGATCAGTGCAAGACTGATGAATATGTATGTATAAAATGAGCCAATAAAGTACAATGGCAGTGGAATTGGAGTTAAACAACTAATATCATGATAACACAACTCTAATGGTATAAACTACCAAAAGCAATGCCCACGAAAATAAGCTTGCCAACCAAAGTTGCTTAATGATGCATCTTTTATTGATATAGTTCGAAATTTATAGAGTACAAGTGATAAAGATATTACGCTTACAAATCCTACTTCCTGAAAATCTCATAAGATAACTCTTATTATCCAAAAATCCTAACTAATGGTGACAATAAGATCCCAATAGAATTCATAGTTCTTCACTTCAAGGCAGCCAGCTTTTATTGTTCTTGATTCCCAACAGGACTCTGATTTTTTAATGCCACTCCAGCTGGTTTGCAACAATTCTCTTGTCAACCAAAGCACGAATAAAATTGTCAAAGTTCAAACTAAAATATTGCATAAGCATACCATCAGATAAGTGAAACAACACAAAAAACCCAACACAGATGTTTAAATACGAGGTTCTTTTATATGTTAGGCAATAAATCAAACATTAAACCTAAAAACACAAATTTTAAACATAAAATCAACACATACATCATTAAAACAGAGACAATCAAATAAAGAGCAAAACGACATTAATAATGTCATTAAACCCTGGTTGCTGGTCCATAAAATATTATGTCTCATGGTAGGACTTCCATTCAAAATTCAGCATGGTCTAAAAACTTTTCTTTCAAGATATACTAGAACATGCTAAATTTTAGATGGAATTCCTAACACTATCACATGTAAACTAATAAAAATATGCTTGGTGTCCTACCAAGTCGTTCAACCCCGTTCAACTGACTTAATTTTAATAAAAAATAAAAATAAATAAATTTACTTATCGACGTAAGACAAGTTGGACAGGATTGAACGACTTAATAGAACACCAAGCATATCTCAACTAATATATACTAGACATTCAAATGCCATGAACTAAGACCATTGTAACAAAAGCAAAACTAAATTAAGAGTAATGTTATGTACCAACTTTTCATCCCGCTGAAAGTTTTTCTCTTAACAAAAAAGTGGACCCCACTCCTACACCATTACTCCAATTTTTGTAAAGGAACATCCTTTCCATCATGACGAAATTTAGTTGGTACATACCTTAATTCCTAAACTAAACCAGCCTGACTTACAATTTCATGAAGAATAATGATTGAGCTCATTTTTGAGTCCATCACCCTATCATCTTCCCTCATGTTCTTCTAAACGAAAAAATTAAATTCCAAAGATATTGGAGAAATGGATTCAAGAATGAGCTCAAACATCCCCTTTCATGAAAGACCAAAACATTTGTGTCAATTTTGATTATTTTTAATTGAAAAATGCTTGTTATCGGACTTTTTTCTCCATCTTTGTCAAACTTTGCATATATGAACAAAGGTTGGCCTCACAAATGCAAAAAAAAAACTCTTTAAAAAATAAAAAATAAAAAATCACAAATGCAAAGTTGGACAAAGATAAAAAAAAAAAAAGTTAAAACAAGTATTTGTTTTTAATTAGTTAGTCATTTCGTGAAAGTTCTACATCACATATCACATTATCATGTTTGTACAGATTTAGATCCCGTGCAATAGGGCTGCCCTATTTCAATGCAATAGGACAACCTTATTGCACGGGATCTAAATCCGTACAAGGGACAAGGATTCTATGAACTGCCCTATAGCGCAGACAGAACCACTGTCCTGTTAATGCACACCAAATTCCTAAAAAGTTGCACTACTATCAACAGCCTTAGATCAATGTGACATCTTATGTCACTTAGGAAGCTTCACCAAAAAATACTAAATAAAAAGGAGTAATAATACACTACCATTTCTGCACACCCTACACCCCCTTTCTCCACACCTATAGCGGTTTTAAAACTATGGATTTAAGATGAATCATTATTCAATTTTAATCCAACGGTAACTTTAAAAGCTACCTATGAGTAAACAAATGGCCATAAAAAAGTGAGAGTATGTATAGCATTACTAATTAAAACAACAGCAAATCAAGAATTAATGCACCAACAATTGGAGAAATATAAAGAAGATTAACAAAAAACAGACTAAAAACATTGAAGAATAATTATAGACAATTTTTTTTAAAAAGGATAACGAAGGAGAAGGGCATCAGATCTCCAACGTGAAATAGCATCAATGAAAATCTCAGACGCAAATTACCCACACAAATGTGTTGAGATACATCACGTGCCCAACCTAATAGACTAATAGAAAACAATCAGACAAGAAAATTGCACTATCATCCCAAATTGAACATGCATATGACATTATCAAAGACAGCCACATTCACTGCCATCACCTATAATAGACCACAGATAAACACATTACAATTTCTCTAGAGCCAATTTGGGAAGAGCTGATTTTCAATAGAATGAAGAAAAAAAAGACTTCTCAACGGCTCTAAAGGAATCTACACAAAAAATCCTAAAAGAAAACCGAATCTTCTAAAAAAAATCTCAGTTCTTCTCAAATGATGATATAGACAATTTTTTTTAAAAAAGGATAACAAAGGAGAAGGGCATCAGATCTACAACGTGAAATAGCATCAATGAAAATCTCAGACGCAAATTACCCACACAAATGTGTTTAGATACATCACGTGCCCGACTAATAGAAAACAATAAGATAAGGAAATTGTACTATCATCCCAAATTGAACATGCCAAATGACATGATCAAAGACAGCCAAATTCACTATCATCACCTATAATAGACCAAAAATAAACACGTTACAATTTCTCTAGAGCCAATTTGGGAAGAATGATTTTCAATCAAATGAAAAAAAAAAATCTTCTCAACAGCTCTAAAGGAATTTAGACAAAATCCTAAAAGAAAACCGAATCTTCTAAAAAAAATCTCAGTTCTTCTAAAACGATGATGTGGCAATTTATGATCTATTAGACCACACAAACAAAGTAGAGAAATGCTTGTTGAGAAATGCTTGTTGTCCATCTTTTTGGTCCATCTTTGGTACTTTTTTTTGGCAGGCCATGCAGTGCTGATAGACTACAAGGACCAAAGATGGACCAATTAGATGGACAACAAACATTTCTCAACAAACCAACTAACCTCCACAAACACCTCATTTTAGTTATGTGGTAAAATAATTGAATCCAAATCCTACTATATCTCCATGGATGCCTTTACTATTATGTTTAAGAGTCTCAAATAAGACTACCAAACACTAGCTGTAGAGGCATGTAGAGGCATTTAAAAGGTATAGGCTTGACAAAGATTCAATTATTCAACCAACTATGAACTTCTAAAACTGACACAACAAAAGCAAACACTTTGGCCTCGTTTGACAACGCTTTTTGGTTGAAAAATAACACCCCAAAAAGCGATGTAAAACGAGGCCAAAGTATCTTATTCTACAGTTGCATCATACCACATTCATGCATGCAAAAGACAGACTATTTTCGCCACTCAATGAACAAAATACCACAACAATATTCACATCACACAAACAATACACTCGCTATATCCAGGTAGAGTCATCAAATGCTAACACTAGCTACCAAGTTAGGCACAGTATAAGAAAGTGAAATCCAACATCCAAAGATTACTCGGTGGCAAACAAACCGCTAAAATCCAGTCAAGCGCAGCACCAATCTGATACAGCTTGATGCATGGCACTCCCTCGAACCAATTCAAACCATACCAATCAATTGGATTATCGGCAGAAATAAAAGAGGGCATCAGTTCTCCAAGGTGATTAAACATCAATGAAAGATTCAGACGCAAATTACCCATTTATTAAAATGAGATTCATCACTTGCCCAACCAAGAACACTTAAATTTTTATCTTTTTTTAAAAAAACAAGATAAATCGCCTAAATTGTACAAAGTAAAATGACCCATTTGTTAGAATTTGGTGAGAGGAAGATAGCGATCAGAACCTGTCGGGATTCATGGAGTCGTCACAATATAAATTCAGTGGATTGACAGACATGAATTTCTATCATCACCTCGCCCTTCACCTTCCCATACCTCACCACCATCGTAACAATTTGTATAATTAACAAAGATTACGGTTTAAAAAACAGCAAAAGCATAAAACAAAATGAAAGGAGAGCTCAGAACTTCTTAGAGGGTTGTGATGCCGTCAACGACGGAGTCTCGTAAGAGACCGTCTCTGGTACACAGTTACATCTTCATCACAGCTTCACGTTTTTCATACATTCAGAAAAGAAGAGCAACAGAGAGAGACACACACACACAAAGAAAGAGAGAGAGAGAGGCAGGCTGATAATGTGAGATGGAGAAGAGGGCGTTGAAGAGGTGATTTATAGACACGGAAACCCTAATCTAGGGCAGGCCTGAGAACGGGTCGGGTAGGGTTTGAACTTGGGTTTGGGTCGGAATGTTCTTTATAATATTAGTATAAATTAATTTGAGAGAATGGCCTGTTTAGTAATGTATCTTGCTGAAACTAGAAAGCAATCGTTGTATGTATTTCGGTTTGTTAAATACGGAAAAATGTTTCAAAGATTTTATTCTGTTTTTTGGAAAATTATAGGGAAAATTTCAAAAAAAATCTCCTCAACCTTGCCATTTTGAAATGCTTCCTAATGTTTAAAACTTTTATTTTACGCTACTAAAATTTTAATTTCTTTCAGTTACCTCCCTCTATTAGAATTTTTCGTTAAATCTTATCAAAATTCTTAAAAATATATATATATATATCAAAAAATCTCAAAGATTTAGAAGTGGGTGCTTTTGTAAATTTTGTTAAAACACGACCGAAAGTTCATGAGAATTTTCTAAAATTT
Source organism: Betula pendula (assembly GCA_900184695.1). Lineage (NCBI taxonomy): Eukaryota > Viridiplantae > Streptophyta > Magnoliopsida > Fagales > Betulaceae > Betula > Betula pendula. Next base: position 148,425 of record FXXK01000056.1, read on the forward strand.
TTCCAAAATTATATTTAGTGCCCCCAACTTACAAGCAATTTTATTCTATTTAAATATATTTTAGGGAAAAATTATATTTAATCCCTAATTTTTCATCTAATTTGAATTTAGTCCTTAGGTTTTTAATTTTAAGTTTTAAAATTGGTTCATCTATTACTTTATCGTCAAAATTAACGATTTGTTATTTGTCACGTGTGTTTCATTTAACACGCTAGGGTCTATATCAATGTTTAAGTTAATGGTTCTTCATTTAATGCTACAAATCTAGAAAATTAAGGTGACAAAGAAGATGGTTTTTGTTTTTTAAGTTGGATCTTTTTTTTAAAAATAAAATAAAAATTATTGATGAATTGACGCTTAATGATATAACATTGATATTAAGTGTTAACATGAACGTTAACATGTGAATTGAGACACAAGTGATATATGACAAACCATTCATTTTGATGAAAAAGTGATAGAAATATCTATTTAAAATTTGGACAAAACTTAGAGACCATACTTTTAAAATTAGAAACTCAAAGATTAAATTCAAATCATATAAAAACTTAGGGACTAAATTTGATTTTTCCCTATATTTTATCCTATTTAAAACTCAAACAATAAGCTTAATTGCAGTGTTTCATCAATTACAAAAATTAAAAACAAATAAACAAAGGGTTTTGGAATATACCATCCCTTTACTACAATAAACCCTTTGAAAAGATCAAACAGTTACCTTAATCAAGACCAAGACCATATCATGTTTCTCATAAGTGTCAACTAACAACACACTAACACAAAACCAACTAAGATATTTATTGAAACAAGAGTTACAAAAATTCAAGAAACAAGAGCTATAAGAACTCAAGAGTTTACAAGATGATTTGTGTAAGCTAATTATTGTTGTTAATGTAGAAGAAGAAGAGACTTGTAACGTTCAGACTATTTCTCTATAAATAGAGCATTGTATACAATCAAATAATGAAGTAAAGATGTAAGCCAATAAAAGGCTTTGATGTGTAGACGTAGGTTATATGTCGAATCACCTTAATTATGTATTTTTCTTCCATATTAACAAAGTGACCAAGTCGCAACGAAATGCTAGTTTGAGGGAACCAAATGTCACAAATTAATAGTTTGTGGGTGTCTTTACGTAATAGTTTTGAGCAATTTTGGTATTTGAAGTCCAAAATATAACATGCACTATTTTCCCTTTATTTTAATGCCAATAGCTAAAGAAAGGGCCATTTTACAACAAATTGTTACTTTGAGCGGATCAATTGTCGCATATGGTTATTTAATGGTGTCTTTGCAAAATGAGTGCCATTTGAGAAAAATAAGTAAATTTTTCCCTTGTTATTTTCCTTGGGGTATGACCACGTCCACAGGTGGGCTAATCAACCATTTGAAGTTTGAACGACTAGCTCTGGGCATTTAAGTTAAATCAGTTGTTTGGTCCTGAAGAGTGAAGACATTGGTTTAAACTGATCAAGATCCTTTCAATTTCAAGCCATTTCATATTCAATATTTTCTTTTGTTGCATCTGACACTATTCATATTCATTTAACTTTAAATGACATAACAATATATTTACCATATAGCCACACACACACACATATATATATATATTCGTCAAATCTAATATTGACCATAAAATAAATCCTCTCCATTTTTAAGGGAAATGGAAAAGATTCTAATCCGATTTAAACCTTCTAACAAGAAGCAGGCTGCATTAAACTAATGCAACATACTTTTTAAGACAAGGAAAGAAAATCGGTAACAATTAGCAAACATAAAATGAGAATGGAAAGAACATGAACCAAAAAGGACATGTATTGGAAGAAAAATTACACCAAAAAATGCAGAAAACAATAGAAAGCTGCCATGAAATTGACTATTCCATCAGTTTTCTTCTCTCTTTTCACCATTAAATGCCCTGGGTTTATGGGCGATAAAATAGGCGGTAATCCCTTTCTATTCTCTAAATCCTTCCCATCCTTTGGTAAGTGCTGGACTTGATCTACGGCTCTGGTATGACTTCAATTAACTTTATCAGCTAAGCTACTCAACACATTCGACTCTTCCAATGATTTCATTGGAAAATGCTACTCACTGAACAATCATCATGAACACGCCAAATAGTTTCACCCAACAGGTTTGCTACTGAAAGAACAGTCAACTGGGGGAAGTAGTTCTTCTCTGCAACTGGAATCGTGTTTGTAATAATCACCTCTTGAAACAGGCCGCTTGACAATCTCTCAATTGCAGGAGGGCTGTAAAGAAAAAGTAACAATCGAAGAGTCATACGATTGAGATAGTTAAAAACTCAAGTTCAGTCACTATTTACGCTCAAGGTATCATAGTAAGATGTTTAAAATCACAATCACTTCCAAGTAAGTTGCATAACACTGCTATAGTAAGATGTTTAAAATCACAATCACTTCTAAGTTGGAAGGAAGAAAAACTATGGCTCAGAGTAGACCTCACGGGAAATACTACCATCCCTAACCAAACAAAATGAGACGACTACAAGTATAGCATTCACAAAATGTTTCTTGCTATTTTTATGATTTTGAGAAAGAAAAACTGGTGGATACTAGGAGTAGGTAAGATCTCTCTTTTTTTTTGTTATCTATCCAGAAACTATTTTAGGTTTGGCAATCTCTTTGAAAAGTACCAAACACCTCCAACGCATTGGGCCCAATTGGAACTGCTGGCCTCAATTTAGACTTCTTACCAAAAAGGAGTAAATTGAATTCAGGAAAACTGAGAGATGATTTAATAAATTTAAGTTTCTCCAACTTCATCAAACTATATAGATTCATCTCATAATAAAGTTAGCAAGTTTGTCCTAAGTATCTAGAGAAACAACAGAAAATATCAAATGCTATGAATGAAATCAATACCTGAAAACAGCGTGAGTGCAGCATGCATACACCTCCCTGGCCCCCTCTTCATGTAAAAGAGCTGCACCTTTAGAAATAGTCCCTACAGCCCACGAAAAATTCACTAGTTATAAGTTGATAAAATTCAAAGGAAACTCATACTATCACTTACGGATTTCTTTTTTTCTTAAGCTTCAAAATAAAATCCCTTCTATGATACAAGTTATTTCCCAGGGTACAGCCATATCTATGATAGGAAACATCAGCTCCGTAGCGTGTGGGTCTTGAGTTTGAGGGTTTTTGGTGTTTTGTGGGTTTTGGTGTATAACGGTTTCTTTTTGGGATGTTTTCTTATAGTTGTGGTGGTGGTTTCGTTGTGGGTGTTGTTTTGGGTTTTTGCGGGTTTGTGCTTTTTTTTTTTGTTTTCAGTTTATAGGTGTTCTTTTTGTGTACTACATGTGTACCTAAGAGCGGCTCACGCTTGTTTTTAAATAAAATTTGATTTACTTATCAAAAAACAGAAAAAGAATATATGAATTTGAGTTATGACTTCAATCACAAGGGGCATAATTGAGTACCAGCTTCATCATTTAAACTGTAAAGGATAAAGATGCAGAGGTAATCTAGAACTTAGTCAGTCATGCCTTCATTAAACATCAAAAAGGGTCATAAACTCATGAGAAAACCTAGTGACGAACTTTTCAAGAGAGAAAATGGGGCATAAACTCATGCCAACTGACTAGCAGAAAAAAAGTTTAACCAAAAACAAAATGAAGAAAATCATTAGCGATTGAGATATTTTCAAACATCAACTCACCATTAAAGAGATGCTAAATACAATATTGATTTCTGTTCTTTTTTCTTTTATTTTTCACTTTTTCAATCTCCTGTGTGCAGGAAGGTTTGTGATTGGAGTTTGGCATTAAAAGCACTTGACTCACCAGCAGTGTCAATCATGTCATCCATCATAACTGCAACTTTTCCTTTCACATCTCCAATCAGATTCATCACCTGAGAGATAAGCATTAAACATGAGTTTTAGGATGTGAAAGACATTGACACACTAAAGAACAAGTCCTCACAGGCATCTAGCTTAAAATAATTTGGACAAGAATGAAGAATTTGATCAAATCACATGTAAGCTGAAAAAAAGATAATGTACAAAATACTGGTGCAGAAACTACCTCAGCAACGTTATGTCCGTGACGCCTTTTGTCCACAATGGCTAAAGGAGCATCAGATAACTTTTTTGCAAAAGCACGTGCCCTGGCTACCCCACCAACATCAGGGGAAACCACTACCAAATCTTGAGAACTAATCGTCTTGCTGGCAAGATAATCCAGAATCACAGGCTAGAGTGCACATAACAAACAATACTATCAGAAACCATTAAATCAGTTAAAGTCAACAATCAGGAAGATGGACTAATTTACCTGAGCATATACATGATCCACCGGAATATCAAAGTAACCCATGGACTGCCCAGAATGAAGGTCACAAGCTAGAACACGGTTTGCACCTGCTTCTGTGATAAGGTTCGCAACTAGTTTGGCTGCAATTGATTCACGCCCTTGAGTCTGGAAAAAAATTACAGATGGAGGAGACAATGTTAACTCAGCCTACATAAAACACAACATAGTGAGAATGCTTATGAAAGTCATATCCCCCTCCATTGACAACTAGAAGGATCATCCAGTTATTTTTTAATTTCTAAATAAAAATCAGACAGAAAAAGAACTGAATGGCTGCTCATCTAGTAGGTTTGTTGCCTGGCCCCAGATCACCAAATTGGGATTATAGATTCACAAGCATCCCCATGTCTGCCATATTTTTTTAGCTGTAATATGTAGTGTCTATACATACTCCAAGAAATTTATCACGGATAACTTCATTAAACTACACTGCAAAACTTAGAACTTGCCTTTCTGTCAGCTCTGGCATATCCAAAATATGGAATCACTGCAGTAATCGTTTTGGCCGATGCTCTACGACAAGCATCTATCATTACTAAAAGCTCCATGAGATTCTCATTTGCAGGAGGGCAGGTGGGCTGTATTAGGTATACATCACATCCTCTGACACTCTCTTGCAACTGAACATATATTTCACCATCAGCAAATCGCTTTATCTTGATCTTTCCAAGTTCAAGGCCCATGTACCAAGCAATTTCCTAGGGGTAAGGAACAGAGATTTAGCAACTTAAGCACAAAATTCCAAGAATTATAGGTTATATGTATATATTGCTTACAAAATAAGTGAAGAAAAGGAGGATACAAAATTCATATTCTTATACATGATCAAGTAAATAAACATTTACATTCAACACAATTTTGGGTGAAGAACATTTATTCCAAGCAAAGATATAAACATTTGGGCAGTTGAACTTGACGCAGAAGGATGCAAATCCAATAAAATCTTGCAAATTGAAGAGCCCAAAAATTCGTTCTGAAGTACTGGCATATCTATAAATCTATATCACATATCACTCCTTTAAATGGGCAAACTTTAGATTAACTCCATCAAAGACATTGAGATTTTAATAAATTATCATAACCAGATTAATAAACACATGAGGCACTTGACCAATGGAAAGCTCATAGGCATGTCATGAGATTTCAAAAAACTCATGCAATGATTACCAAAATCACAACTTGAAGACATTGAGCACACCCCAAAACTGATCTGTAGATAGCGTTCAGACCAATACTATCAAAGAGAATTTCGGCAACCACGATAAGAAAAACAGCTCGAATAGCTTACAGGATAAACCACAGACAAATTGCAACATTGGTTACACCAAGAGCAAAAAATGACTTATCAACATACTTGTGAATCATCCAGTATTAATGATAATATAGAATATGATAACAAAGCCCTTATCCCATTATCGTCTCTACCATTTAATCAGAAAGCAATTGCCTAACAACATAATATTCATCCGCCAACCAAAAGAAAATACTAGTCTTACCTGAGAAAGTGCAGGATTTGCAGTGCCAGAAAATAGCTTGAGCCTGGTACTAGTCCTGTTTACCGTTTTCTCCATGCGTGCCGTTTCCAAAAACTTGGGTAGCGTCCGCTCGTTAAGGATGGGAACAATTGGCTTCCCATTTACATTTTTGAACGGTTCTGCGAGATCACATTTCTACCACACAAACAAACAAAAAAAACACCCACATCAATTAGATATGACATCAACCTAATTCCCATATACCTCAAAAAAACAGAAAAAATCACAAACATTGCAGGTATAACCATAACAGTGTTATATCACAACGAAAAATAAATTGTAAAATAAAATTCTTCGCAGCTGTCTCCCTCAGAGCTTCATTCCTCATATTCATAATGCAAAATTTCACCCTGCTAAACCCAACCCCAACAAATTAAAGCGAAAAAAAAAAAAAAACCCATTGATATTGCAGCAAAAACAAACAAAAACTAATGAAATTACGACAAAACTTGAACCGAATTCTAGTTTTTCGTCACTTTTTGTCATTACAATCATACTGAAATTTCACATTTGCTGAAACCACAGAGAGAGAGAGAGAGATTACGATGCTGTTGGGAGCGTGAGCTCGCGAGCGAGAGTCATAGGAGACGAAGCGGCTGTGGCCGAGAGAACAGCTCCGATAGAACAGCGACGAAGACGCCGCCGCCGCCGACGACGAAGCAGAAGCAGAAGAAGAAGAAGAAGGACACGGCAGAGTCACTGAGGCAGCAGTAGCCATGTCCGTTGCGTGAATTTGGGTTAGGGTTTCAAGATCAGCGATACTCCGCGCGAGCCGACCGAGCGAGCGAGAGAGAGAGAGAGAGAGAGGTGGTTTCTGTTTGCTTTTTTTTTTTTGTTTTTGGATTCCTATAAATTTATGAATGGCGGTTCTTTGCGTTTCCAGGACGTTCAGATTTTGTAGAATAACTTATAAAAAGGGTGGAGGACTGGTGGTGAGGGTACTGCGTGGAAAGGATGGGCAAACGGCGCCGTTTAGAGTGCTTTTTGGTGTGGTCGGTTTTGGCTTTATATGGAAACTGGGTTGGTCTTTGTTGGATTTATCATATAATTACTCTTTTAGTCAAATCAAATGCTCTCCAAATCTTAGTAAACCAGAAAACACATGGAATTTTTAAGAGCGAAAAAACAGCATTGATTGAGAATCCCACTCTTTCTGGTTCTTCCACGTGGCAGACCACCTTCCAAGTTTGAGCCATTCAACCAGGTTCTTCTTTCCCACCACAAATTAAATAAATTGAAAAAATAACAAGCTTTTTCTATTATTATATTGACTCTATATGTTCTTCTTAACCATAAGATTCCTCTCACTTATGTTTTTTTTTTTTAAAAAAAGTATAAAAATAATTTTAAATATTTTGTGTTTTGAGTTGTTTTTTTTATTAAAAAAAACAAAAACAAAAAACAAAAAGGAGAATAAAAAAAGTGTTATTAACTTATTACCGTTCTTTTTCACGGTTATAAAAGCACCAAAATAGGTTATGGTTTAGCAAATGACAATAATCATGTGCAACATACAAGGAGTTATTAAGGATCCACAAACAAACATTCCCAAAAAGAAGCTGTCTACATTATTTGTTCACAAATGCGAAATTTAGCCTGCACCAACCAACCAACCATGGCCATGCCAAAATCTTGCCATGTGATGCTGGCTGTGGCAAATATTAAGAGGAGCATTCAATGCAATCAAAATTTGTAGATGCGTTGAAATCCATAAGGATTTGAGAATGAAATAAATCCCATAATCATCCCATTGGTAATTATACCAAGTGTAGCACAAGTACAAAATAAGACAGTCCCACATGAGAATATGGTTAAATCCCATTTATTCGGACAGGTGTTTGGACAGCTCAATCAAGTTTGTTCGAACAAGTAGAATCCGCTTATGAGCTGCCCTATTGCACCAAATCCAAATCACTAGCATGTGTTCTCATAAGCCCTATTGCACCAAATCCAAATCCCTAGCATGTGTTTGGTTGCGTGTGAGAGAGAGAGAGAGAGAAAGTGAAAGTTGCTTTTAGCACCTTTCAAAGTCTGTGGTCAATGGGAAAAGAATCAAACTAATACAAAGCATGATTTCCACAACATGCTTCCTTTATAAGCCGTAGACGTCTTTTACACGCTTAGAGAAATCAAAATGAAACATATTTCTGGTTACATTCATAGTAGAAGGACATCCCTAGAGGGGCACATTTATGTACAGAACATCACAAGATGGAACATCAGTGTCCTTTCATGTTCGATGTGCACATGATTTCTGGTTATATTCGATGTTAAACTGGGACTGCAGACGACTAAATGTGAACTCAAAAGAAGTCAGTCATCCTGAGTTAGAATTAGGGTGCCCGTCTGTCATCACATAGTTTTTCAGTCAGCTAAGGAATCTCCGAAGGTTTGACCAACTCATGTTCCTGAAGGAAAACACGGGGAATTGAAACAGGAAATGTCACCAAATTTTGGGATTAAAACAGTATTAAGTCAACTTTTCATTTATGGGCCTTTGTGGAGCCATCTTTGAATGTGGGGTAAAAAGAAAAGGAAAGAAAGAAAATTGTGCTATACCTCTCTAGAAAGATGAGCTTGAAAGAGAGAATTAATCTGGCAGCTTTCCATATTTGCAAGTAACTGGATCACAGTTTGTAGATGAGGAACGCTGCAAGAAAATGTTACTCCAATAAGCCAAGAGAGCCAAATATGAAATTTCGTAGGGCTAAATACCAGAGACGTAATTAACAGATTTTCCTTCTTTTATTACAGTGAAATATTTGTGGTTTATGTCACCATGCAGCATCCAGACATGCATTTAATGCAGCGCTGTATTTGATCAATCGGCACTACAATGGCATCAAAATATTTGTAATTGACAATAATGGTGTATATAATGTCACGTCATTCAAAAATTTTAAATGACTTAACAACATAACCCAAAAAAACATGGCCTTCACCATTAGATCTATGAAATTCAATCCAAATCATGAAATAGATAGACATTAGAAAATGGGGCAAAAATAAATGTGTAAATGAATAATACTATATGCAAGACTCATTTTCTCCTCTTATCCTCTCAAATGTGACATGACTTTTAAAATCATTATTAAATTTGGAATGAATCAGTATTAAATTTTGATCTAATGATGATTTTAAAACCTATGTCACATTTAGGAGGATAAGAGTCTTGTATATAGCATTACTTTGTGTTAAATATGAACCTTATGTGACCTCAAAATAATAAACTTGAGAAATGCACTCAACAAAGAAAAATGTTAAACCTACAATTCTTTTACAACTTGCTAACACGTGTCAGCATGTGATTGGAGGGTGTTAAAAAAAAAATTTTGTGACCGACACGCTTCAACAAATTAAAATTTTCATTTCATTTTGCTGCCAAGAATAATTGCGATTTTTGTACAATTTTAACATGTTTCCGTTTGACCCATACACCAAAGAGCAAAAGTCAAGTGGCTGGTGGGAAAAGCTGAATGATTGAGAAGGAAATTTTTAGCCAAATCCAAATAAGCTCTTCTTTTTGCAAGCATCATCATGGAACCTCAAAACAACGTGTTTCCAAATTTAAAGTTACAAGATCTATAATATGAATGGAGCTTTCAAAACTACCCCATTCCACCAAGGAACGAGACTGAAAGCATTTCAAAAAGTGTTCAAAACTTGTAATATAGTCGTGCAACACCTATTTACAAGTTTCTTGAAAACTGAGAGTGACTTCAAATCGTGATTGGTGTATGTTAAGACTGATGATAATCTGAAATAACACCAACGTACTACATGAAAACAACCTTTGTAATCCAGTCTCCATATGTGCATCGAAGGATGAAATGACTCGAGGCATCTGCTCTAACACCTAACAAGGATAGGAATAGAAAGATCAGACATATGGGTTCTGTTAAAGATACCCTATACATATCAAGAAACATATCCCATGCTTATATTTGTGCAGCAGATCTACATACTTGCCCAGTATTCTTGATTGTAGAGGTTTTTGCCAAAAGGTTCTTTTGAAGCTTCATCAGTTGGGCCTGTAGGTTTGATTATAGATTAGAGTAACATTGCACAATAGACCATAGAGGCATTTAAGTTGGTTTGTGACAATTTAAGATGCTTTCAAACTAGTGACTTCCGCTTCATGGGGCGTGGTCCTTAACCGATTGAGCTACCCTTGCTATCAATAAGCATCACTCTCATATGCATGGTTCATGAAAGAAAACATGTGATTTATGTGTAATGTTTTGCAAGCAAGAAATAATATATTGCACCTGATAACCTCACTGATTTGCATATGTCAACAGAAATCAGGATCCTTTTTCTTTTTCTTTTTTTCTGGTAGATTGTAGTTTCTCTATTAGCTCACCAATGTGTTTTATCTGTTTCATATCTTACTTTATAACGACTATAATTAGCAGAATGACCACACTCTCAGCATTCCAAGAAGTCTAAATCTAAATTGCAAAATTCTTGATTTGGTTCATCAACTTAACATGTAGAGCAGTTTGTTTCACACATGATAAAAGTAAGTTAGACCCACCAAAATGCACTTCTTGTATATTTTTCCCAACATTTGTAGATATAAACTGAGAAGATTATCATGTGTAATACAACAGAGTATAAGAGGATCTCACCTCTTTAAGTTTGAATTGCATTGCAAAAGTAGAAAGAAGCACTAACAGGTGATTTACAACTTGCATCACCAATGTAAAGGGATAATAGTGCATACAAAGAAGGTTCTTAAAAAGAAAAGTTATCAACTCAAGAGACATTTATGTGTGGAAGCAAAACCTAAATAATTCTACAACATAAATAATGGTAAGAGTCAGGGCAATAACAAGGATATAGCCATTAACATCCTGCATCCTTGAATCTAGATGGGATCATCTCCAAAATTCAAATCATCTTCAATGCATATGACCTGCCCATATAGCCATCAATCTCAAAGATTGACGGTCACCATAGCATTAAGGGACCACTCATAGCATTTAGTAGACGATAACTTCTCATCAGCTTCACAAAGTGAAGGAAGTCACTTATCAAAATGATGCTCATATATCATACTTCTAATTTCCCCCAAATTATCTACAAATATTTGGCCCCACAAACCTTCACCATTTCTTTTTACTTCAAATTCTAGTATAAATTTTCATTCTTCTGTTGAATAAGTTTGCATTTCTTATTTTTATTTTTTACATATGTCAATAGGTCATTTTTTTTATTGGTAAGTTACATATGCATCCAATAGATGTTGAACCCACGACCTCAACTCTACCCTACGCTTACAGTCTTACAGGGGGAGGAGGTGCTATTTTAGGCAGAGCTCATTGGCACATTATACAAATCTTTCTCATGCACATGAAATCTTCCAAATTTAAGCAAAACCCATATGCAAAACGGGTTTATTATACGAACACGAGTACAATTCAATCACACAATTACATATATAATGAGAGAGAGAGAGAAGAGAGAGAGAGAGATGTTTGCCTGGGAAGCAGAGGATTGTTGCATGAGATGGAGGAGATTGGAGGTGGACTGAACGGTCTGGGAGATCTGATCGGCCACCATGGCTTTGGCCGTGCCTTCTCTGCTGCTCCCACCGGTCGTTGAGGTTGCCATCGTTTACAGTGTCTTCTCTGAATATGGCTTTCAACTGTCCTTGTTTTTCTGCTTTTCTTTAGAAGGCCTTTACTATTGGTACTTACTAACGGCCCAGCCCATCCTCAGCCCTGTCGATAGTATTTGGTTTCGTTTGTAACTGCGATTTGAAAATACGCGATTTTTAAAAATATAGTTGAGCAATTGGTAAAATTGCCTTTGAACCTTTAAAATTATACGTTTTTTAAAATGCACCCCCTTGATTGCAATTTAAAAATTCAATTTTTTAAAACATACTCTTAAACGATACATTTTATGCAATTTGATTTAAAATTATATTTTTAGTTTACCAAATCACAATACCAAACACACTCTATGTTTTAAAGTTTTTTAAGCTTTTGATCTCCTTTATGACAAATAAGCTCATCTGGTAAAGAGTTTTGTTATGTGTTTTTTGTTTGAATAGTAACAAGAAATTATTTATATGATATAAATGTAAAATAAAATTTAAATTTTTTGTGAGAAAAAATGAAAAAGTGTTTTGACGTGATATAAACATGAAAAAGATTTTTTTTTTGGAATATAAATTTAAAAAGTATTTTGTATATTGAATTATTTGTTAATGATCATTGATTATGAGAAATGTAATTTTTGGTTTTGAAAAAAATATATATATATTCAACACCGTCATCAAATGAGTGATTTTACAAAACTATGAATGATTTAAAACAACAGTTTTTCAAAACATTTAAATCACCGGTTGTTCCAAAAATTTTAGTTGATAAAAAATTATAAATTTAATTATTTAATGCATTAATATTTTAACACCCTCATTTTTAAGTATGGGCTCAAACTCTCACTCTTATTGAGGTCTAAATATCAGTAGGGGAAGGTGTAATATTGCCTTTCATGATCAATAAGTAGAATGTGGATCAAATGTTGTTATTACCATTTCAAATTTTACATGAATTTTGGCTTGTTGGCATTGGTTGTGCAAATTATTTTGCTCCTCAGTCATCATTCATCGAAAAAAAATTGATGTTCTTTCTAATTTGTAGGTATATAGAGAAAAATAAAAGGAGAATTGAATTATTATAGCATGATTTGTTACAATGTGATATTGACAAGTTGGGTGTGGATTTGGACCACGATCTCTAACCCAAGTTTCCTTCAAGAAATGAGTACAAATTTTACAAAACGCATCATGATGATTCCAATTTTGCTCCACTCTATTGGTTCTGCAATTGCAATTGTGCCCAAACTTCATATTCCATATTAGATTATACAGCATCTAACAATATATATATTGTCTATATTGTTACGTCATTTAAAAATTTTAAATTACATAACACTATTTACACAGTTAGATGCTATAAAATCTAATACGAACCATAAAATAGTTTCTCTCCATTTCCATTTCGTGTGCCCCACTCTGCCATTTAGTACCAAAAAGACTACTTCAACTTTCATCCCAAGAAAAACATGAACTGCCATTAATATATTGTTATAATTATGAGTATTGCCGCTGGTAGACTTGTTTTGTGCTTCAATAACAATAGTCCCACCCCCAATCATCACTTTTACTACCCACTGGACTGGACTAAGGCCAACATTGATTAGAGGTTATCTAAAGGAGTTGGTTGTTTGGATCTGTATCGTCCTTTCTGATCAAATGAGTGGAGTCTGACAGATAGAAACAACACAAAAGTTCTTAATATATGAAGCATTTAATACTGTTCTAGCAAATTGATCTTAGTTGCTAAGAGAAGGTGGAGTTAATACAAGCATGCATCTTTGCATCACAACTTTATTCCTTCCACTTACTCTATCGAATGAAGCAAATAACATGGATTTTGTTAGGAATGTCACTTCTATTAATTGAGGGGACTCAAACAGCCGACCTCGTGGTATTACACCAAACGAGAGACCATTCGAGCCAACTCTTGCAGGCATTTAGTCTATATATCAATGACAGGTTTTTAACTTACCAGCACTACTACATTCCACAGCCATGTCCAATAAATTCCCTAAACATATATAATAAGAAAAAAATGGAAAACATTGGAGGAGGAATAAGAGGTCATGGAAACTCATATGGTCCTAGTCAAACATGCATTGATTCTCCTAACCCATACATTCACTTCATCCCCGATTACACCCACTATGTCACTTACTAACACAAAACTGCTAAAAGGTCCAATCCAAGAAGAAGAATATGGAGCAGAATCAATATATTGTAAGAATATGATTGACAAGGTAGACCAGTGCGTGGATCAGATTTTTTGCTTCATTTAACAAGAACAGTACTCTCTTTTCTTTTTTTGGTCAGAGCAACAAGAAAAGTATTCACATTGGTCATGCCAAGAGATTTGGAGTATTTGCAGAGGGTGAAAGGAAATGCACATGAAAATCAAATGCTTTGTAATATGAGAGATCAAACTATAAGTAACACAACATGATTATAAGATTCAAAGTATCTGCCGAGGTGAATAAAAATCAAATGCTTTTTCATATGAAAGATCAAACTAGTTATTCTTTTCTCTGTAACTTATTATGCTTTCACACTGGTAACCCTCAGCCTTTCAAGCTTAGTGTTCTTTAACACCATTTCTGGTTGCACGCAAAAGATTTTATTTAAGATTGCTTTATTGAAACCAAAGGCCTTTAACATGATTATATGATTAACAATATATAAAAGACTGCCCATGATTCTGTGCTCATTACATGTATGACTCTTTTGTAAAAGACATTTTTCATTTTTTAATGAGCAACTGGCCCCAAGAGAGGAAGAAACAATAATGCTTTAAGTAACCTTGAAGTTCCTACAACAAAGGATAATCTTCACTAATAAACTTCAGATCTCAGAATGAGTTTGAACAGCCCAAGCATTAGAGTTCTGCTCCAATTGAGTTTCATTATCAAGATGAGAATATTATAAACCTTCTTGCTCAATTTTATGATACAAAATCAATTAACCATTTAAAACACCATTACCATACACACAAAACTGTCTAGAACTTCTAGGGAAATTATCCCAGGCTTAATCCTCAAGAATTATGCCAAACATATCTAAAGGCCCTAATATCATTCCTTTTACATTTGCTTTCTCAAATCCACTGAGATACATACAAAAGATATCATACAAACTCTAGTTAAATTTGATACAAAGCTAACTGCTAACACCTCATTCAAGATAGCCTACTTAAGTTTTATAAATCAGAAAGTGGGAAGAGCTCAGTGAATAGGCAAAGCTCAAAACACAGAATGCATTGTAACCAAGTTACACTACTCTAGACAATCCTGCCATACTATGCATTGAGTAGATTGTAACCAATTCCATGCTACTTCTTCACTGCATGCATCCAGTGGGTGGCCAGGGTTTACTCAAAACAAAAGCTTGATTACTATACAATTCCAATGCAAAGCAAAAGTGAAATTGAGCATTGCAAATATTCAGACCTTTCTATGAGGAAGCCGCCTTTATAGCTCTCTGCAATTCAGATTCCACATCTGCCTTGAGAGCTCTCTGCAATTCAGATTCCATATCGCTCACCTGATTCAAGGACTTTTTCGATACTCTTCGCCCATTCTCCTCTCCGCCACTTTTCTTGCTCCTCCACTGCTCAAACGCGCTAGAACTCTCACTGCTAGGTGGTGAAACCTTCTTCCTTACACCATCACTATCCCCGTGAAATTTTTTAGCAGAAATTCTTGTTCTCATCTCCTCCAAACTCTGGTTCATCTCCTTATTTTCCTTCTCCAAAAGCTCCAAATCCCTTCTCATCCAAAACCACATTCCCTTCAACAGTTCCAATTCACCCACATTACTCTCACCACTGTCCTTCTCCACCTCCTTCACCTGCTGAACCTTCTGTATACCAATCTTACCTACCGTCAAATACGGCATTCTCTTTCCCAAATCAGAGGGAAAATTCACGCCCCACCGCAAATTCACCATAACCCTTTTGGTTACTGGCAATACCGTCCTTGCCATAACCGCAACTCCAGACAAAAACCCATCTTTCCCACTATTCTTCCTAGCCAATTGCCTCTCTGGCACAAACCCAATTCCACCAATTGAATGAATCCCACAATTCTCCCAGTAATCAGGGTTTGTGACTCCACCTTTGCTACTACAAGGCTCCAATTTCAGCTCCTGCCAAACAGATGACCCATCTAACACAAACCCATTTCCAAACTCACCATTTGAATGTGACCCACAATCCAAATTGACTTTATCTCCACCGTTGGAGAAAGACCCAGAATTTTTCACTTTATCCCCACCGTTGGTAAAAGGCCCAGAAATCCGATTAGAACCGGGGTCTGAGAAAGTTGATCTTTTGAGGGAAAAGTCGCCAAATTGTGGCTTGAAGTGGAGAGAGAACGTGGGGATGGGCGTGTTTGTTGGGGATAAGGAGAAATTGGCAGAGAAGACGAGGGGGGAGTTGTGTGGGGAGCCAAAGAGGCCAAGGCCAGACTTGAGGGAGAGAGAGAAAGGAGTAGATGCAGTGGTGGTGGGGTTGGCGTTGGGAGAGTAGGATAGCCTGAGAGAAGGGCCAGAGGGGAAGTTGGTGGAGAGGGAGAAGGAGAGGTCGGAGGGGGAGCTGCCGGTGGTTGCGGTGGTGGAGGAGATGAAGGGTTGGTTGAAAACGGTTATGGGTATTTTGGCCTTGAGGATTGGGTTTTCGTTGTGGTGGTGGTGGGTGTCGTCTTGGAACTTGAGGGAGAGCTTCATATCTTCCGGCTATAATCAGATTGATCAGAATTCAGAGATCAAACTGCTGATCGGTTTAGGTCTTTCGGTTCTGAAAGTTCACCGGAGCAGGAGTTAATGGTTGGAGGGGGACATGCATGGCCTTCCTTTGTCGCTGATCAATCTATAAAAACATTCTTTTTGTTTTAATAAAAAGGAAGGAAAAATATTTTGAAGAATTTTTTTTTTTTTTTTTTTTTTTTTAAGAGTTAAGCATTGGTCTTATACTAAATCCAAGATATGTATTAAAATTTCAGTAAATTTTTTAAAAAAATAATTATTATTTTTTCTTTGACTTAACCTTAAGAATTTATCTAAAAAAAGACTGTTTCGGAAAGAAATAGAATTTTCTATATTTTCTTTATAAAAAAGTGTTTAGTTAATTGGAATGAAAAACTATTATTTGAATACACAGTTGAAAATACTTTTGTTGATTTCAAAAAAAGAAAATACTTTTGTTTTCCATATTGAAAACAAGAAAAGTTAGAAAACCATTTTATGTTTTCCCCACCACTTGATTTACCTAATACAAGTTACTAAAAATAGCAGAATCATTATATAGAAAATACATTCAGTGGATAAGAACCATATCTCAACGGCTCAAATAGTGATTTATAATCTTTCATAAATATGGAAAGCAACCAGCTTGATGCCTCCCAAGTTGGGGACAATCTTGGATAATTTTTACATTTAGAATAAAAAAAAATAAAAAAAGAAGAAGAAGAAGAAGAAGAAGAAGAAGATAATAATACATATATACTGCTATATAACATTTATACTCTGGCAACTATCACACAAGAAACAGGTTTTAAACCTAATTCCTTAGAAATTGCTATCAGCCTGTGCTGTAATGCCTATTTCCAGAGGGTACAGAGTGCATAAGACAAAAATCAATTTGCATTCAATAAACAAATCTCAGCTATTAATAATGGAAGGATGGTGCAGAATTAGAGCTGCAAAGCTCAAGTAATTGGATCATTGCCAAATAGTTTACTCCTAGCTGCAGTTTGATTATTCAGTCCCAATGCATCAATTGTAAGTCTATCTTCAAGAACAAATTTGTAAACTTCCATCAAATAGAAAAATCTACCTCTAATTAACCACAAAAATTCTAAACCCCCAATACCAAGATTAGGCCAAATGCATAGCCCTCAGCACAGTCTTTNCGGCTATAATCAGATTGATCAGAATTCAGAGATCAAACTGCTGATCGGTTTAGGTCTTTCGGTTCTGAAAGTTCACCGGAGCAGGAGTTAATGGTTGGAGGGGGACATGCATGGCCTTCCTTTGTCGCTGATCAATCTATAAAAACTATTCTTTTTGTTTTAATAAAAAGGAAGGAAAAATATTTTGAAGAATTTTTTTTTTCCTTTTTTCTTTTTTTTTTTTTAAGAGTTAAGCATTGGTCTTATACTAAATCCAAGATATGTATTAAAATTTCAGTAAATTTTTTTAAAAAAATAATAATTATTTTTTCTTTCATTTAACCTCTAAAAAAAGTCTGTTTCGGAAAGAAAAAGAATTTTCTATATTTTCTTTATAAAAAAATGTTTAGTTAATTGGAATGAAAAACTATTATTTGAATACAGAGTTGAAAATACTTTTGTTGATTTCAAAAAAAGAAAATACTTTTGTTTTCCATATTGAAAACAAGAAAAGTTAGAAAACCATTTTATGTTTTCCCCACCACTTGATTTACCTAATACAAGTTACTAAAAATAGCAGAATCATTATATAGAAAATACATTCAGTGGATAAGAACCATATCTCAACGGCTCAAATGGTGATATATAATCTTTCATAAATATGGAAAACCACCCGCTTGATGTCTCCCAAGTTGAGGACAATCTTGTATAATTTTTACATTTAGAAAAAAAGGAAAAAGAAAAAAAGAAAAGAAAGATAATAATACATATATACTGCTGTATTGCTATCAGCCTGTGCTGTAATGCCTATTTCCTTAGAAATAGGTTTTAAACCCAATTCCTTAGAAATTGCTATCAGCCTGTGCTGTAATGCCTATTTCCTTAGAAATAGGTTTTAAACCCAATTCCTTAGAAATTGCTATCAGCCTGTGCTGCAATGCCTATTTCCAGAGGGGACAGAGTGCATAAGACAAAAATCAATTTGCACTCAATAAACAAATCTCAGCTATTAATTATTGAAGGATGGTGCAGAATTAGAGCTGCAAAGCTCAAGTAATTGGATCATTGCTAAATAGTTTACTCCAAGCTGCAGTTTGATTATTCAGTCCCAATGCATCAATTGTAAGTCTATCTTCAAGAACAAATTTGTAAACTTCCATCAAATAGAAAAATCTACCTCTAATTAACTACAAAAATTCTAAACCCCCAATAGCAAGATTAGGCCAAATGCATAGCCCTCAGCACAGTCTTC
>FXXK01000056.1:168555-183545 GCA_900184695.1 Betula pendula
AAAAAGAAGAGAAGATTTGGGAACTGTCATTACTTTTTGCTATCCAACCCCCGATAGCGCATAACATACACGCTGAACAAAAACCATCACAAAGAATTAAAAAAAAAAAAAAACCACAGAACCATCACAAAGGATGAATTATTGAAGTAGGATTTCTTGTCGTATGTGTAAACTTCGTTCTCTTTTTAATGTAACTTAAAAATAAATAAAAAATAATTAAAGGAAGAGTCTCTTTTCTTATTTTTTTTTTTATGTTTTTTATTATTATTTTTTAAGTTTAATCACATAAGGAACTACAAGTGAGTGCTCTAATATGAGTGAGTGGACGTTCCGCGACGCCAGCGTCCGTTTTAATTGAAAAAAAAAATAAAAAATATAAACAAATCACATTTTGTCACTAAAAAATATGTTAAGTTTATCAATTTTTGCTTTAATTTTTATCTAAGATGAAGATGGGGATGAAATAAGCCTGAACTTGTTTTTTTATAAAACTAATATTTTTCTTATTTTTTTATCTTAATAAAAAAAATTTGATAAACTTAAATATTTTTTAATAAGAAAAATTATTTTTTTATTTTTATTTTATTTTTCGTCCAAAGGAACAGACGGACCCTAGGCATGAATATCTAATAATAGCTATGGCACTCAAAATTAAGTCCGCAACTTTATTCAAACTATTGACTGACTTCACATTTGTCACCTTACCGCAATTTTAAAATGTTTTAGTGAACCTCACCGTAGTACCAACTGAGTCAAAAGCTATCCCAGTACACACCAGTCAAATAACATTTCCCATATCGAAGAAAAAAACAAAAAAAAAGATAAAGTTTAAATAAACAGAACATGGTTACTATGATGTACCATAAGTTAAAAATACAAAAATGAATTTAAAGGAATATTTTCTATCCAAAGACATGCATAAACGCATTTTTGCAAAGCCCAATAAACTGCACAATTGTTTCCATCTCCGGGTATGATAAATTTGGTCCACTTTGTATTCTCCTGAATGACTAATTTTGATATCAGCTATAATTTGTTCAAATCTGCTCTAATTTGGGTTGTACTCTTAATTGCATTGACAATTAGCAGTGAATCATCTTTCAAAATAATTTTGGGTAAACCTAGATTATGACTAAATCTGATGCTTGCAAGCCGCCAAAGCTTCTATCACTATTGGTTCCGCAAAAAATTAATAGTATAGCTTCGAACTGCGATGACCTGGCCACAGTAAGTGATCCCGAACAAAATATTAACCCTCAAATGTTTGTGGCAGGATCAAGAGCACATCCATCTTACATAAAAAATAATATCTTTAAATTACAAGGCACTAAAAAATTTAAGACAACTTTCTCAAGTAGAATTTTCTTATTATTATTTTTATTTTTAAAAAAAAGTGAATCTACATGTGAATGTGCCGCATAAATAACAATGTTAGAAGAATATTATTTAAGAATGCTAAATAGTATTTATCAAAATTTTAAACATTCCTTAAGCCATATTTTTTCAATAAATCATAAAATCTCGGCAATATAAACTTAAAAGAAATTTACCAGAGATAACTTTTAACTTATGCCTAATTATGCTTTTTTGATCAAAAAGCATAATATTAAATAAGATGGTACTTAGAATTACTCAAAAAAAAAAAAAAAAAAAAAATCAATATCAACCTAGAGAAGAATATTAAATATTATAACAATAATTATTATCCAGAATTGCACTTAAAATTTAGTGTTTAATTATTGATAGCTTGTCAAAGTTTACCCCATAAAACTCTTTAAAAAAAAACAACGTCGCACTCTACATACGCATATAACTATCTCAAATTTAAAAAATATCGGATGGCATGGAATATGGATGCCTCTGCCATGTTTTTTTATTTTTATTTTTATTTTTTTTTTACTTTAACAGAAAAAGAAAAAAGAATTTGAAGGCCTCAATTGTTTCGTGGGGAGCAGAAGTTTTTTTTTTTTTGGTTCGACTTGGTTTATGTTTTTTCTTACGTAGACAAATAAGAAATTAATATATTGTACGTTAAGCATTGACTAATGAGAAATCCAAGTCAATGGCTGTGCGCCGTTGCTTTTATAGAACAGTATTGGGTTGATTTGAGTCTTGACTACGCAATGGGTGTGGACGGTGGTGATCGAGTCTGATGATGCATGGATGCGATATCATTCGCTTGAGCTTTGTTTTTTTTAAAATTTTGTTTGTGAGGTCAGCATCGATATAATTTTATATTCATACATCGGTATAATTTTAATTTAATACGCAATATTTAAGTTTAATGATTTTTTATATGGCTTATAAATTCAACACGAATTTAAAAAAAAAATAGCAAGTTAGAGTTGAATAGTCTGACATATTTAATTAAATAAATTAAATTATAATTGATGCATATAGTCTTAAAATAATGCTATATACCATACCAAAATCCCACATTTAAGTTTTGAGTTTAAATTTTAACTTCATTTGAGGGCAGGAGATTTCTCCACTCCCCTCACTCTTTCATTCCTGGCCACCCTCTTTCATATTATCTAGTAATTTAGAATGTTGCTATATGCCAATGTAAGCTTAAAAAAAAAATACATTTATGGTGTACAGGGCAAATTCCCTCCTTCAGAATGAAAATATTGGATGAACATTTATGAGCTTCTTCAATGCCTCTGGCATAGAAAAGGCAGTGGCCTCAATCAATTTTTGAACTAAAATAACAATAGAACAAATTATATATATCTAATTATAAAGAATATGTTAGAACAAGTGGCTTATATTCTTTTGATCATAGAAAGTAGTACTGTAAATGACCGAGTTGTACCAACCACAAACCCAAGGTCACCATACTCCGCCGCAAGCACTAGGTCATAAACCGCCGCAAGCCCTAGGTCACCCACTGCCACAAGCCTTAAGGTCACAAACCACCGCAAACCGTAAGCCCCAAGGTCATGATACCACCGTACGACGCAAGACCATAAGCATTGTACATCGCCGAGCCCACAACCATCGTACTCCACCGACGAACCACCACACACCGAAAGAACCACCACCCTAAATCTGGCAGCGTGACCCTAAATCTAAATTTCTTTTGGCAATGTGACCCAAAATCTAGCTTCTTCTTTCTTTTTCTTGTTCTTTTGATTTTCTCTGTTGCACAAAAAAAGTTGGCCTCTTCACTCAACTAAGAAGAAACATATATCATTGTTAGAAAAAAAAAAATATTTATATGTTGGTTTGTTGGTAGATAGTGCAAATCTGTTGGTTTGCTTATAGGATTTTTTTGAATCCGTCTTGAATTTTTTATTGGTCTTTTAAATTGTTGCAGTACTTAGAACATTCTTGATATTTCTTACTTTTGGCCTCTTAATTCAACTATAGCCCTGTTTGTTTCGACGTAAAATGATTTTCGCCGGAAAATGATTTCAGGAAAATGATTTTTGCCAAAAATATTTTCCGGTATTTGGGGCGCACGGAAAATCGCAAATATTTTTTAATATTTTCAACTAATCATATTAACCAAAAAAAATTATTTTTTATGCACAATTTTAAAAAATTAATATAAATTGTCCCAGGTGGGTCCCAAAGATATCTCGGGCGGGTTCTGAAAATGTCCTGGGTGGGTCTCAGCGATGTCCCGATCAAGTCCCGGTGACGTTCCAACGTTGTCCTAGGCGAGTCCCAAAAATATCCCGGGAGTCCCGAAAATGTCTCGGGTGGGTCCCAAAAATGTCTCGAGCGGGTCTTAAAAATGTCCTGGGCAGGTCTCAAAAATGTCATGGGCGGTCCCAAAAATGTCTCGGGCGGTCCCAAAAACGTCCCGTCCAACCTATACAATGAGTGTATTCAAACTCCCCAAATCCTTGTGTCGGGAACTCAACATGCTTATGAACAAATTCTTTTGGGGTCATCCGAGCAATGTTGCAAAAATGGTTTGGATGAGTTGGGAGTGAATGGGGCTGGCCAAATCTAGAGGAGGGCTGGGTTTTCGTGATTTAGAGTGTTTTAATCTTGCTATGTTAGCTAAGCAAGGTTGGCGGCTCCTCCACTACAAAGGATCTCTGGTAGCTCAAATTATGAAGGAGAAGTACTATCCAACACAAGATTTTTTGTCAGCCTCTTTGGGAGCAAGCCCTTCTTATGGTTGGCGTAGCATTCTCACCTCCAAGCCTCTTCTCCAAGAAGATTTGGTGTGGCGAGTTGGGGATGGGAAATTTATCAAGATTTGGAAGGATTAATGGCTTCCTAGTCCCACAACCCATATGGTTCAATCTCCTGTCCAAGACTTGCCCCCTGATGCAAAGGTTAGTGACCTTTTGGAACCAGCGTCACACAGGTGGAACATTTCCTTAATTTCAAAAATTTTTCACCCTGAGGAAGCTTCCCTTATTTATAATTTACCATTGGGTTCTCACTGTCAAATGGACAAGTAGATTTGGAGTGGATCCTCCTCGGGGGTTTTTTCGGTGAAACGTGCTTATCACTTGGGTATGGATCAGCTAATGAAAGCTAAAGGGGAATGTTTAGAGTCTTCATATTCTAGCCAGGTGTGGAAGAAGGTTTGGAGTCTCCACGTTCCAGGTGTGGTCAAGACCTTCATCTGGAGGGTTTGCAAAAATACCCTCCCAACGAGGGACAATTTGTTCAAGAAAGGCATCACCCCGAACCCATTCTACCCTATCTGTGGAATTAAACTAGAAACGACAGTCCGCATTTTGTGGAGATGCAAATCAGCTACGACCGTTTGGCAGGAGTGTAAGAAATCAATCCAGAAACTTGCTTTTAGGGTGACAGATGGTTTTGATCTCTTTGCAAAACTCATGGAATCTTTGGAGGAAGAAGATCTTGAACTTGCTAAGGCTCTTGCTTGGAATATATGGCTGCGACGGAACTCTTTTATTTTTGAGGATCTTTTCACTTCTCCTGTCAAAATTTATCAGAATGCTCTAACCTCACTAGAGGAATTTCGTGCTGCCACAACACGGGTGGAGCAGTCGAGGGGCAGAAACTTTCCTCCAGTCCGGCCAAAATGGTTAAAACCTGCTACTGGAATGGTGAAAGCAAATTGGGATGCAGCCTTAGATGTTCAGTCTCACAAGATGGGGGTGGATATGATCGTGCATGATGCAACAGGTTTGGTTCTAGCCACTATGAGTTCTTTTCTCCCCTATTCTTCTGATCCAACAGTTGCGGAGGCGGTGGCTTTGTGGAAAACTGTGTCCGTTTGTCTTGAATTGGGCTTCTAGAGATTACATATGGAGAGAGACACTTTAGAAATAATTCAAGCACTTCAACATCCGGATTCCTATTGGCGACGATATGGTCATTTGATTGATGATTCGCGTTCTCGTCTCGAATCTATTGAGAAATGGTGTGCTTCCCATGTGCGAAGGGAGGCAAATGAGGCAGCCCATATTTTGGCCAAAGCGGCTATATCCAACTCTTTAGATTGTGTCTGAAAGGATTCCTATCCAGATTTTATTAAGAGCATTGTACTTGCTGAGCAAGACTCTTTGATTTAATTTAATTTTTGGGCTGAGGTCCCATTTCAAAAAAAAAAAAAAAAAAGGTTACACGCAGAGGATGCGTTTGAATCTCCATAGGGTTAAAGTTCTCTAACTTTGTAATAAGTTTATTAAATAAACTTTCTAAAAAAAAACATATATATATCGAAATAAAACCTTAAAGACAAAAACCCTAGCCGGCCTTTTTTTTCCTCCAATTATCCCTTTTATTTTAAATTCAAATGATCAATTTCAATTAGGAAAGATAGTTAGTGTTATATCAAATTCTTTAAACCTTGTCTCATGAACCTAGCTCGAATTGAGTCCACATTCAAGATTTGTTTAAAAAATTAAAACGGGAAAGAAACCATATTATTCTCAAAATCTTTACAAAATTGGATTTAGGCAATTTTAAAATTCTCTTTACAAAATCTCAACTTAACTTTATTTGTTTTTTGGAAAACAGTTTGATGTATTATACCTAATGATTGTGTATTTATCTAGGAGAAAAATCATATTTAATTCTTAGGCTTTCATCTTATTTAGATTTAATCTTTTAGTTTTAAATTTCAAAGATACGATCCTTAGATTTTGTTCAAGTTTAAAAGAGGTCCATCTATCACTTTATCTCAAAGTTAACGGATAGTCAAATGCTACATATGTCTCATTTAAAAAGTCAACACTCATGTAAGCAATCTAATGCAATGCCATGTTAGCAGATACAAGTAATTTATAAATAAAAAATCCATGATAACAAAATTTTTTTTTGGCTTAAAACTTGAAAAATAAGAAACTTCTTCTTCATTTTCTGTGTTGTTCGTTTTTCTTCGTTTTTATGTGGCATACTTTTGAAACGAAAAAACGAGTCAAAGTAGAGTGACATGTTAAACGAGACATATGTGACATGTTGGGGGTTGGGCCCAAACCATATATGTGGGCCCATATCCCATTAGTTGGTCCGAACCTTCAGGTGCAGGGTCTATGTCTATATGGCACCGACCTTCGAGCTACAAGGGCCGGTTGCTATATAAGGGTCGTAACAATCCAGGTTCGGTTTTTTAGCTGAAAAGGATAATGAACCTTGATGGAGAAAAGACAAGGTCCATTATAGCTCGCATTTAAGGCAGCCGATCTCGATTACCGTTCCTGCGTGTTCCCAAGATTCGCCCACGCGCGAGATATGATTGATGTGACAAGCAGGTGAAAAGCCCATACGCCGTGGACCAATATGTGCGTGACACATGGAGGGATCTTTAATGGCCCACATAGGCATAGAAGAAAATGAGGATCTTAAGGCCCCACAGCAGAGGCTCATTAAATGAGCCTCGGGGGGTCCGCCACCTTATAAAAGAGGAGGAAAGCTCGATTGAAAAAGTAAGTAACAGAACTCATCCAAAACTCTAAGTCTTTTCAGTTAGAGATTCGTTCTCGAAGACTTTAATTGCCCATAAAGTACTAATTTAGGAAGTATTATACATTGTAATGCATGAAAGGAATGACACATTATATAATGATTTTATCGCTATGATTCATGTGAGTGTAATCATTCAATAAATAGATTGGAATAAATAAAGTTATGACCAATATTGAAGTACCTAACACCATAAAAAAAGAAAAAAAAAAGAAAAGAAAAAAAAGATGCATGTGTCATCACTGTCATGATAAGGACCAAGTGGTAGAATGTTAGAAATTTTCTAATATATTAAAGTGTGGCCCATATGTCACATGTATTAATTGTGGTTTAAATTAAACACAATTACAAGTGTTTGGTAACTTATTCCAAATAAGAAAATATTAGTAGAATAAAGAATTGATTTTTATTTCGATTTTACTCTTTGATGAAAGAAATAATTAAGAAAAAAGTGTAATTGAAGGTCTTTTTTTTTTTTTTGAATTGGGCTTTCAACCTATCATTGAATCAAAGAATAAAATCTTGCTCAGCAAGTACAAAACTTTGAATAAAATCGGGGTAGGAACCTTTCCATACAGAATCTAAAGACAAAGTAAGGGCTGCCTTTGCCAACCGGTGTGCTACCTCATTCGCCTCGCGACAAACATGGGAAACACACCAATTAGAAAGACTAACGAGCTATAGACGAGTGTCTGCAATCACTTGTCCGTATCGACTCCAACATGGTTCGGATTGTTGGAGAGCTTGAACAACCTCCAAAGCATCCCCTTCCAAATGTAAGTTCGAGAATCTCGACTCTAGGCAAAAGGAGACGGACTTCCACAAAGCTACGGCTTCAGCTATCGTAGGATCAGTAATATAGGGTACTGAAGTGCACCTAGCAGCAATAATTGAACCAGCATCATCCCGAACTATCAACCCCACACCCATTTTCATTGCGTTGATATCTATGGCGGCGTCCCAATTAACCTTTAGCATCCCTACTGAAGGTTTTGTCCACTGCACCCTGTTTGGAGAAGATGAGGACCCTGTATATTCAGTACCAGGATTGGCTACACAAAAGTCCTCAAGTGATGCCACGGCTTGCTGGTATAGCTGTGTAGGAGGAAGGAATTTCCCTTCAAAAAGGAAAGAATTTCTGTGGAGCCATATGCGACGTGCAATAATCGAGACCAGCTCTAAATCATCCTTTGTCAGGAGGTCCAAAAATTTCTCAAATAAAAGAAAGCCATCGCACACCTCTATGGATAACTTCTGGATCTTTCGGTTGCATCCCATCCACACAGCCTCGACTGATTTGCAACTCCATAGCACGTGTTCCGTTGTCTCTGGGAGAAGACCACAAATGGGGCATAAATTATCCTCAGAGACCCCTTTCTGAAACAGATTGGCCTTGGTAGGAGGGGTGTTGGAGCAAACCTTCCAAAGAAAAGATTTTACAAACCCCGGGACGCGCAGCTGCCACAAATGTTTCCAAACCCTGCTTGTTGTAGATGTAGACGAGCATTCCCTTGTGTCCCATGAGCCTTGCTCCTTGCAGAGGTGGTAGGCACTTTTGCGAGAAAATAGACCATTTGAATTGCCTACCCATATCAGTCGATCCGGTTGACCATGGGGACTAATCGCCATGCTGCAAATCCGAGTGGCTTCTTCAGGGCTAAAGATAGCGTGGATAAGAGGAATCTTCCACCATTGTGTATCCGAATCTATAAGGTCACTTACCCTTGCATCAGCATGTAGCCCATGGATATGAGATTGGACCTTGTAGGAAATTGGAGAAGGGAGCCATTTATCTTTCCAAATGTGGATAGATTTTTCATTTCCCACTCACCAGACTAACCCCTCTTGTAGAAGGGTTCGGGAGTTGTAGATACTGCGCCAAGCATATGACGAACGAGCTCCTAAATTTGCATCCAAAAAATCCTGCCGCGGATAATACTTTTCTTTCATGATTTGAGCTGCTAGAGAATCAAGTTGGTGAAGAAGACGCCAAGCTTGTTTGGCAAGCATGGCCAAATTAAAACTTTCCAAGTCCCGAAAGCCTAGCCCACCGCTTTGTTTGGATTTTCCCATTCGATTCTAACTCATCCAGATCATTTTGTTATCACTATCTTTGAACCCCCAATAGAACTTGTTCATCAAAACATTGAGATTCCGACAAAGGGTTTTGGGGAGTTGAAATACACCCATGGTATAGGTGGGAATTGCTTGTATGACAACCTTTAAATACCGAATATAAATACATGTTAGGTGATAATTGAAGGCCTTTGACCTAACATATAAATACAAAACTTGTATATTCTATTAATACCGCATAATTAGGTATAAGTTATAAGATACCCCTCTCTCCTAAATTTCTTGCAACTTAAAGTTGCTGAAGTTTGCTTAAACAAATATGACTAAATGCATGTTAAAGTATTCCCTTTGCATATTCTAATATATTATTTTATTTGCTAACATGTGGAATCAAAGCCCCCTTCCCATTACTTTGTTGGGCATTATTTTATTTTATGGCCCAGAAGCCGCGTACAATTGGAAAAAGATATTTGTTATTATTATCTTGACTTAGCTTCTCGTACCCTTAATTGGCTGATATTTCATGTGTCTCTTGATATCTCAAGATGCTTAAACTGCTTGCAAAATATTTCATGTGTCTCTTGATATCTAATATGGAGAGTATTTCTGTGGGTACACGAAATTGCTTTTGACTCATGAGGAGGCACTACGGAAGGGTGTAATGTGACACTCACTTTTAATTAAACATTTAAAATTGGGTAGATGACAAAAAGCACATGAGTACCTGAAAAAAATTAGTTACGAAGAAACAACCTAGGAGAATCCCCATCCCCCCTCTTGAATAATAATAATAATAATAATAATAAAAATAAAAAACCTAACTAGGGACCCACTTCGGCCACAGTTTTAACTGTTCAACTGTTTGAGAAGCCAACTCCCCTTTCCCCTCTTGAATAAAAATAAAAATAAAAATAAAAATAAAAAACCTAATTAGGGACCCACTGCGGCCGCAGTTTCGATTGTTCAACTATTTGAAAAGCCAACCGTTTGAAAAGTTAGTCCAAAGAATTAGGTTAAATTTGATACATAAATTAAGAAATAAATAAAATAAAATAAAATAAAATATAGATGATATATATATATTTTAATATTTGTTATAATTATTTTTATAGCCATGAAAGAATGATTATTCTTTAAATTGAGAAAATATCAAATATATGTATATTTTAATATTTGTTATAGTCATTTCTATAGTCATGAAGGAATGACCATTTCCTCAATGTAAAGAATAATCATTCCTTTAGAATGAATATTTCAAGATTAATTTATTTTATTTTTTTAATTTTTAATAAAAATTATTTTAAAAAATAGTCATTCTATCAAATATTACCTTAATTTAAAAAGTTATCCACTCCACTCCAGCTAGCCGAGCCCCATTAGAGTTTTGAGTGTGAAGGCATGGCTGATTAGTGAGCACCACGGCCGTTAAAATCAGAAAATGCTAAAAGGTCAAGGATTTTGCCAAGATCTCAGTCAGTTTAACTATTCATTCAATAACCGACTTTTTAACTTTTTAAATTTTTTTTATTCAATAACTGATTTATTCCTTGTTACAGTCTTCTCAAGTAGGGCTGAATAACCCCCTCAGCCTTTCCACAGAGGTCTCGCCCTACTACCAACAAATTTCCACTTCTATTATTAAAGACATACAAATGTAAAAATGTCCTACTCTTTTCATTATAAAAAGTAAAAACATTATAGCATTTGGGCATTAATTACGGCATTAATTAGGGCATTAGGGTCATTTCCTTCCGATTTCCTCCCGACATGAGAAGATTCTAAGCACCATGCACACTGACCCTTGTATAAATAAATACATTGTTACCCATGCCCAAACAGCCCAACTTACAAAAAAAAAAATAAAATTAAACAGCCTAAAACTCATTGCTTTGTGGAGACGGACTGAAGCAGAGAGGAGAATGCGTTTTTGTGGTAGATTTGCGATATGCGGTTCCCGCACTCATCAATCTCATCAAGCTTTGGGCTCAACACCCTCAAAACTTGAATGATGAAATATTTGTGAAGCATGTCTGTTCTTGCCCATTTCCATACTAGTCTTTCTCTTCACCTCTGTGAAGCCTTCCCTTCTCACTCTTACTCCTTAGTGTGGAGACACAGCCACTGCACTTGATGAGGCAGGACATTTCTCTGCTCCCCTCACTCTTACGGTGGACCCACTTCAGTTGAGGCAGGAGATTTCTCTTGTCCCCTCACTCTTTCTTTGCTGCCTCCATCTTTTCCCATCCCACTTTTCTGGTTTGTGTTTCCATACTCGTTATCTCATCTCCTTGGCATGAAATTCTTTGGGATCTGTTGAAGCGCTTTTTGTTTATGGTTTTGTGACACCCTCCAAGCCCATTCCTGCTCTTTTCATTATTGCATCACCAACGCCAACGTCCTCAAGTTGAACTTGAAGCAATTCAAATTGAAGGGAACAACGAACCAACATATGACTTCTTGCTTTAATAGAGCTTCGTCTGTGTACGTCTAGTGTACTGATAATGAATGGAAATGGCGGGAAGGAGCTTTCTCTCAGTTGTCAACAATTGTGTGTTTTTTTTTTTTTTTTTTTTTTTAAGTTGACAATATTATTAAAATAAGAGTTATATGAACTCAATAAACAAGATTTACATGATAATTTATATAAATTAATTATTATTATTAATATAGAAATAAAAAGAACATGTAATATATGTCTAAACTCTTTATTTTATAAATAGAGTTTTGTATACAATCAAATTATGAATGAAAGATGTAGTTAATAAAATGCTTTGACATGTAGTTAGAGGCCGAATCACTTTAATTTTGTGTCTTTCTTTTTTTTTATGATTTTTTTTTTTTTTATATTATTTTGTGTTCTTATGTGGTATCAGAGCCGATACCAAGAGTTCTTATAATTTAATATGGCATTAGAATTAAAGGTCTTAAGTTTAAATCTTAATTTCGTTATTTATTTTTATTTCAATTAAATATTTTATATGTTGAATCTCACTTATTAAAATAGAGTTTAAGTTCATACGTTAGAGAAATTATTAAAATATTAATTAAATCACTAAATTTATCTCTTCTCATTGATTTAAATTTTTAAAATAAAATGTAATTTAAAAATATCATATAATGTAATCATCCTATATAAAATTTTCGCTCCGAGGCATTCCAGTTTTCACATGTGCAGAACAGGTTAATCCTTACAACATAATTATGATTTCAACGACATTCAAAAAAAATTATGATTTCAACGAGGTCTGAACAAAAGAAAAACCAAAGGGAAGTTATCTTAACGTACAAGTCTTCATGGTCCAAACAAAAAAAAAAGTACTGCAGGGTCAAACAAATTTGTGGACATGATTACCAGACATCAAAATCATGTCGGGTAAAAAGTGTTTTGTGATTGTTTCGGACTTTTAGGGTGTGTTTTGTTGACTTTTGATGTGATATAAAGTAGGGAGAATGTTGTAAATTTTTTGTATGGAAAAGTGAAAATTTTTATTTTTTAGTGAATTTTTTATTTTAATAGCTAATAAAAAAATAAAAAAAATTGTTAAAAGTGGTTGATGTGATATAAACAAGTAGGAATGTTTTTTTGGGTTTAGAAAAAATGGATGAATAGTAATAACCATAACTTTTGCCAAACATAGCGCTTGATTTTGATGATCCAAAAACAGCCGACAGCAAAAACACTTTTACCTGGAAGGGCATTGACCAGGCCATCGAGAATTCAAATTTATGAATTAAAATATTAATTAAAATTTAATAACAAACAAAAAGCGTAACGGGTAAGCTAAAAAAAATAAAAAAACATTTTAGGTTTCTCGTTTGGTTTGCGGAATGATTATATCCATTAGAAAATGGAATAGTTTAATTTCTAAGGAATGAAGGTTGAATGGAATAGAATACTTATTCATATTCTTTGGTTTGGTGAAACATATATCTTTAATAAGAATTGAATTAAAATTACCAACAAAACCCCTCACTTTATTTTATATATATTTCTTAACTCAGATTTTTTTTTTTTTTTTTAAAAAAAAAATAATAAAACGCAACCAGTGGTGCCGACCCACCCATCGGTCCACCCCACTATGGAACCGCGGGGTGTGCACCACCCCCGCACCCTTAGGTGGTCGCCGGGGGTGTGTGCGACCACCCCCGTGTAATTTTGGGTGGCCTGGCCACCTCCGATCGGCCAAGTGCGGGGAATGGCTTGTGGCCACGCCCGACGCGTGTTGGGGGTGACCGCGACCACCCTTCCGGGTTGCTCCGGGTGTCCGCGGCCACCCTTATGCCAATCGGCGGGTGGCAAGGCCACCCCCAAATTCGCCAGGGTGGTCGGCACGCACCCCCCGGCGACCCAAACAAGGGGGTCGCACCCCACCCCGCATTCCACAGTGGGTGGTCGGCCACCCACGAACTAACGTTTGGATTTTAATTTTCTTTTTTTTTTTGAATTTAAAAGAATATATATATAGTATATTATATATATATTTATTTATTTATTATTTATTTATTTTTATTTATTTATTTATTTATTTTATTTTGGACCCAAATGTTGTCAATTAGAATAACTATCCTCTCATTTTTTAAATGATAGCTATTCCTTTTCGTCAAAGAAATAAGTATTCCGAACAGAATACTTATTCCTTGGAATAAGCTCTTATCAAGATAAAAGAATGACTATTCCATAGGGAATAGTATTCAATTTCTAAGGGTGCCTATTCCGCAAACCAAACAGAAACCTTAATGGTTACAAGGCAAATTCCTTGTATACCAGACCACCCCATTATAAAGTAGTCCTAGAGCTCTTATCATAAAATCCGTCACCGAATAATTTATAATGCATGTTGACCTACAATTTAAAATAATCATAACTCGTACCAAAATTATCATGGTGCATGGGGTAACTGTAAATCTCATAACTCTAAATATATAAAGCATATCAAAATTTAAAACTCATGAAACAATTTCAAAATATAAAACTCGTCAAACACAACTAAATAAATTATTGTTAGGCATGAAAATTGAATTGCAGATTACTTTATATGTTTTAAAATGATAATTAAATTTTATTGAATTATTTATTTATTTTGTTTGTTATATTATTTAATATTCTATAATCAATTTTTATTCATCCATATTTTTCAAATCTGAAAAGACGATAACAAACATATGCAAATTGCAATGAAGGACCCATAATCACGGTCCTCACGTACTTCACTTCTAAGATTTTTGTTCATTTTTATTTTTGTTTTTGTTTTTTGTTTTTTATTTTTATTTTTTCGAGGGAGAAGGGGTAGACTACAGACCACACGTGTTTGATGTGTAGAATCTAAGTTATGGGCAAGTCACCTCCAGCTGTCTTTTTCCAAGCGATACGTACTCAAATACTCCACGGGAACAGAATATGCCTCTGTTGGCGACCAGATACGTACACGTGTCACATGCCCAGGGCGAGTTCACACTAGGGTTTGCCTTGAACAATCAATTTCCCCTTTCCCCCTCCCCCGTATTGATTAGAAAAAATAAAATAAAAAAAATTCAATTTAAAAAATCATTTGGAGAAAAAAAGATCAAACAATTCTGGCGAGTTTTCTTTTGGAACTTTAGTTGTTCAAGTAAATTATTTTAAAATAATTAATCATTTAAAATTTTTATTGTAAAGTCAATGATTCACGAACAGCTTGATATAAAAAATGCAATACTCTAAATTTGTTATCATTTTTACATTTTTTTGTATAATAAAGATCCTCTTTATTGTTATTAATGTTTTGGAGAAGAATCATGTTAATTATGGCAATATGTAGATTGTTAAGTATATTTCAAATTAAGGGTATGTTTGAGATTGTAATTTTATAGACAAAAAAATACGATTTTTAACTAAATCGTAAAAAATAAATTGTTAGTGATTGCATTTTTTAAAAATTGCGATTTGAAAAATGTAAAAAATTGGAGTTTTCAAATCGTAAGTAAGATGATGCTTTTTTGAGAACGCACAATTTTAAAGTTTAAACTGC
>FXXK01000056.1:185905-376851 GCA_900184695.1 Betula pendula
ATATACAAAATCATTGCTAAAGTCTTCGCTAACAGGTTAAGGATGGTAATGGAAAAAATCATCTCCAAGTTGCAGAGTGCCTTCATTAGAGGTAGGCAGATTCTTGATCCAATTTTTATTGCCAATGAATGCCTTCATAGTAGGCTTAGATTTGGTGAGCCGGGCGTCATTTGTAAATAGATTTGGAGAAGGCGTATGATCATGTAAATTGAGATTTTCTATTGTATATGCTGAGGCGGTGTGGCTTTGGAGAAAAATGTTACTCTTGGATAGCTCATTGTATCTCCTTAGTGCATTTCTCAATTTTGGTTAATGGCACCCCTTAAGGATTCTTCAGTAGTTCCCGTGGGTTGAGACAAGTGGATCATTTATCCCCCTTGCTCTTTGTGTTTGTGATAGACGCTCTGGGTAGAATGTTATCTACTGCGGTTAGTGGGGGGCTGTTGGTTGGATTCTTA
This sequence comes from Betula pendula, assembly GCA_900184695.1. Classification (NCBI taxonomy): domain Eukaryota; kingdom Viridiplantae; phylum Streptophyta; class Magnoliopsida; order Fagales; family Betulaceae; genus Betula; species Betula pendula. Next base: position 186,364 of record FXXK01000056.1, read on the forward strand.
GTGGGTAATGTTGTCTTCTCACATCTTCTATTTGCTGATGACACTTTGATTTTTTGTGATGCTTCCCTGCTCATCTGTGTCATTTGTGGAGTCTATTCTTGTGTTTTGAAGCTACGTCAGGCCTGAAGGTAAATTTGGCCAAGTCAGAATTGGTTCAAGTGGGTAATGTTACTCAAGTGGGAAGGTTGGCCCGTATTCTAGAGTGTGGGGTCTCCACTCTGCCGGTCTAGTATCTTGGTTTACCATTGGGGCTCCCTACAAGGCTAAGCATATTTGAGACGACGATATTGAGAAGCTAGAATATAGGCTGGCTAGTTGAAAAATGATATATTTGTTTAAGGGAGGCAGGATTACTCTCATCAAGAGTATCCTTGCTAATTTGCCTACGTATGTCATGTCTCTCTTCCCTCTTCCAACGAGTGTTGCTAACCGCATAGCAAATCCAACGTGGTTTCTTGTGTGGTGGGCTAGGTGAAGTGTTCAAATATCATCTGGTGAGTTGTTCTCTAATATTTGAGGGAAGGTTGGGTATCAGGAATTTGATGGTGTTCAATCGCACTCTCTTAGGTAAATGGTTGTGGTGTTATGGGCGTGAGAGAGAGGCTTAGTGGAGAACAACAGTGGACTTTAAATATGGCAGTTTATGGGGAGGGTGGTGTTCTCTTGAGCCTGCGGGAGCCTTCGAGGTGGGGTTGTTGAAGTACATCAGAAAAGGGTAGGAAAAATTTTCTAGCCTCTAGATTTCAGGTGGGGGATGGCTCCAGGATCAGCTTTTGGCATGACAAGTGGTGTGAAAAAGTGGCTTTAAAGGTAGCTTTTCCATTCTTATATGGGCTCGCTTGTGCGAAGGATGCCTCTGTTGGGGCTAACCTGGAGTTTTTGGGTGGTTCCTACCAGTGGACTTTGAGCTTTACCAAAGTGGCGCATAATTGGGAGGTAGATGTCTTTGCCTCTTTTTTTTTTAGGTGTTGCATTCAGTCTCTGTGAGAAGAGGATGTGAAGATCAACTGTGGTAGGCCTCTTCCAAAAGAGATTTGTTTAAGGTCAAATCTTTTTACAGCTCTTTGGTTTCTTCTGAAGGTAGTAGCTTCCCCTGGAAGGTTGTATGGCAGACTCCGACTCCCTCGAGGGTGGTCTTCTTTGCGTCGGCGGCTCTAGGCAAGATCTTCACTTTGGATAATCTCAAGAGGCGGCACGTCATTGTGACAGATAGATGTTGCATGTGCAAGAGGAGTGGAGAATCTGTGGACCACCTTCTTCTTCATTGCGATGTGGCTTCTACCATTTGGAGTACTTTTTTCAGTTGTTTTGGGTTGTTATGGGTTATGCCAAGACGTGTTATTGATATGTATGACTGTTGGTAGTCCTCTAGTAGGCCTAGAAGTGCAGCGATGTGGAAAATGGTGCCTACGTGCCTCTTTTGGTGTTTGTGGGGGGAAATGAATGATAGAAACTTTGAAGACAAAGAGATGACACTGGGAAAATTTTATCTTTGTTTTACGAAACATTGTATCTCTGGATGACGGCGTATGTTTCGCCTTTGTTGTTTAGTTATAGTGACTTTCTTGTTCGTTTTGCTCCCCTAATTAAGTGTTTTATTTGTATACTTCCTGTGTATTTAGGGGCACCTTACGCTTTTAATGAGATTGGTTTATTACTTATCAAAATTTTTTTTTTTTGTAATTTCTTATTTCAACTAATTGCAGATACGATTCTCTTATAAAGAGTGCCTTATGCTTATGTAGACACATTTGTTGCAGGATTGACATTGTTTTAATCCAATATGTTACTCATCATATGTTTTTCCTTGCTTTGCAATTTGTAACCTTCCAATGCTCATTTTTTATTTTTTCAGGACAAGTTGAACTCTCCATTTGAGCTTCAGTCTAGTGATTACACTCTCGGTCAGGAATCTAAGATAGCTTCGAATGCTCGAAGGAAAACTAAGATAGTATGTACAATTGGTCCTTCCACAAGCGCACGTGAAATGATATGGAAACTGGCTGAAGTTGGAATGGATGTGGCACGTTTAAATATGTCACATGGGGACCATGCTTCACACCAGAAGACCATTGACTTGGTAAAAGAATACAATGCTCAATTTGAAGACAAGGTTATAGCCATAATGCTTGACACCAAGGTATACTAGCCACTTATTTGCTCAAAAATGTGTATTAATTCTCACCAAACGATTTCATATACAACGACTAGTTAGAAGGATGGGAAATTATTCCATTGTTACACACTTGCGGTTACTATTTCCACAGCCGAAGTAGAGCAATGTTGAAACAGATACTATGGGTAATAAAATTTTTTCATAAAGTTATTAGGTTTTGTTTTGTTTTTGAAGTATCTGTTCCTTCGTTATTTTGGTGAACTATTTAGACATATGTACATGTATTTTTTTTTCTTTTTCTTTTCTTGGGAAAAAACACACCTTGAAGTTTTTGATGCATTATCTTTTACATGCAGGGTCCTGAGGTTAGAAGTGGAGATGTACCTAAACCAATTCTGCTTAAGGAGGGACAAGAATTTAACTTCACTATCAAAAGAGGAGTCAGCACAGATGACACTGTTAGTGTAAATTATGACGACTTTGTGAATGATGTAGAGGTTGGAGACATACTGCTGGTTGATGGTAAGTATAGATGCCTCTCGTGGGAGCCGAATTGGTGCATGAGTAAACAGAATGTTGGGTTGTTATCCTATCTGATAAAGAGTTTGTTGTGCATACACCGGTGGAATTATTAGTGATAAGCTTTAATGACTTTCTTGTACTTTTCTCCTCCCCTAATTAGTCGTGACTCTTTTATACTTTCTGTGTATCAGGACTACACTTTGCTTTTTTAATGATAATTTTACTTACTTATAAAAAAAAAAAATTATTAAAAATGTAAAGAAGTTTTTGAATCATCAGAGTTTTCTTTAAAGAGGATGAAAGATTCATGTGTGGAAACTCACTAAATTATTAATTGTTTGACAGAGTGCTTGAGAATTCAGATCTGCTTCTAGATTATATCTATTTTCGTCCATCTTTTTTCTCAATCATTGTTTTCTGATTAGCCATCTTTGATAACTAGACTGATATTTATATTGATCTGGTTTCTAGTTTACCTCAATTTCTTGGGATTAGAATTAGTTGACTTCTGGGCAAGAACTGAACTTTATTGCTGTTTTACACTGTAGATACTAGCAATTGTTTACTGCATTTTTTTCAGAATAGGTGAACTTTTGTCGTCTACTGACTTCCCTTACATTAGTTTTTAGTTGGCTAGTCCATTGTTTCATATATTTGATTTATCAAGTTGCATCAACCTGAAAATTAGGTCTTATCTCAGAATCTGTGATTTTGATTTACATTAATTAAATTTTTTCTTGACATTGGTTCCTAAGACATAAGTCCCCTCACAAAAATAATTTACTGAAATTTTAATTTGAAGCAATACTCAACTTTTCTGTTCTGTTCATTAGACCTGATGAGATATCTTTTTGTCTATGTGATAGGTGGAATGATGTCTTTAGCTGTTAAGTCAAAGACGCAGGATCTGGTCAAATGTGTGGTAGTTGATGGTGGAGAACTGAAATCTAGGCGTCATCTAAATGTGCGTGGAAAAAGTGCAACTCTGCCTTCAATAACAGGTAAACTTCTCTTTTAATGTAAATTGTCTTGATTTGAGTGTCTACATCTATCTCTGGTATTCATATTCACCATTTCAATCTGCTGGTGTCATTCCTCAGAGAAAGACTGGGAAGATATCAAATTTGGGGTGGACAATCAAGTGGATTTCTATGCTGTCTCTTTTGTAAAGGATGCTAGAGTGGTCCATGAGTTGAAGGATTACCTAAAAAGTAATTTAATTTGTCTTTTATTTTTAATGCCTAAAGATTGTTTTGGGATATATATATGTTTATTTTCTATTTGTAGACTGAATTATCCAAACCTCCTCTGTAGGTTGTAGTGCAGATATTCATGTGATTGTAAAAATTGAAAGTGCTGACTCTATACCAAATCTTCATTCAATAATTTCGGCATCTGATGGGGTTAGTTTCTAATTTTCTTGATAATTTAGGGATTTTACATACTACATATTTTGCCATTAGAAAGTAACAAGGAGAGAATTTAATATGCTATTTTGTGGCATCTTTTTAGATAATGAAGAAATCTAAATGAATGGGAGATTTTCTTCAAGCATAAATCTGATCAGGAAGGAAAAAGAGTAGTGCCTTTGGGAGGCAAAAATCAAAGGAAAAAGAAAATTTCTGTGGAATTTAGAATCTCATTTTATGTCACTGTGGAATTCTTGGATCAAGTCAATTCAACTTATAAGAGCATAGCGATACATTCATGTAGTGTTTATATTGATTATTTTGAAAAGAAATTGTTGGTGCTAAGTATTTGTTTAGTAACAATCTTATGCAAGCCTAAATTGTCTTATGTCATGCTCCCTAATTGCTTATTAACTAGTTTTCTTGAATTTACAGGCAATGGTTGCCCGTGGAGACCTTGGAGCTGAACTGCCAATCGAGGATGTTCCTTTACTGCAGGTAAATTGATGTTAACAATATACACCATATCTTTGGCATTTCAACTGAATGTGTCTCAATTCTAAGACAAAGTTGCTTCACAGATATAGCTAGAGTGTTGAACTAATTCAGTAATTATTATGGTTTTGGCTAAACATTAGAATATTGTATATCTAATTCAGAGAAGAATGGATCTAAGAATAGTATCTTTGTGCATAACTATGTTGAATTTAATTAGAGAAGCAAGAGCCCCATTACTTTATCTTTTGATCCACCATTTGTTGTATATTTTGCACTTTTACTCAAATTCAAAATAATTATGCAAAAGAATCAAAATTAAGTTAGGTTTTTAAAATTAGGAAAAAATGCTCCAGGGATCCTAGAGGTATGACTTCTTATCAAATCGCTCTTTAAGGTTTAAATTTTATCGATTTACTCATTAACGTTTCAATTGTTATCAAATAGATCATTTTGTCGACCCTCCATTAATTTTTAATGGTGCTGCCAAATCATACCCAATTAGAAGGCGACATGTGTCCCTTTTAATAAAAAATATACATAAAAAGAAAGAAAAAATATAATATATAAATATAAATATAAGAAAAAAAAAAAGGGTGGTGGTCAGACCACCCACAATGTTTGTTTGTTTTTGTTTTTTTAATTTTTCTTTATTATATTTATATTTATATAGTTTTTACTAAATGGACACGTGTCACCTTTTGATTGGGTATGACATGGCAGCACCGTTATAAAATTAACGGAGGGTGGACTGAAGAATCTATTTGATAACAATTGAAACTTTAGGGAGTAATCCATAAAATTTAAACTTTAGGGAATGATTTGATAAAAAAAGCCATTCCTTAGGACTTCTGGAGCATTTTTCCCTTAAATTTGAGTAAAGCCACTTACTTTTCCAATATGACTTTTGAGTTGATATTCCACAGTTCTTCAGACCATTCTGAAAATTAGAAACCATCAGAGGAAGAGTAATAGGCGGGCAAGAAGTTTGTGGGATGTCAAGAGGTATCGCTCTCCCTGCCATTCCCACCTTACAAGGGGGCTGGTTGAAAGTGAACAAGGAAGTTCAGAAAAAATCCAGTGCCTGCAGCTGCTGGGAGTCTCATTTGAAGTGCTGATGGTGTTTCGCTCCAGGATTTCACCTATGAATTTTGGTCTTGTATAGTTGTATGGTTCTATGAGCTGAGATTTGAGCTATACAGCAGGGCCTCAAATTGGCTTGCAATGTGGGATTTTAAAAAATCCTTATTTGAGTCACATGTTGGACTTGGAAAGGTTTTTCTGAACCCTAAGTTTTGATCCAAATAGAAGGCTGATCATTGCATGTCAAGAGTTGATGAAAATCTTGACACAGCCATATATCCATTTCTATTTCTGTGCATATTCTTTGGCATCCTGGGTCCAAGTGTGTTTCAAACCACTCTGAGGTCTGCATCAACTTCTAAATATGCGGAGGTCTCCTGGCCCTGTGTGTCATCTCTCATTGGGCCTAGCACACTGAATGTATTGAAAAAGAAAACAAAGATTGAGAAAGTAACTTTGGACCCCAAATAGTGCTTTTAACTTAAATTGGATAATCAGTTCTTCTGGGGTTAGTTATTATGAACGAAATATATTGCATTATACAATTCATCTTTCTTCTGTGTTAAAGTTCTGATCTTATCAAGTGGGCATGATAAATCATACTTAGCATGTCAAATAATTGAGTGTGGAATCGCTATCTCTACCCATCTGTCACCTTATTACATCGTAATGTAATTATTTTGTTTCTCTTTATTAGTTCTGAAGTTTAGAAAGTATGATTAATGTTGTTTTCTAAATCATCATGTAACTAAATCGTATGTTTTGATTAAACAGGAGGACATCATTCGAAGGTGTCACAGTATGGAGAAACCAGTGATTGTCGCGACGAACATGCTGGAAAGTATGATAAATCATCCTACACCAACAAGGGCAGAGGTCTCTGACATTGCAATTGCGGTACGAGAAGGTGCTGATGCAATCATGCTTTCAGGAGAAACTGCCCATGGAAAGTAAGTTTGCTGGTCTATAATTGTTGGCCTCCGTAATTATTTTTGTTTCAAATAGTAATTGCAGTTCAAATTATGTATTTGTGATGATTGTGCTGCTTTAATGCAGTTATCGTTCCTTTTTTGTATTTTTTTTTTCCTCTTTTGGTTTGGTTTTTTTTTATAAGTAATCAAGATTTTATAAAAAGCGTTCAGCGCCCCCTTGTACACATGGAGTGTACAAGAGAATTCACCTAGTTGCAAAAAGAACAAAAAACTCATAAAAATTAATCACTAAAGGAGAAACAAAAACAGCAGTCCAAAAATATAGGGTGTTGAAAAATAAGTAATCAAGTTTGTTTTTGGTTTATTTTTTCTTGTATGCAGTTATCATTTTCTTTAAGCAGAAAAGGGTGTGGGAAAAGATTAGGTTTATTAGGTTGTTCATGCTTTGACTGCTGGCTGATATTTGGAGGGTGTTTTTTGTTATCAATATAGAAACTAAAATTTTCATCCATATTCTCTCAGTTTTATGTAATTTACGTTGTTGCAAGGTGTTTATGAGTGCGTTATAGGTTAGTCTTAAGTTTTGATGTGCTTTATGCCACTCTTCTGACTCCACATAAGGAATATTTAACATCCTATCATCTTCTCGATTTTATGAATAAATCAATCTGTTTGTTCCAAAGTAAGTTTCTTAGTTCTAAATGGCACTATTGTTAATGAAAAATAAAATTGAGTAATCTTCCCAAAATTTCCTTTAGCATATATATTAGATGTAGAATACTTCTAATGAAAATCTTGTTTATTATTCTTAAAAACGGTGAGGATAGTTTACGAAAATGAAAAGTGTTTCCACTTTTTGAAAATGAACTCTTATTCTGGGATGATTCCAAGAGGAAAATAAATCTTTTATTTATAGAGGGATGGAATACATCTACTCATTCTATCTGAACTACTAGGCCAGCAGGTTTTGGGAAGATAAAACCTGGCATATAATGCATTCAGTTGTCTATGTTGTTGCCGGGAACATTTTCAATTCCCAAATCTGTTTTTTCTTTTGAAAACGTTGTGTTCCATTGCATTTTGGATTGAAGCATTTGGGTTACTTTTACCCATAAGACTATATATCTAAGGTTGATGATGTTGGTCTTATGGGGCCTCTGAATTATGTGAAATCTGGTTTTGCTGAATTTTTATTTTATTTTTTCTTTTCTTTTCCTTTCCTTTGTATTTGAAATTGATTTGTTAACTGCATGTTAATAACAATGACTCAAGGTATCCATTGAAAGCTGTTAAAGTAATGCATACTGTGGCCTTAAGGACTGAGTCAAGTCTACCAATTAGCTCAACTTCTCCAAATCAATTGAGTACCTACAAGGTACGCATTCATTACAATTAGAAATCATGTACTGTTTTTTGTGTCATTCAAGTTAGTTTAGGCATATAATTGACATTCTACTTTAAAAGTATTTGGTGGTTTATGATGTTAGGTTAAATGAAAACTGAAAAAATGGATTTTGGTCTTGTGCTGCAGTGGCTTAATTATTGCTTATTAAAATCCATCTTTAAGTTCTCTTTTCATTATCTGACACATTGTTGGCATTCTTTCACAGAGCCATATGGGTGAAATGTTTGCTTTCCATGCCACGACAATGGCCAACACTCTCAATACTCCAATCATTGTTTTCACAAGAACAGGATCCATGGCTATACTTTTAAGCCATTATCAGCCTTCCTCAACAATCTTTGCCTTCACAAATGAGTGAGTTCAGTAGCAGTATCACGTAGAATATTCTTTTCAAGTCATATGTCTGATTTCTTATGTGATCTATAACCTGTATAAAAGCATTTATATTGGTAAATATTACAGTACTAGCGCCAAGCATTTGTTTATTTGGTAATGTAGTGGCCAACATTTTTTACTTTGGAATGATTGACAAGTTGACATCTGTGCATTTATCATGTTGATATTCAATTACGCTTGTAGTTTGATTAAACCAAGCTCACTCATATACTCAGTCTGGTGGTAGACCTGGATATTTTCGGGTTCAAGGACAGGCTTTTCCTACCAAGTTATGTACATAACTTATAAGTCATTGTGAAGATATGCATGTGTCCTGAAAGATTTACTTGTCTGGCCTTGATCAATTGTTTTATGCATCTATGTAGAAGCTAGTCTGTCACACTCTGCTCTAAGAATTGCTTAATTTGTTTGAGTCGAAAAGGCAAAATTAGTATAGGATTGATAACCTTAGGGCAGACAGGATCAAAAGTTTTTGTGTTGAGACATCTAATGGCTTTTTTGTTATTATTTGACTCTGCAATGTACAATGGCCATGTTGAAACAAATATATGCCCCAATTCTGCAGTCCCATTAGAGAAGACCCGTGTGAAACCTACCTAGGTCTTAGCTATAAGAAGAATCTATGGTCAACGCCAACAAAATTTTATCTATTTATTTATTCAATAACTTTAACTCGTCTGATTACAATGGCGATCATATGCATTCTTGATTCTTAAAGCTATTCGACATGATTTCATCCTTCGCAGAGAAAGGATCAAGCAGAGGTTGGTGCTTTATCGTGGTGTCATGCCCATATATATGCAGTTTTCAGATGATGCAGAGGAGACCTTCTCTAGGGCACTCAGGCTACTATTGGTCAGTGATTTCTCAGTGGTTTATTACCATTTAATACTTGAATTATCATCTTAGGGTTAAATGTTTTAATTCAATGCTTCAGGACAAGGGTCAGTTGAAGGAGGGAGAGCATGTTACTCTTGTCCAAAGTGGTGCACAACCAATCTGGCGTGTAGAATCTACTCACCACATTCAAATTCGAAAGGTCCAAGGTTGATTTTGCTCAAGTGGAAGAGGCTTTTACTTCGATCGATATTAGTTTAGAGCAGCTAATATCTAACAAGTTTGAGAACCACAATGTTGGGTACTTATTGGGAATTCAGTGCAGAAGAATTCTTTCATTGATTTAGAATTATAGATAGTGCAAAGGTGTGCCATTGAAATTTATATTCGCAATTATTATTATTATTATTTTTTTTTATTTTTTTTTTCTAATTCAATACGGGGAAACGGGCTACAGGGGAAGATCCTTTTCACTCCAGATCCAGATGGAAGAGAGAATGGAAGATCTTATGGGAATACTACTAAAAATTAGATTGGTCGCAATTCATTTAGCTAAAACATGTGCTCGACAGTTGGCACATTTAGACACTTTTAGAGCTTTTCAGCTTTGAAAGGAATTTAAAACTAAGCTAATGTTTGAAATACAATTGGCAATAATTAGTTTGCTTTGGTTGATATATAAGGTGCCAAGTCGTCAGTTTCCATGCTTGTTTCAATTTTCTCAAGTCTGCCATGTAGATTACATATTTACTTACCAAAAAAAGAGCCGCATCTTCTGTTAGTTTGTGAATGTTAACATTTCTTTTTGAGTTCTCTTCTCATTTTACCATAGGACTCATCCATATTAGTGCCGTTATACATCATCTGCACGTGAGACAAAGCTATCTGAATCTGCTTTCCTTCTAAGTCTACGTGACTGTGCAACTGCTGTTACTGGGTATGCAGCAGCCTGGCATTAGTCTCCATGACAAAAAATCCAAGAGCTGCTGCTAGTGCTAGCCTACAAACTACCTAACTGGTTCCAAATACTTTGAAAAGTGAGGCAGCGTGTCATGTGGGAAGCTGAATTTGCGAACACTAGATCAAAAATGTCCAGATGTATAGGTTGTTCATCATATGTTGTCCCATCTTGTTCATACACATGGCCAATAATTTCATGTCTTCCTCCATTAGTAATTTTTTGTGCTATGGTAGGAAAGTAGTTGGGTTCTAATATCAACGGATGCAGTGTGGTGTGTGGGAAGCTGAATTTGTGAACGCTAGATCGAACAAACATTGACATGTGGCTATGCCTTATTAAAAATAAAAAACTAAAAAAGAAAAAATTAAAAAACTAAAAAACTTGAAAAAAAAAAAAAAAAACACAAACACAAATACAAACAAAGGAGTGGCTCGGGCCACTCCTTTGCAACCCTAGGGGATGGCTGGCCACCTTTTTTTTGCCCTGGGGTGGCTGCTCAGCCACCCCCAAAGAGGAAAATGAGGGTGGCCAAAACCACCCCTAAAGGCCTAAGTGGCCTAGGGCAAAAATTGATTTATCTATTATTATTAATAATATCTATGGTTAGCCAAGTCGGCCTTATTGTCTTTAAATAGAGTTTAGGGTTCAATTCTAAAAGTAAAATTACAAAAATAGCTTTTAGTTAAAACTGTTGCAGCTTTGCTCAATCGATCGTTGAGTGAGTGCCACTCGCAATTTTGTCCCGTGATTAGTCGCAATTTTGCTTGAGTGAACTTTTTGTCGGCCATCCGTAACATTTTGCTGAAACACCTGTTAGTTGAAGATCAAGTGAATGTCCGGTCATACGAACGAGGATCGCATGAGATTTTTGCTTTCTACATAATCACAAGTCCACACTTCAGAAAGTCTGTTATTTGCTCAAGGCTTTTAATGAAGCCACACATAATCTGGCCTGCATAAAAAAGACTACCAACAAAATATGGGAGGTAGGTGGGAATAGTCAATCAATATTTTCATCTTAACGCTGAGAATTATTAGGCCCTTGAATTTAGTTTTTAGCAACGAAGGTAGTGCCTCAGCAGAATCATTATTGACCAGTTCTTTCTTTGTTTTTCCGTACCCTATCCTATTTCCCCTTGTGATCCTTAACTGCAGTTAATAAATCTATTTTCATTTTCACTTTTTTTTTTTGAAGGGTTTAGTACTGTATTTACCCTTCCTCCCCTATCACGCTGGATCACTGTGCTGCTGTGTTCTCTTTCTTGATTGCCAGTATACCTACCCTATGACCTCTCTACCTGGGGATAGTTGTAGGTAAGGAGATTTCAGCCAGTTTGAATTAAGTGATGCTACAATTTTTCTGTACACTCAAAATCATTTTCTATATGTAGTAATCTTCCTTACTAGTTAGGTAGCTGATTATGCTTCAGATTAAGATCTCTTAAAAAATTCTAAGGTATTTTACTGAGCATAAATGGTTAGATTTCCTCAAAATGTATGAGAAAATGATCTGAAACTTAGATTACTAATTGTTTAGCAACACACTTGTCTAATTGTTTTCTACTAAAAGATCTGAATTAAACATAGATTTGAAGGGAAGGGATACTTTTATTAATGTCCAAAGAGCAGCTCTCATGCGCAGATATGTTCTGCAGTATACAGAGAGCCAAGTCATTTTTACAATAGAAGAACTTCTGAAAGGAAAATGTTACACCCATGTAGCAATGGGACCAACAAATGAGAAAGATGTTGGCAGAACTAGAAGGCCTTAAGCCAAAGGTTACCCACCTCTTCAAACCCAACTCTAAGTAACTTAGCTATATAGCTACAAGAACATGGAGAGAAAAACTCATCGAGTTTGGTGTGGAAACAGCAAGAATCGACTGTAAGAGACAATTGGACGAAAACGGGTTTCTCTTACTCCATTTATCTTCAAGCAGGGGCACATGGCAGAGTATTTGTGGCTACCCCTTCCCACCCTTATTAATATAAGCTGGTACTGCAGGCCTTAATATGTCTTGCTGAAGTACTTTTTCATATGGATCATACAGTGAAGTCATTTTCCTTCTCATTCTCTTCAAATCTTCCTTCCATCTTGATACACTTGAACCACTTAGCACAAGCAATGTAGAGAACCAAATCTACGGTTGTCAAGGCGGCCAAAAGGAAGTAAAACCTGTCTAAATGACCTTTGTTCAGATTTCCTGGGATCCATCCTGGCAAGTGATCCTCAGTGGAGATCTTCATAACCACACTCACAAGCAAGCTGCTCACATAGTTCCCAAGAGAGATGGATGTCATGCAAAGTGCACTTCCAAAGCTCTTTAACCCATCTGGTGTCTGTGCATTGAAGAACTCCAATTGACCCACATACATAAAAACTTCAGAAGCTCCTATAAATGCATACTGAGGAATTTGCCAAAGGATGCTTAAGGAGCTTGAACCATCACGATGTGTGCCGTCTTTTTTCGCATACTTTAGTCTATAGCACTCCACTATTCCTGCAGAAACCATTGCCATCACTGCTATAATAAGGCCAATTCCCATTCTCTGAAGCTCTGTTAGCCCCTTGGAACCAGATTTCTTAATTCTACCCACAAGTGGATCAAGAACTCGCCGGTAAAGGAAGATAAAAAGCGCCACACTGAGTATGTCAAAGCTAGACATGCTTGCAGGTGGGATTGTGAAGCCTGAGACCTTAGTTTTCATGGCAGCACCTTGCTCCACAAAGAGGGAGGCCATTTGTGTGAAGACCACTGAGTAGATTATGGTGCAGAGCCAAATTGGGAGCAGCCTCAGAATGCATTTAACTTCTTCCACTTGGGTAATTGGGCAGAGACGCCACGGGTTTTGAATGCGCTGGTTCTTTTCGTCAAAATCCCTTGATGAGATTAATGCTGCCCTGTCCAAGAACCTACAGCATAGATGAAAATGAGCTTGAATACTTGTTGGTTGTTTTGTCAATATTACTTTTAACAAGAGATCAGGATTCTCATGCCCTGCTCTGCTGTCTGAACCGGCGCAAAAGTGTGCAATTTGATGGATCATGAGGCAAGTATTATGAACCAAATTGATTAAATTATATGTCAATGATCATGCTCTTATACTTACTTGAATCCATGAGTGTGGAGTATCCTTCTACTACCATTTGTGGAAGACTCTTTTCCATCCACAACATACAAGCCCTCTGCACTTGCCGGCATCTCGAACCTCCATTTCTTCACCGCGGAAACTATGACCTGGCAAAACCTGGAGAGAGGGTTGCCACTTGGCTTCATGTGCCTGTACCTTGGCGTCCCAACAAGAAACAAGACCAATGCCGCAAAGGCAGATCCTGCGGATACCCAAAATCCTAAAGCCCACATCCCTTTGTCCTCAAAGAACACCAAAATGGTGTTGGAGAAGAGGGAACCAAGGTTTAATGCCAGGTAGAAGAAGCTGAAAAAGGAAACCTTTGAGTGTCCTTCCTTCTTGTCGTCTTCATCAAACTGATCAGCTCCAAATGTAGCAATATTAGGCTGATACCCTCCATTTCCCAGGGCAACAAGGTAGATAGAGAAGTAAAATAACCCCATCTCCATGCTTGAATGTGTACCACATGGAGTTTTTCCATTCCCACATCCTCTAGGCCTGACCAAGAACAGGTATGATGATAGTGATAGTGATATCAAACCCTGTCATCGAATGCACATATATAGGTACCATGAGAATAATGAGAAGACTATACTACAAAAAAAAAAAAAAAAATTAAAAAATTAAAAATGAGGAATCTTACTATGACAAAGATGATCTGAAATATTGCACAAGTTTTGTATCTTCCCCAGTAGGAATCACTAAGGAAAGCGCCAACTAGAGAGAAGATGTAGACAGTTCCAGTCCATTTACTCACGCTGTTAGCAGCATCAGCATTGTTTTCCTGTAGGACCCTTGTCAGGAACAGCACCATGTTCACTCCCACCCCAAAAAATGCTAGGGTTGCCAGACCTTGGTTCACTGTTCAATCATTGAACCAATTAGTAAATTAAGCAGACTACAAAATAAGAACCTTCTTTTCCTAGGGAAATTTAAGCCAAGTGAACATTAAAAAAGAAACAAATATTTATAAAAAGGCAAAGCCGGGCTTAAAATTCATTGAACCTCGAATAAAATAAATTAGGCTCAAAGATAATCTTTTTCTCGGAATTAATCTCAAGTGATATTCAATTTTTTAGGTTTGCTAATTTCATAAAAATAAATTAGTACTGTTTAGTAGTCCCATGTAGAAGTTATTATTTTTTCCTAGGGCGGTGCGAATTAGAAAATGAATAATGCTAGAAACCATTTTTGTTCCACCACTATCCCACCTGTTGACGTAACAGTACTAATTAACTTTTATTTTATTTTTTTTAAAACAAAGATAAATTCAAGTAGTTGATTGACACTGTCACGTTAGCAGGATGTGTAACAGTGACGGGATAAAAGTATAGTATAGTTATTATAACCATACTGATCTTAAGGAATAGTTGTTGAAAAAAAGGTAAGGAATTAAAGAGCAGGAGTATCCATCCTAGCTGTATTGTTCTTTTGCAGAAGAAAGGAAATCATCCAATCATCCTATACACCTCACCCTAAGCACCAAATGTAGTAAGATTTGTAAGAAATATCGAAAGAGAAGGTTGCCAAACCTCTCCGCAAGCATAAAAGACAGATTGCGTGACTAGAAAGTAGTTACAAATATATTATCATGAGATCAAAATATTGAACTGCCAATAATTGGTTCATCTTTTTTTGCATGATTAATGGAAATCTTGGATCTTTAATAAGCATATATATATATATCATTCATCATATATATATGTGCACTCAAGCTATATATATATTTAGCAACTTGACAAGTACATGAGAGGTATCTATCCTTAGGCATTCCTTTTAATTAGAAGCGTGACATAGAGCACCAAAGAATGATCCTAATTGCATAATAAAGCAAAAAAGCATTTGTTCTTTTGTAATAGTGAGTGACTTTAAAGACCAGGTATTTAATTCAGATCCAAATTAAAGGCATTAATTAGTAAAATGTTTTTTGCTTTTTTTTTTTAAAATTTTTTTCTTATCTTTTTAATCCTCTTCCACTAATACTTTATGCAAGTGATTTTCATGTCATTACTCATTAGCCTGTTAGTGGGACTGGGACATGTCATGCGTGTGAAGGGGAAAAAATTAAAAAAAAAAAAAGACCAAAACACATTTTAATCACTAATTTTAAATTAGTACTACTGTAGATGAAAGATATAATTAGTATGATGACCAAACTTCGTACAAATGATTACGACTAGTTTTGAGGGTAGGCCCCTAATTAAGCTTTTCAGCCAAATTAAAAAAAGTAAAAGAAAGAAAATGGGTACAAGGTAAAATTAATTGATTATATAATTGCTTACTTTTCATATTGATAGAAAAAAAAAAAAAAAAAAAAACTAAACACCATAAACTTCCTTACAACTTAGGAAAAGCAAAACATATTTTAAAAAGATTAAAATGAAACAAAAAACATATTGCAAAACACAACATATATACTCATACGCTAGAGCAATTTTCACGTGCAAGCTAGATTGAGATTCTTTGTTATCAAGCTTTTTTTAATAACATAAAAATTTGATGGTCTAAAAAAAACAAAGATTGTAGAGCTACTTATTCTGAACAGATATGTCCTGCATCTTAAACTACTCGAATTTTTTTAATTATTCGAACAACTTAATAGCAAAAGATCTTATTCACGACGGCAGAGAATATTAAGCACCAAGATTCTCACTTATTCGGTCTCTTTCTTTCTCAACCTTCAATTACCTTTGATTTTTTGTCTTCCTGTTTTTCTTTTTCTTTTTCTATTTTTTTTTTTTGGACAAGAAAGTGGAAGACATCAGACATGGGAGATGGGTAGGAAGAGGTGCTAAATTCACGTGGGGGAGGAGTGGGGCTCGACCTTTACTATCACTTTCATCACTTCATGCATTCTTTAATGTAAGCTTGTGACAAGTGCCACGTGTAAAATACCCACGTCATGCAAAATCAAGAAACAGATTACGTGTCAGGCACGTCTGACTTCATATGCATGCTTTCCTCACCTTCTCTCTCTCTCTCTCTGTGCCTGAGATAGGCATGTCGTCTCTCTCTCTCTCTCTCTCTGTGCCTGAGATAGGCATGTCGTCTAGTTCTCAAAGCTGAGACACCTGTTTAGGTTTTCAGTGCCAAATACTTCATTTATAAGGTTGTCTTCATGTGGGTTTTTGGTAGCAAGGAGCTCTTATCAAAGTTCTTCTTGTAACTGCTTATCTATCTGGACAAAAACCTCACTCAACTCTATCCTCAACATTTCTTTTTTTTTTTTTACATGATTTTCTGGAAAAAACATGAACTTACACCTAGCCTGTACATGTATGGAGTAGTGTTCATGTATGTATGCATGCAAGCGTGTATGTATGTGAGCGAGTAAGTCTTGAATTGCGTTGGGATTAAGCAATAAAAACAAGACAGATAATGCACCCATAATACTAGGAGGTTGGATGCTGGTCGGGAAAAGCAGAGGATCTTTGAAAGTGACTGTATATATATATATGAAGATGAACACTAACTGTA
Source organism: Betula pendula (assembly GCA_900184695.1). NCBI lineage: Eukaryota > Viridiplantae > Streptophyta > Magnoliopsida > Fagales > Betulaceae > Betula > Betula pendula. The sequence continues at coordinate 203,129 of FXXK01000056.1, forward strand.
TGAAGATTCTCTAGCTAGTATTGTAATTTAGGGATACCACCTAATAATTAAGATGGGATCATCGAAAAGGTTTTTTGTCACATAATTAAACTGCTTAAATTAATGGAAAATCCTATAAACAAATATGAAAAAGACAAAATAAACTAAGCAAAATCTTGTTAATTATTAAACTCTTTCCCTGATCTCTCTTAAGATTCTTTTTAAAAGTCATGTGTTAAAATTAAAAGCTTACAAAGAATGATACTTCCAGCAACCCATCTTCCAGATTTTGCTCTGATTGCAGTGCGACCATGCCAATCAACGCTTCCATCAAGAGTGCATGCTTCTTGATCTTCTTTCAACTTAACCTGCAAATTCTTGAAAAAATTAGTAAAATTCAAAATTTTGATCCATGTTATTAATTATTATCATCACACAGTTTACAACTATGCTATTTTGCAAGAATGCATTTATGATTCTTTTTGTGTAAACAACAAAATTTAGAGACATGCAATGGTATATATAAGCAGGGGATGTGGGCAGAGGAGCTAGTTTCACTCACCTCTTTGCACAACTCTAAGCAGGCCATTGATGATCTTGAAGAGGGAAAGCTGTGTTTGTAATATAATGCAGGGGATGTGGGCAGAGAAATTAATGTGGATTGTCAAAGAAGAGGTAGAGGTTGGGACGAAAAATGAAGTGGGGAGGAGCTATAAATAGATCAAGGGGGAGTTGAATGGACGGTGTAGATTGAAAGAAATAAAAGAGGGACAGCCACATGCCAAATCATCCAAAACTTTTTAATGTCTCAATTTCTATGGACTGACAATGGGATTGGAAGTCTTTCTACCTTTAAATTTTAAGGTGGGAAGGTGCATTTCTTAACAGTCTAGGGGTCCCTCTCTTTTATCCTCGGTGTCTCTAATTGGGTTATTCGTTTGACATTGACAACAGATTAGGAAATATATGCTCAGAAAAAAGAAAACCTCTTAATATGCTCAGAAAAAAAAAGGGAAAAAAAAAAGAACTGATTATATATATATATATATGCATTATTTGTGAGAGTAATGAGGCCAAAAGAAAGTGGTAGTAGGAAGGAGGAGAAGAAAGTTGCAATTAAACCTCCCCTAGATAGGAGGGGAGAGAACAGAAGAATTGACAGAGGACACGCTACGTCAAGAATGTTAAGAATGTTAAGATATATAATTACATGATTTTTGGACGGAATAATTTTAGGGATTTTGTCTCCCCCACTTTCCTCCCTTCCTCCAAACAGAGCTCTATATAGTTTTATACCATTAACAAACAACTTGAACTATTTGTAAAAATTAAAGGTGTCAATTCGTATTCGCTTATTAGGTTTAAGTCATGTTAAGGTATAAGTATAAGACTATATTGTATCAATTCTAACCCGACTCATTTAATTTAATGGGTAAAATCCATCAATCATATAACCATATAATTTTGTATTGAATTTATGTCGGATTTGCGGATCATGTCAAAAATTGCATGCCATTATATCGTGTGTCAGGTTTGAGTCGTATCAAAGCATATGTATAAAATTATATAGGTTAACCCTAATCCAACATATTTAATTAAATGGGCCAGATTTTCCAACCTTAACCCTTTAATTTCGTATTGAATTCATGTTGAGTTTGTGGGTTGGGTAAAAAATTGCTACCCTAGTAAAAATTGAAGTAAAAACTCATTTCATCAATCAAATATAGTGGAATATAATACAGAAGAGCCTCTTTTTTTTTTTTTTTTTCACACTGTTTCTTTGTATCAAATGATAATTATTAGGGGCATATTTCATTTTTAATCAAAATGAACTTGATCATTGGAGAGTCGATAAAAGTGATAAATCAACACTTATCTTAAAAGCTTAAATGAAATATTTAACTAAAATAGATGATAAATGATAGGAACAAAGTTCAAGGTAATTAGAACCTTTGATATGATAATATCATGTTAAATCACAATTTATTTCAAAAATTTAAGCTGATAGAAATGGATAGATTTAACTATTTACTTATATTCTATCAAAAAGCTTATGCCAAAAGCAACACATGACAACCTTTTCCTCCCTTAAATGGGTTCCTGGCAGGAAGATCGAGTCTTATTACTGATCCATCCAAAAAAAAAATCGAGTCTTCGGTTTGAGAATCTAGTCCTCAATTTATTGGGCATCTCAAATACAATTATTGATAATAATATATAACAATGGTCCGGAGGGGTATTATCTTTATTTTTGTCAAAACATATTAAGATTGGATTACGGATTTTTGGTTTAAACATGCATGCATGTTGATTTATAGATATATGAAACATTTCAATTTTTTGCTCTAGTTGGGGTGATGATGTGTTTTTATTTATTTTTGGAAGTATAAACCTAGTACTTTAGTCTCATAATAGTAATAGGATGATGATTCTCGAAATAATTCATCTTCTGGAATAAAGGAATTAACTATCTGATTATATTTAATTTAGTGCATCAGACATTTCTATGCCTTTTCTGCTCAATTATTACAAAGGATAGGATTCCCATAACTATATTCAAGGGCACCCAGATTACAGTTTTATCTCTTTCCTTAGTGGAAAACATTGGCATATTGAAGATGTCTTTAAGTGAGTGTTGAATTATGAGCAAATAATACACTTCTTTACCTCAACTTGCTAAGACATTCTCCAACAAATCCTTATATCCCAATTTGCTTTTTGATCCTAAGCTGTCTTCAAAGGCACTTTGTCTTCAATTATTTAATGGATAATTGGTTCTCCCCTCATGATCTTTGAAAATTAGGTATTCGAAATCCTACCGTAATTTCATCATGATCTTGACATATATAAACACAAATTACGTACTCATAGACATAAAATAAAAAGTAATATTTTCTCTATTACAATATTTGTTAGAATATTTTTTAATTGGGCTTCCATTGATTGTTGGTCATTTTAATTAGTTTTCTAGAACAGGTTTGACATATTTATAGCCTATAATGATATATAATTATATATGTTATCTCAAATATTATTAAGTGATCATTTTGTTATTGGGTTTTATGCACGAATAATATTGCTAGATGGAAGACTTATATATGTCTCACTTGTGTCATTCCAAAATTAATGTGCATGCCTTTTAAAATTACTATTAGATCAAAATTTAATAGTGGTCTATCACAAATTCAATGATAATTTTAAAACAATCATCAACTTTGAGAGGACAGAAGAAAGACATGAGCCTTCCTTGTAGCATTACTCATGATGATTTTAGTTTTCTAAAATAGCGTAAGCTGCAACTTCAGACACTTTATTTTTGTATATATATATATATATATATTTTTGTTTTTGTTTTTGTTCTCATGTCTACATGTTAGATAGTATTACTGATATATTAATCTTGATACATGCATATTTATGATGTTCAATAGATGCACTCTTGTCATACACTATGATCATAATTTTTGCATATATATAGTAGAATCATAGTATATAAAGAGGAAAAAAAAAATCTTGCATGTCGTTATATTTTAATTCGGCCCATCCAAAAATGAATTTCTGGCTTTCTCATACTGCAAACGTGTCAAAAATAGTTTCTTGGAGAAAAAAAATAAATTCATCAGAAATACGAATTAGAGAAGTTAAGTACTAATATAAACTTTTTTGGGGGCCATGGCTGCTTCCACCCGTCTACATATATGGCTCCACCACTATTTATTCATCTTAATTAGTTGTGTAGGAATTTGATTCCTATTGAATGTGATAATTAAACAGTATATATGTGACCCTGCAAACTATTATATATATATATATGATAGGAGTCTGTGATGGTTAGATTAATTCACAGTAATTAAGTTTATATATATAATATATATATATTAGAGGGTTCTTATGCTAATTAATAAGTCAAGATGCATAAATCATACCGACTTTCTTCGATCAATTCCGTACTTTTTGCCAACATCTCCCCATGCATTTCGTTTACAACATATATAAGATAATATGCTAATGTTCTTTCGTGCTTTATATATTCGCTGAAGAACGATTCCTAAAGAACACGTTCTCATTTAAGTCCACAAAATTACGTCATTAAATTCATCAAAGTATCAATATCTGGGTAGAAAATGACAAGCTAAAGAATGGTAGAAAAGAATCTTATATATATTTTTTTCATGTATTTAAACTGTATAATAAAATTACCTATGTATAAATAGGTAAAATACACAAAAATATTTACAATAGCCTAATGTACGTGGTAATATTGTAATTAACCATTATACTAATATACTAATAAAGAATATTTTCATAATTAATTATAATATGCTGAGAATATATATATTGTGAAAATATTCTGGCACAAATACTTTAATTATATTGTAACAGTGGTAATATGGATACTAATTAACATGCGTGCCTCCTTAAAGTTGTACATGCAGAATCTTTTTTAGCAAGACAAGATGTATCATAAAATGCTCAGAAGAGTTCTGACAATTGTAGTTCCTCCACATTTTTGAAAGATTAATTTGGAAAGCAAACTTATGAAGTTATATATATATATATATATAAGGAAAGAAAACTTCTGAAGTTATATATATATATTTATATCCATCCTGGTTTGAAATGGCAGAAATATTTCACATTTTCTATTCCATTTTATCCCACAATATTTTTGGCCATCAAGCGAAGCATTTAAATCTCTCAAGATCAACAGGGCACCATGATCAGGAGAAAATAGATATATTATGCAAGTAAAAATGTAATTTTATAAATATATATAGATATAACTTACTTGAGATGGACAGCTGATTCCTACAGAATAAGGATCTCCCAATAGTTAAGGCATGAGGCCCGTTGAGTTGTATTAATGCTCATCATGCTAACTTGCTTTCTTTTTGTATAAATATATTTTGCTTGAGTTGTATTGCTTTCTTTTTTGTAATTTTGTCACGAAGATCATATCGCAGGTGCTCCTATCTTTCAATAATATTATGATTCTTTTTTATCTCCACCTGCTTTTGAAAAAATTTTCTCTCTTTAATTATGGATGCTAATGCCTAAGACTAGAAAAGTAACTTTCACTAGTACTGTTGAGGTAAAGAAAATGACAAAAATGAAAATCCCTTAATTTTTCTTTAAGCAAAGACAAAGACATAAAGTATAGTATCTACTTAGTGGATTTCAGAGGATGACAGNGGACTCCCTATACGATGTATATCTACAGCTTAATGGAGGATCGATTGCTCATCTTACAATTATTCAAGGAAGGTAAGTTTTGTCGATTTTCACAGTCAATATATTATATATAACTATATACTAAATATATATAAGATAATATTCCGAACACGGCATATATGGGGAAGGGACGTTTATTTCTGGTTACCATTGAAAAAAAAAAAGAAAAAAAGTACATATTAATTCCAGATGATCTTTTTAATTAATTAGGTTGCAAGCAGAGAAGTTTTTCCTTAATTTATGGGAAACTCAAATGCATTTCCTTTCTCAAACGCGGCCAAGCTGTAACCACGAGTGAGTCATATATATATATATATATATATAAATCACATAATATATGTAAGGTGGTGGATGATGATGACGATAAAGTGGCATCCCACTAAAGATGCTAACCTTAAATTAATCTCATTTCAGAGTTTACAAATTAATTTCTCAAATACAAAAAGGAAAATGCTACATTTACTTCTTGTATTCAATTAATTCCTAAGAGGACTCTACTCCTTAATAATTAGTTATTGTTAGAAGATGACATCTAGGGAAGTTTCGAAGATCATCACCTTGATATAATATGTTGAAACACCACAGTGATGAAGCCACATACTCACTTTGCACCCATTGGAATTTTTTTTAAAAAAAGCTTAATTAGTTATATGTAAAATCAATTATAAAGTTGTGAATTCTTTTTTGACTATTGCACCCACTAAAAAAAATTGTGGGGTCAATTCTAAGTAGCCCTTTTTCTATTTCATCCACCAAAAAAAAAAAATTTGTGGGGTCAACTATGAGAACCCCTTTTAAAATTTTGACCATTAAAAAAAATTATGTTCTCACACAAAATAAAAGTACATTTTATTTAAGGACAGAAATTAGCTATTAGCTACAAACCAGTCTAATTAAATGACATGTGTCCTTTAGCATGTGAGAAGCACATATTTTTTTAATAACATGTGCTTCTCACATGCTTTTTTTAATAACATTAATAAAAACATGTGCTTCTCACATGCTAAGGGACACATGTCATTTTATTAGACTGGTTTATAGCTAATTGCTACAAACCAGTTTGTAGCTAATTTCTGTCCTTTATTTAATTGAAAGTAGTCCCAATATGTCAAAACCAAAAATTAACCCCAACTCCCAAAACACCCTAGCCGATTAATTTTTACTACCTACTTTTTTTTTTTTTTTAAAAGAAAAAAATTTGAAAAAAATCAAATTTAATCCTTAGGTTTTCAATATTAACAATTAAGTCTTTAGATCTTTTCTTTGGTTTCAAATAGATCCTTAATTTCATCAACCTGTCGTCCAATTATTAGATAGGATAAAGTTTTTCTCTAAACTGGATTGGAGGAACTTTCTCCAACCCATCTATAAAAATGACAAGTGTTCATTTGCATGTGAAGAAGCACATGCATTTTTTAATTGTAAGGACAAAGTTGAAAAAAATTTATAAAAAATGCATGTGCTCATACCAATTTTGTCCTTGCAATTAAAAATGCATGTGCTTCTCACATGCAAATGGACACTTATCATTTTTATAGATGAGGTTGAAAGAAGTTCCTCCAACCCACTTTGGAGGAAAACTCTGTCCATTACGATATGTCATGTCAGACTAATAAATTAATGTCACATGACTCTTGTTTAACATGTCAAGTACCAACCTTACATGCCACGTAGCACAATTAATTATTTAGGGTATATTTATAATTTCAAGTAAATGTACTACGTGGCACATACAGTTGATATATAATGTGTCAAATGAAAGCCACGTGACATTAATTTATGAGTATTGCTTGTTGTTCATCTTTTTCTTTATTTTTGTCCATTTTTGCATATGTAAACAATCTTTGTTCATATTTGTATATGTGGACAAAGATGGGCCCCACAAATACAAAATGAATATCTTTTTTTTAAAAAAATATCACATATGCAAAGATGGACAAAGATGAAGAAAAAATATGGATAACAAGCATTTATCTTAATTCATTGAGTAATGCTCTACGTGGAACTTTTATCTCTCTAAAAGTGATGTGACTTTTCACATTACCATTGAATTTCGGATGAATTATATTGAATTTTGATCCAATTGTGTTTTTAAAAGCCACATCACTTTTAGGGAGATAAAGAGCATATAAAAGTTATATGTATAACATTACTCTAATTGATTAGTCTAACATGGCGAGTATTACTAAGGACCATATTTTTATCCTCCCAAAGATGATGTGGCTTTTAAAATCACAATTAGATTAAAATCTAATAGTGATCAATCTCAAATTCAATGGTGATTTTAAAAGTCACATCAACTTTAAGAGGATAAAAAGATAGTCTCTCATACCATATAAATTTGTTTGCCCCAAAGAAACTTGAAAATGATAAATTAGACTCTAAACACCACCTAAAAGAGGGTTGGGAATTAAAAAAATGTGGTGTGCTAAAATAATGTGGAATTAAAAAAATAAGTTAACCACACAAACATTCACCAAAAGTATGAAAACGATAAAGACAATCAACACAGATATTTTGGTGACTAAGTAAAAACCACTCTTAGGGCTATTTGGCTAAAGGGAGTGGCCGAACCACCTCTTGGTCATTTAGAAGTAGTTTTGCCACCCCCTCATTTAAAAAAATAAAATTGAGCGGGTGACCGAAGAATCGATTTAAAATTCGCGAATATTGAAAGATCCAATTTTTAAAATTAAAAAGTGAGAAATCAATTACAAATAACGCATTTACTTAGAGATTTGTCATACATTTATTCAAAAAAAAAAATTAAGGAAAGTTATGAGTGTATTTTAATTGAGAAGTAAAAATAATTTTATTTCTTAAATTTAAATAAATAAATAAATTGCTATAGATGCTCTTAAAAGCCATGGTGAAGTATATATGTTGAGAAGCCATGGTTCAATCAACAATGTCTCTTTCCAGTTTAGTTTAGTGCGTTCTCAGTGGGCCACATGGCCGGTGAAGTACGTTTCATCAACAATATTTTCTAGAAATTAACATTATGCAAGTTAGAAATTAAAGAAATGTTTATTTTATAATATTTTTAGTTTTATCATACGTGCTAAAAAGAGAAAACTCTCTCTCTACATTTTAAGAAAAGGAAAATCTTATTTTGGCCTTTCAAACAAAGGTGAAAGTAGCCTTACCTAAAAAGGTTTCTAGCTCCCTGCAAGCTATTTTGATAAACTAGATTTTTATTATTCTTTCCGGTCAAGAAAAAGAACAAAAGAAAGATTTATATCGAAATTAAAAGTAGGTTCATACCACACACTATTTTGATTGGAAGTTTACTTGCTAGGTCGTAGAGTCACCCTTTCACCTATAATGATTGGGGTAAAAAATTTTATAGACTAGTTTATAAGAAATTTTTATAAATCGATCTTTAAAAATGATATATGTTCTTTAAGCATGTGAAAATCATATGTTTTTTTATTAATATTATTAAAAAATCATATGAAAAGCATATGGTATTATAAAAAAAAAAAAATACATGGTCTAGAGACATATGTTACTTTTATGGCTAGTTTGTAAGAATTTATAACAAACTAGTTTGTAAAAATTTTTTGTCCAAATGATGATTATTATAGAGAGTTAAGGAGCAGATACAACTGCATAGTAAAGAAGACAAGGGAATAGTGGTTCATGAGGTAATGCAGTAGTGAAATTTGAAGTATATGGAACACTATAGTGATATGTAAGTTGTGGGTAAGCAGGAGCTAGCGGTATGTAAAGTTCTAGATTATAAATATTGATGTGTAACTATCGATGATTTGACAAGTCATGTAATGTGCATATTATGGTTATCTAGAGCTTTGGGTATTTGTATTAGAGTAAAGGAAAAAGTTTTAAAATTTTCAACCACTCGATCAGACTTCTGTTTAATGGGTATTGCGTTATTTTTTGCTGTGTAATTACTGTTAACTATAGTTAGAAGCGCTTTTAGCTGCTAATATAAGGATTAGCTTCAATGGGGCGTCACAACAAGCAACCTTGAAACTCTGATATGTTAAGTTTGAACTCCGTCTTTTTTCTGCAACCGAGGTATTGAGAAAATTCACTGATTTTTTAGAACCTATGAGAAGTGAAAGATAAAGAAAAACGGAAAAAACAATCAATCACAAGACACAAAACTTTAAGTGGTTCACCATCAAAAGCTACGTCTAATGCGTTGCGGCAAAATTTTACTATTTTCGGAAAACAGTACAAGGAAGACGTAAAAAACGCACATACAAAACCCTGCTACAGAAGTGACTATTTAAAAACTTTCAACTAGGTCGAAAATATATAAACGGACAGGTCAAAAAATTTTATCGGCCTAAGCCTCCACTCTATGGATTAAACCTCATAAAAAATCTTATTTAAACCGTAGCTCTCCTTCATCGTACTGAGTGATTAATGGGCTTCTCCTTGATGTTATACTTATCATCCCCCTATGCAAAACACGGATTTGGTTGACATTGATGCTCATTAGCAATAGCTATATATGGCGGAAACTCGAGGAGCAAGTGCTTCCATACGTTCACCAAAGTGATCAAATCACTACATGCGCTGAAAATGTGCCGTCAGATTGCTCATTATGTGCTGTCTGAGTGTCTCATTGCGCTTATACACATCGACAATGGTTGCATGTCTTCCTCCACATGCTCCTCTACATGCCATGGTAAGAAATTAGTTAGGCTCTCATACCGATGGATACAATGTGGTGTAGTGGGAAGTAGAATTTACAAGCACATAAATTCACAATTCTTCCACAAAAGCATGAAAAATCAAGGAATTGCAAGAAAATTGAAGAAAAATCACTCAATGAGTGTTTCTTATTGGAAAAACTGAAAAATACAATTGAATGCCGACTGGGCAATCTTTATTGAGCTTAAATAAAATTTTGCAAGAAGTCGTTGGCTAACGCATGCATCTACATCGATCAGAACCCAAGTGGCCTCTTCTCTACCAAATGTGCTTGGGATTATTTTTGGCCTAATTAAAGGGAACCCTATCTTTCAACATAAGGCTATTTGGTTCCCTAGCTAGTGCAGTTCCTTACCAAGCCATGATTTTGTGGCTCGCTTTTAGAGGGAGACTTTGTACGTTTGACAAGTTCGCGCTTCTATTTGCTCTCTTTTAGGGTTTTGGCTATACTCTCTGCAATAGGTACGTAAATGAGAGCCCAACTGGCCTTAAGCCTTATTGTGTCAATAGATGACTGTCAAGTGTTTGGGAGATTTCTAAAAATGTCTTTATTTAATTATAGTTAGATAGACCTACCCTTTGTCATTTGTTTTATTGTCTCCCATATGGAGCCTTAATTTGTTGTTTCTGTCCGGACTTGGCGTTTTCCACTTATTTTTAACGTTTTCTTGTAAGCTTGAAAACATTATATATGCTTGTACGTGAATTTAAACCACTCAAAGTCCACACCCTCATATCTTCCTTGATCTTCTCCTTTTCGAAAAATCAATCTCTGGTCCATAGATAATGTTTGTTTTGCCTTATGAATACTAGTTACGAAATAAATAAATAAAGGGCATATTAACCCTCGAAATAAGTATAATTAATCATATATATGATAAGAGGAAGAAGAAGTAAGAGACAACAGTGCCTAATTTGAGCTTTTGACTGTGGCTAGCTATCTACACATCGATGGATCAGTGCGATGGCTTGGATGCCATTCGATCCTCTCTTAATTAATCAGAAGAATTAATTTTACATTAATTGCTTTCTTTTCTAGAAAGGCTAATATACATGCGAGCATCTTTCTCTCCCAATATATATTGTTAAAACCATTACTATACTGTATGAAAAGGAAAGCCATTAACTCTCCAAACGAATGAAAGTTGTATTTATAATTTGTTGCCAAATTGCTTTCACTAAAGCATATAGGCGGCTATACAAGTATTTTTCCTTCTGTTTTTCCTAATCCATGTAACTTCTTAATGTCTTAATTAATAAATCAGGTAGTACCTTCTATGCACTAAAAAAATTTAAAAAAGAAAAGAAGAAGCATGACCTAACATTTCCCAACACCCCTCTTCCTCTTTAATTTACTCTTCTAGAAGGGAAGAAAAGGCAAAAATATATATAAAAAAGACAACCCCACAAAAGCCATTCACAGGATGCGTGGGGCATGCATGCACCATTCAGTTTTAAACAAATAATAAAAGGAGAAAATAAGGCATACTTTTACATTGTCATCATTCTAACCATTTTTAGCTCTTTGAATTTCAAAAAGCAACCTATACATATATCAATGAGTACTAGAACCACAAAGGCAGCTCTAGCTTGCTTGTAGATGCATGAAACTTGGAAGGAAAATTCATTTTACAATGTTTAATTAACAAAACTCACCAGCAAAACTGATGGTGAAACGCAATTGCTCTTATTGCACTGACTTATCAACAGCAATCTACACCAGATATGAGGATCATCATGTTGGATTTTTCTTACGCACACATGCACTAAATTCTTATTTTCCACGCTGAAAAGTCATGTTCATTTTAGTATCAAAAATGGATGGTCTATCATCATCTGCGTTCATCCATGTTCCACGTTGCTGCTTGATCGATCTTGCTATTTATTAATTAATTAGTCTGTGTATACGAGTCAGATCCCACTAATTACCAAATTTATTAGGAATATCCGTTTAATTGAACAAACTTGATGACGTTTCATCAATATATTGAGGCAGACAAAGGCCTTTATTTTTTTTTATTCCATGTTAATTTATAAATATAAGCACACTTCTAGACACTCATTGGTTGCGTCTCTTGGTGGTGCCCCAACTAATTAAAGAAGCAAATTTCTTATACTTCCATGTGTTTAGTCTTTCTGCTACTTCACCATAAGCAAAAGTCGATTAACTTTCAACTGTTGATACCATAATCTTCGAATTCGCTTATCAATCATTGATATTTTTTGTAAACGTCGGCAAACCACTAACAAGTTATCAGGTTTTCATTTCATTGACGGACCGTTTCATATCAGTAATAATTACAGGATCAATATTATGTCATATTAGTAATAATAAAAAGATAATTAAGGAATAAATCATTGAGATAATGACCAGTACGGTTAGTTAAATATGATGTTGTCACCCACTAGGAATGGAAGGTCTAGTCTATTCGTTAATTTGGAACCACAAAAACATATGGTAGGGTCGTTTCAAAGAGGATTGTTACCATGTTCTTTCATATGAACTGAATTAAGCTCATCGATCAAGTTGGGGAATTATAGAATGGATATAGAGCACTAAAACTTGCGCATGCAAATGTTTGATCGGAAAATCTAGTTTTGGGACCAGATTGAACCTTAAAAGGAGACAGGGTTGGCATACTATTTTTTTTCTATTCTTTTTTCTATTCTTTTTTTTTTTTTTTCTATTCTCATACTATTTATGTTTAGTTAACAATGATTTTAGATCCTGTTGGTAGACATAGACCTCTCTAGCTAGCCACTAAGATGAAGGTTAGGAGCATCGCCTAGGTGTCCCTGAGCGCATATATATAGATAAACGGATGTCCCACATGTCAGATTTGTTGCTTGTCTTATGGTCCACGTTTAATACACAATCTTACAAACTAGAGCTCATCTTCGTCACCTAGGAGGCTACTAAAGTTTCTTACAGTTTTCGCACTTCAAATTATTTCTAGGGTTCTTGATGGTTACCCTATAGATTATGGATTCTGAGTCCATATATAATTGAGTGTGTTACTGAACCTTGCATTTAGTCCTCTTATAACCAACATAGTGTCCCTCTTCTAGAGTCGTAGGAAGGGAAATGTTTTAGTAGAGAGAAAAAGTGGAGTCCTCCTCTAATCGAAGTTAGTATGCAGTTATCAAATAACCATAACTAGCTACAAAAAATTTTGTTTTTAGCGACGATAAAAAGTCAATGCTAAAAGTATAAATATCGTCGCAAATGACTTTTATCGACGACAGTTCATTATTATTATGTTGTTGTTGTTGTTTCATCATGAAATGTTATTCGTAATGACTTTTATGTCGTTACTAATATTTTTTTATTAACGACGATTTTTTATTGTCACAAATAACATTAAAGGTCGTTGAAACAAATATAAGAATATGGTGTCGCTAATACTTAATTATCAGCGACGACTTATAAAGTCGTTATGGATAACAAGTTATTTGTGATGACTTATGTAGTTGTTGAAGATAACAAGTCATTTGCAACGACTTATGTAGACGTTGTTGTGGATGACAAGTCATCAATGACTTTTATCATCATAGTCATTGATGATAAAAGTCATTTATGATGACTTGTAAGTTGTCATGAATAAATTTGAATTGTTTTTTTTTTAAAAAAAAAAATTAAATTAAATTAAATTCTATTTATATTATTGCTAATTGAAATAAATTTTGGTATGTGTAATCACATGATAGAAAGCAACTATCATTCTTACATTATATAAGTATTCAATCAACAAATACCTTAATACAACACTCACACGTATTAACCAAAGTTCCGAAACTATATAAAAAATGATAAAAACAAGCATCAAGATATGTTTATATAAAAAATAAGTGGTTTAGATTTTCAGTATATACATCTTTAAATTTTCAATACAAGTTGCTAACTCAAAATGATTAAAATTATTATTCAAAAACATCTAAAAATAGAGTCCAAGAAACAGTCTCTTTAAGGCATTTCCTCGAACATCTTCTCTACTTCACTCATCCGAGACGTTTCTCCTCTGCTTTCTCGGCAATCCAACATAACGACATCAAAACCCAAAATTGTTATGACTAGCATCAAAAACATTAAAATAATAACCAGTAACTCAACAAATCAATTTTTGTAGCGATTAAGAGCTTTATGCAAAGCATCAAACCCAAAAGATCGAATAATCAACATCTACGTGTGGATCGAATAATCAAAACCGCAATATTTAAATCATAAGCAACCGATCAAATAAGAAGAAAAAAAAAAACCTTACAAATAATTTCTTATATAAAGGTGGAATTCAGTTCAGAACAAAATCAACAGTCAACTCAGAGTGCTAAGTTTTCTTTGAGAAAAGCGCTAAGTTTCCTTTTGATTTCTTGATCCTAGCTCCTTCGTTTTGCAGAGAGACGAGATAGTAAGATTGAAGTGGGAGAGAGAGAGAGGTGAAACGTGAGGGAGAGAAAGTGAGAGAGAGAGGTTTCGGTTTATAGTGCAAATTTTCACCCAAAACCAATTTAATCTCGCTCTATTTTGGTGCGACTTAATTGCACATCTATGACGACACTCACATGTCATCGTGGATAAGAACATATCTTCGACGACAGTAACATGTCATCACAAATATGTATCAGATAAATCAAAGCCCTTTAATTTAAGTATAGTATCATCGACGAAGTCTTTATCAATATTTAAGCATATTCACAACAACACTTTTGTATTGTCAACAATAATAACATATTTGCGACGACAGTAACATGTCGTCACAAATTTGTTTGAGTTAAAAGCCTTTTTTTATTTAAATATGGTATTCGCAACGACAATACCTTGTCGTTAGGGATATATACTTATTCTTGATGACCCCAGTCGTCATGAATATGTTTTACTTTTAATGACGATATTTGTCTTTTTCAAAAGTAGTATGTCGTTGCTATAAATTTCCCGTGATATATTCCCCGCGTGTATTTACGATGATACATTCGCAAATTTTTAAGTGTCGTCGTTACTATCAACAATTTTTAAATTATCAACAATGACTATAAAATGTCATTGAGGATAACTAGTCATTAACGACGACAACAAAATGTCAACGGGGATAACAAGTTTTCAACGACGACATTTTAGTGGTCACTAAAGACCAAATTCTTGTAGTGCACCTTACCTATCTTTGGATTCAATTTGAATTCTAAATCTACTAACCCATGTAGATGTTACATTAATTTCCAACATCTCTCACTAGTCCACATTGGGTTATAATTAGTAGTAGCTTTGATAAGAGGATCAGCTACCATTCTGCTAGTAGAGATATGTTGTAGGATCACCTCTCATTGTGCAACAACATCACGAATGTAGTGAAACCGAATGTCTATGTGTTTGGTTTGGCCATGGTATATATTTAAGATCCTTGACATGCATATGAAAGAGCTATCACACTGTCACTCTATGTTTTAACGGCATCATCTGCAAGAGTCGTAACTCCTATATAGGCATTGAAAGAATCTCCTCAACCAAACAACCTTTTGTACTGCTGGTGATATGAAACCTCTACTACGATGAAGCACATTAATTCCAATGATAATCATCACTGAAACAGTTAAGTGAAATATAGTTTAAACCTTTATATATACTTTTCTCCTAGTGGGAAAATCCTAATTAAGACTTTTCTTTCCGACTTTGACAGTGTATACTGTCATGAGCCATTCGTTCAAGGATGAAAATACAGTCTCTTGCATCTGTCCAATGACTGGAGAAGTTTTGGATATATACTTTATATATATGCGGATCTAAATCTGGATACAGCTTGAGCCACAAAAGGAAACATGGCGTGCTTAAGCTTTTTTCTGTTTAATTAACAATGACTTAGCTGCTCCACTAAATAGACATAGACTTTTCTAGCCACTGAGGTGAAAGCAACAGCACATCAGCATGTCCATATATGAGCTATCTTATCAGTTAGGTCCTCCCATGTAGAAACTTAGAGTACTAACTTCTATTGGCCGGTTTGCATAATCAGATGTGTCTCCCTCTTACAGTCTTTGTCAGTTGTTAGGAAAATTCTCTGATTTTCTAGAATAAGTGAGAAGCAAAATAAAAAGAAAACAAAAAACATAGAAATTTATATGGTTTACCACTAAGAATTATGCTCGCCGAATTGCAACAAGATTTTACTATTTCTTAAAAAAACAATACAAAAGGTGGCAGTCATAACATAACAAATCCTAAAAAAGAAGTCGCTATAAAAAGGACACTCAACTGAGTCAAAACATTAAAATGGGTCAAAAAACCTATTTAAACCATAGCGCTTTTATTATCAAATCGGCTTGAATACAAACCAAATAAGACACATACCAGGCTCTATATAGCGTTACAGTAGCTAATGAATGTTTTGTGAAACCAGCTTAACTGCTGTTGAAAACCACGGTTAAACTGCATAATCATTTTTTTTTAAAAAAAAAACCATCTATGAATATGGACAGGTCTCCCATGTCGTTTAAAGTTGTGCCTAGCACGCTTTTGCTGGCAATATCCCTTAGGCAAGTCCATTTTTCCATGGAGAAAAGCATAGCATGGGTTTTTTGATAGTGACATTGTCTGAATGAATTTTGTTGGTTGGCAAGTCTACATCATGTGTTACACGATAATCGTTGAAACATGAAAGTTATTTATGTGTTGTAAAGAAAACGTAATCTAATGCACATGTAACTACTTGAATTTCTGTGTCAAAAAGAAAATGAAAAGAAAAGGAAAGGTAGGGGCGAAAGTAGTAGCTTGAAAGTATAAAACTCTGCCAAAACAAGCCAGAAAACCTTTCTTCAAAGCCCTAAAGCTTTTGACATGATTATCCAGAATAGGAATACCAAATACATGACCAACTAATTCATACAGGTACTCCATTAAATTAGGATAGAAAGATTTTGTGGTCCTCTTTTTTCTACAAAAGTTGTGTATAATACTAGGGGCTGAATACCGGATCAATGAGAGGATGCCATGATGTGAAAACAGTTCTCTCTTAATGGTTTCTTATTAGGACCTGAATGATTATTTAATTTGCAAGCTTGTCAAGTGTCAACCACAGCATAGTAACTTCATTTCCATGATGAGATTAATATTATTTATTATTGCTCAACAATATTAGAATAATGATTTCTTAATTTCATATATGGTGAGAATTACAACCACTAAACTTTAACCAATTTCTCTGTACTTTTTATTTTTTTGAACCACATCTATATAGATGGTGATACACAAATTACCCTAGTAAGGTAAAAAAATCAAGTATCTTCTCTACATATGGAAACTATATACTCTCATCAATCTCCAAAAAAATATGTGTTTTTCACATGTTAAAAGACACATATCATTTTATTAGATTGGTTTGTATGAATTAGTTACAAACCAGTTTGTAGTTAATTTATGTCCATTCCCAAATGACCATTAATACAATTAATATGGTGTGTCATACCCTATAAGGAGTCTCTGGTGTTATCATGTATGACAATGAGTCTCTCCCATAAAAATGGGTACACACTAGGTATGGATACGGTCTCTTTCCCTTAAACTCTCAATTTAGTGATCATCTATCCCAAAAGGGCTCTACTGTACTTGAGCATCGGAGATTTCCCGCATCATTTTAATGGCTCTTTCTTTGCAAGTAATTCATCGCCAGGCTGACCATCCAAAAATCCGCATCAATAATAGATAAAATTTTTAAATAATATTTATCAATTATCATGCATCTCTCATTGTTCTTTTTTTTTTCTTCTTCTTCTTCTTTTTTTTTTCCGTTCATTTTTCTTTATGTTCTTTTCACCTTGCATTGTGCCTTCCCCCATTAATTGTAAGATTATACGTCATCGTAGATGATGAAGAACCCACAACGAAACTTCTAGTAATTATTTAAATTTTAGGTTTTAGCCAATCCCAAAAATTGCATTGGAATTGGAATGTTTTTTTTTTTTTTTAGATTGGAATTGGTCCAATTGGACTTATAACAAGGTGTGGACAAAATTGATGACTAAGTTACCACTATACGAGATCCACCCTCAATCTTTGTCAAAGATCCTGGTCTGGCTTTCAGGGGATTGCTACTAACCCTTGGTTAGTGTGTCTATCCCAATAACTCTACAAATTAATAGGTTATTAATTTTGATTAGAAAAAAAAAAAATAATAATAATAGGTTATTAATTTTATGAATAAAAATAATAATAATATATAATAATAAAAGGATCTCAACGAAATAGGTTGACACATATTGACCAAATTCAATGACGTCACTCAATTTTCATTTTTCCCTGGGTGGCGCTATTTACACACCGGAATTACCAATTTTCTCTCTTTTTCGTTGTTAGAATATTTAAGATATTTTTTCATATTAAGCCTTTATATATATATATATAATCAAATCTCTAGAATTTAATTTCATTTTTATAGTGTTTTACTAGAAGTAATTATGATTTCAAATGATGAAATAATATGTTACTTGTTCATCCAAAATAAAATAGGTTACCATTTTTTTTTTTTAATCAAATTGGGAAAGGGTTATAAGGAGGTTTTTCTTATATATTCTTGAACTGAATGAAAGAGAAAATTAGAGACCAATTAGAAAAGCTTCCAAACACAAAGTTGAAAGCGATCCATGTAGTTAACAAATGTGCTCGATAATTAGCACTACAAGAAACTTCACTAGCTTTCCAACTATGAAAAGAAAGTAAATGTAAGTTGATGTTAGTAATAATGGAGGCAAAATTCCAATCCCTAAATAGCTCCGGTTTAAGAATGACAAGGATGATATTGATGGGATCCCCTTCTAACAAGAGAGAGTAAACCCAAAGAGAAGCTGCATATTGGGTAGCTAAAAGGGTTGCATGGGCCTCAACTATTGCCACATCTGTAGAAGGGAGCGAAGCATTTAGTAACTGCCCGGTGAATATTTCCATCCAAATCATTAACTGCAATATTAAAATTGACTTTGATTGTAACCTAGGCCCCGCGTGCGCGGGGGATGGTGGGGTGGAGCGCTTCAAGTAGACAATCCAGCTAAGCAAGATTGTGTGAGCATTCACAGTATTAGAAATATGCTGAAAAGACTTGGCTGGATTAGGTTGAACCTGATTGTGGACCAATTGGTTCCTCACATACCAAATATAGAGTTTACTTATGAACAATATTGAATGAGCTTTCTATAATTTTACACTGGTACTCCAATAGTGGTACTGGTACATATATTCTTTTCAAGCTAAAATAAATTAGAGCAACAGCTTAGATTATAAATTACTTGAAATTTTCTCTCCCAACTTCTGAAAGGAATAATTAATAGGTTGTTTTATTATTGGCAAGCTGAATTTTAGAGCTTTATGCATTTGCAATGAGCATGTCCTATTCATCGATTCTTGTGTGATCCTTTCCCGTATCAATAATAATTCATATCAAATATAGAATTGTGTCATTGGCCCAAAGAAGAACAAAACAAAAAATAAAAATAAATAAATAAATTTTTAACTGACCAAAAATGGAGTTAAAAGAAAAGGTAAAACGTGATTTTATTTTTTTCGATCCTCCATCCTAATAGAGTGGTTGCTGCGGTAATGGCCCCATCAGGCCCATTTGGTGCATTTGATTAGCCCGTTCAAGTATAAAATTTGGGTCGGACAATTGTCTTAGAAGTAGAGGCCCATACCCCCCCAGTTTTATATCTTAATATTTACAGCCGATTATGTAAGTGTATCATTAGGTTTTGTTTTTCGCCACCCCTATAAATTGGACAATCTTGAAATCAAAATGAGTTATTTAATGGTTAAAATTTAATTTTGTTCTATTTAACGGCGTAAATAATATTGCATATGATTATGAACTTTGTAAAGGATTTGGATCTCGTGCTAACGAGTAGTCTCGTGTGAGAGGCTGTCTGAATAGGTGGAGTCCGAACAATATTATTGCATTGAATACCCATTTATGAGGTAGAATTCTTTTATTGGTGGGCAATGACAAATTAAATTTTATGTCTAGTCAAATGGAGTCTTTTTATTATTATTATTATTATTTTCTGTGAGGCTTATGTTAGACATGAACCTGGGTCTCACATTTGGTGCTCCTAATCTTAAGAGTACCCAATAATACACAGTTTAATGCCATCAAATCCACCTTAAAGTTAGTTTTGGGGGGGGGAATTTTTTGTTAAGTGGATTTGATGAGAATATAATAAGGTAAAGAGCTGATATTCTCTTATTATTAGCCATTAATTCTTTCCCCGTTGACATTCCTTAATCATTCCGATGGTTATAGTACTTCCCACTAATAGAAGTAATGAGATGTTTTGTTGCATCATAATTTGCTTTTAGTCATTTTAATCTTTTATAATCAAAGATTATGCGTGATTTGGAGTTGATGCCTTTTGATTTTTTTTTTTTTTTTTTTCTCTAATCAAGAAACCAGGGGGACAACAGGGGAATGCCTTTTGATATTGGATGTGTGAGAATTTTTCTTTTGTACTTCCACTAGATTGTCTAGGTTTTCGAGAGTGTAAATATACCTTGTCTTCTCTGTTCTGTTTCATGTTTGTATTATATAAGTGACTGAGATCAGTGCTTTAGTTTCTCACAAATGTTTTAGTTCACAAATATGTCCTTCACAGCTTCACTCTTGTTGTCAAACCATAGTGTTATATTTGTATTTAATTTTTCAAACTGAGAAGAGTAAATGGGTTTTATAAAATTGCAGAATGGCTCTATTCCCACTATCGTAGAGTAGCATTAGAAAAGGATATTATAATAAATTTTTTTTCCCCTCTCCAAATTGGATTGAAAGAAATTCATCTGATGCAATCTGTTAATATGATATATGTCCTAAAAGTATGTAATTCTCATATACATTTTTTATTTTTACATGCTTTTTTAAAGTATGCACGAGAGAATTACATTCCTTAAAGATAAATGTCAATTTAATAGACTGAATTAGAAAAATTTCCTTCAACTCAATTTAAATACTTTATCCATCATAATAAATTGGAAAAAAAAAAAAAAACTTGGTGTATCCAATATTCATCCTACTAAAAAACTTGGTGTGGCCAGCCACCTCCATTTTGCCCATAGGTGTTGCTCGAGTCGCTCCTCTATTTTTTTTTTTCAATTTTTTTTTCTTTTAATTTATTTAATTTTTAAAATATTTTTACTTTTTTACTTTTTAAATTTTTAAGAGCATTAACATAAATTTGCATCAATTTATAGACAAAAGTTGGACAAATGTACTATTTCTATTTTTAACTATAAGCGAAATACCACTACTATATATATTAAAACCTAGGTAGAAAAAAAATAAATAGAGTATTGGGATTTGGTTGGAGATAAGACTATGAACCTTATCTGTCAATTTATTTTTTATTTTTTATTTTTTTCATTATTCTCCTGGGAGCTTGTTACCTATCAACTCCGCTCTTATATGATTTAGACCCTATTTTGGTAGAGTAATAATACATGTCTATTAAAATTAATGTAACTTTTAAAATCACAATTGGAATAAAAGTCAATAATGATCTATCATAAATTTTATGGTAATTTTAAAAATCACATCAATTTTAGTTAACATAAAGTATATATTAAATTGACATATAAAATTACTCTTTTTGGTAATATGCTTATGAGCTTCATCCTCCCTTCCTTTATTTTGTCCAATTATTTAACAAAAGAAAAAAAAAAAAAATCTGTAGAACTCAGATCGTCCCGTTGAAAGACCTTCAAGGTATCCTTATCTTTATGCTGAACTGGTAAAAAAATTGTTTTGCAGTTCATCTTTTTTTCACTTCTTGTTGTTTGGTTTTGTTTTGTTTTTTTTTTCAAAGGAGTAACCGAAAAAGACAGTAACAGATTTAACTCTTGAGAATGGATCTTCAAAACAACCCAAAAACATAAGATAATGAAAGGGTAAAGGAGAAAAAAAAAAAAGGCATTTGTTTAAGCCTCGATAACATAAAATAAGCTGACATTTATTTTAACCCTTAAATGTACTGAAAAGCTTAAATTTAAAAACTAATAATCTCATATTTTAAAAAATTTGAAGAGATTCGAATCCCATTTTCCCACGCCCTTACGTGATTTTTAAAATGATTATTAAATTAAAAGCTAACAAAGATCCATTCCAAATAAAAGTTGCTTAAGAATGTGTAAAAAAAAATGTAAAAAAAAAAAAAATGAATGCATGTATTTTAGATTACTCAATTTTGGCTTGCGTCCCAGTAAAAAAATTTTTTTTTTTAAAAAAAATCCTTGGAGACCATTATGTACAAAAATAAATGGTGAAAATCATTGCTTTAAGTGAAAAAATAATTAGAATTCTTCCTCAATCTTGCAATTTTTATTGTTTATTTTTGTAAAAGAAAAAAAAAGAAAAAAAAAAAGTCCAATAATTATTTTGCTGGAGACAAGCAAAATTCGTTAGTGTAAATGTGTAATAAACTTGCCTTGTTGTATGCGGAATGCAGAGTTTGCATGTTGAGGCAGGGGGACACGACATTGATATTTCTGAGCATAATAAAGCAAGTGTAGGGATGGGTGAGTTATCACATAATTGGGTCCCTATTAAAGTGTACTCTATCAACCTATTTAATGTCTGCTACCTTACATTTAAATTATTTAGTAGGCTTCTTCTTTTATTTCATAATTTCACGTCCCATTAAATATAAACTTTTTCATTAAAAAAAGAGTTTTAAGAACTTATTTCAACCTTATCTATAAAAATACCATATATCTTTTTGCATGAGAAAAACTTTATCCTTTCATTAAAGAACTCTACCAATTTACTACTATGAGTTTGTGCCCATTAATATAAACCTTTTTTTTTTTTTTTATGTTTTTTGAAAAAAAATTTAACAGTTTTACCAGTAACTCGCGAATAAGTTGATATATGTATATATATATATATATATATGTATATATAGGAGGGATTAATTTAAAATAATTGAATATTTAGAGATCTACTTTTCAAAATTAAAAAGTGATGAATTGATTTTAAATCGTGTATTTACTCAGAGATTTATAATATATTTTAAATTATATTTCAATTTAATATATTAGATTAATAAAAAAATTCTTACGTTCTATTTTTTTAAAAAATTTCGTGGGCTAATAACAACATCCCAAGTTAGTAAATATGTATCAACATTTGGTATAAGACCTATAGAATAAGATCATCATGAAATCGTTAGACGCACTAATTCTAAATCTTTGTCATGAAATGGATAGGATCTTTGTCTATGATGTACTTAAGGCTGTCAATTTTTTATACAACTTACGAACTCGACATAAAATTAATGAGTTAAATTTTTGAATAATCGGGTTCAGGTCAATTCGGGTTAACCCAAATTAACTTATTTAATAAATAGGCTAATTTTAGCGAAACTGCTTAATCCATTGAGTGACTCCTTCTACTTGTATACTAAAATCACACACACATTTACAAAAATTAAAAAAAAAAAAAGTCACACACACACATAAATATATATATGTATTTTTTTTTTATTCTTTTACAATTTTATTTAAAACACTACACCTAAAAGCAAAGTAAGATAGTTATGCAGGTGAAGTTAGACATGTCATTCATTGATTTGAGTTCATTTTCAAATAACAAGTCAAATGGTTCGTGTTTATATCAACTCAATAAGACATGTTTAACAGATTGGGTCATGTTGGGTCAACCAAATACAACTAGTTTATTAAATTGGTCAAATGAATCATGTCGTGTTATTTGTTTATTTAAATAAATTATATTAAAAATTAAATATTTGACCTATTTAAATAAAAAATAAACCTATCGTATCAGACTTAACCCGTAATGAATTGGATTAATCGACAAAAACTAAATTCCCGGCCCATAAATAATCCAAACACAGCAGAGTCTAGAGAAGTAGCCCCACCTGGCCAGCACGTGCCCCTATCATAGAACTATCATGTGACCTCTTTTTCTCTCTCTCTCCACCTGTCACTTTTCAAAGATTTACTTCTAACCATTAAGCCTTTCCAACTCTTTTTTAACAAAATAAATTTGCTCTGCTTCCGGTGCTGCAACAAAAGCAGGAGTAAGCTTACATTTTTTTTTCACATTTCCGGCGAAAAGAACCATCGGAAATTCGCACCTTCGTACCGGAGTGAGCTTTATAAAGTGCTTTGCAAGTTCTGGTTTTGTATGTAGTAGAGTGAGTAGTGAGTCATCAGTGATGGGTTGCTTACAATCCAAAACCACCCACCTCCCCTCCCCAGACGACCCCTCCGCCCAACTCGACCCAGGTCTCTCCCTCTCTCTCTCTCTCACACACACACACACTTTCGAACTTTACATGGTTTTTATTTTTGTTTTGGGTTTTGAAGCTACTGAGATCAAGCTGCCTCTTTGCTTTTATCTTTTTCTATTTTTTTTTTTTGGTTATTTGGGTTTTGAAGCTAATTGGATTCAAGCTGGTTTTTTCTTTTTAATCTCACTCTTTTGATGGTGCTGAATTTTTATGGGGTTTTGTTTGTTTGTTTTTGGATTTTGAAGCTAGTAGAGTTACAAGCTGCTCTTTTTTTTCTTTTCTTTTTTTCTTTTCACTTTGTGATTGATTTCGGATGGTTTTGTTTGGTTGGGGTTTTAAAGTTTCTGGGGATCAAGCTGATGTGGTTTTCTCACTCTACGACATTGAAATTATGACGGGTCTTTTTTATTTTTCTATTTTTTTTGTTCTTTTGGGTTTTTGAAGCTAATGGGAAAGGCGATTTCATTGTTTTCTCACTTATATGACATTGGAGTATTGATGGGGTTTTGTTTGATTTTCGTGGGTTTGGAAGCTAATGGAGATCAAGCCGATGAAGAGCTCCAAGTCCCGGCATTCAAAGAGTACGGTCTCAGTGAACTCCGCAAGGCCACCAATGGGTTCAGCACAGAGTACATTGTTTCCGAGAGCGGCGAGAAAGCTCCCAATGTGGTTTTCAGAGGCAAGCTCGAGAACAACCGCTTAGTCGCAGTCAAACGGTTCTCCAAGCTGTCTTGGCCTGACGCTCAACAGTTCGTGGTGAGGCGAATTAGAATCTTTTTTTTCTATTTTGTTCATGAAGGAGACAGGGAAAATGTTGCCTGGGAAAAGAAAAGGAAGCATCTTTTTGGTTTTTGCTTTTTTGGCTAAGGGATTATGCTTCGCTTTGGGATTGAGCGAATTGTAGGAAAAGATATTCAAACTTTGTATTTTCTTTTATCTTTTTTGTCCTTTGTTTTCTTCTGAAACCAAACAGGGTTTGGGGTTTCTATAACTTAATTTCAACATTAGGTAATTTGAGTTCTTTTACTTTTTAGGATATACTTTTCAATGTTTTGATTCTAATTGGTTTTCTCATGTGTAATTTAGGACCACTTTAATTGCTAGGGAAATGAGGGGAAATAAGGTGTTATGTTTAGCCTTAAGCTCGTTCATCATTTAGGACGTTTGAGTGAAATTATCGTATCCATAAATGGAATCAAAACATGGGTTTACAGCTTTTTGAGCAATTTGGTTTTGAGTTTGATGCTGATGAAAATGCTTGATCATCAGGAGGAAGCTGCGGGAGTTGGGAAGGTGCGGCACAAGAGATTGGTGAATCTGATTGGTTGCTGTGCTGAAGGAGATGAACGGCTCTTGGTAGCTGAGTACATGCCCAATGATACTCTGTCCAAGCATCTTTTCCATTGTATTACTTTATCTCCTCCTTTTCAGTTTCTTTTAAGCTCACAAAATGATTAAAAAGATAGATAGTTGGAATTGATGATCAGTGATCCTTTTCTTTTCTAACGGGTGTAATAACATCTGCTTTTCTCCCCCGCCCCGCCCCTGCAACCTCCCTCTTTTTTTTTTTGTTTTTCTTTCTATATAAATTAACTTTAATGGCTCGAATTTCCACCTTTGAGTATATTATCGGAGCCACAATGATCAAGTACAATAAGCTTGTGCTTCTTCATTATGGTATTTTCTCCCTAAAGAGCAAAGCTTATATATGATTATGCTGTGTTCTGACTATATGTATTTTCAAAACTACAGTAACCTATAATTTGGTATACAGTTTCCTCACTCGTTAAGGGTTGATGTTTTCTGTGCGATCACTTAGGCAGCCTGTGAGCTATAGCTTAGTGGTAATTTTAACTTGAACCTGTTAGCATGTGCATACACCTTGAAAATTTGGTGAACTGACTTGCATGATCAAAGGATTCTTCGTTTGTTTTAAGGGCCAAAGTCCATCCCTTTTGACATCACTGGAAACGTTGCTGATCGGGAGAAGATCTTAATGCTTGAAAATAATGTTGTATAATATGTAGGTTTAATAGGGATTAGGGATTACATTTCCTCTTGGACCATGGTATAAAACTATCAGCTGCATGTGTTAATGAATCAAATTAACAAGTTTGTTCAGTGTAGTACTGATTTTTGGTGTCTTTCAACTTGAGTTTATTGACTACGTTCCCTTAGATGAAGTGCAAATGGTCATATGAAGCTTCAGCATTAAAAAGGATGATGTAGAGTGATTTCCAATGATATTTATTTTTGCGGTTGTCTCTGAAGTTAGATACTACCAATGACACATGAAGATTGTAAATAACCATCCTTTCTTAGCTAAATGCCAACTTTCTGAATCTAAGAGACTAAATAAAATTGTTGTGTTTGGAGTTATAACATGTTGTCCTATCTGTATTCAGTTTTATTACTTTCTATCCTGCTACCATTCCATCTGGCAGATCTCCAGTTTGGTTTAACTGACTGTATGTGCATTGTCCTGCTGATAAAGGAAAAATCTGAAAGAAAAACAAGTTTTTAAGTGTCACTGTTCATGGTTATTGACATTATTCATCAGAAGAATGTTATATTTCTCTTCAGTTTTTGTTGTAATGATTTCTGTAATTATTTCCTGCAGGGGATAAGCAGCCACTGCCTTGGGAAATGCGTGTTAGAGTTGCATATTATATTGCACAGGCACTTGATCATTGTAATACAGAAAATCGTAAAATTTATCATGATTTGAATGCGTACAGAGTTCTTTTTGATGAGGTATGCTTATGAAATTTCCATTATGTAATTAATTGTTTGTCTGGTTTATTGGGATACATAAATCTTCAGATTATTTAGTTTGGATTCTCTGCTACACGTTCAACTAGAGAGAAGATACTTTCCTGGTCAATCGAGACTTTATGGTCATTTTGGTTGTTGGTGTAGACATTTATGGAAATAATCAGGTGATGTTACTGAATAGAACAAAAAAAATCAGGTGATGTTACTGAAATTTACATGATAACTAGGTAAAGATACTGAAAGTTATGCAACAACTTACTGAAAACTTTCAACTTTCAATAAGAAGTACAGTTTCGTTTTCCCCAGGGATGCCATAAAGTTCCACTAAGATACGGATGCTTACTGAATTTTTTGACTTTAGTTACCAATGAATAAGGGCGTTTACTGACCAAGTTATGGTAGCTTGGTTTTTACCCAAGTCATCTTAAAAGGACCTTACATTTATTGGTTGCATATTTGTTGCTTTTATGTTACTATGGTTCTGTAGGTAAGTGCTTACAAGTATGTGAGACTTGTGTGGATTTGTCATGACATTCAATTCGGAATGTCTTCATTCATTTTGATGTTTTGTTAGCATGTCAGCCATCGTAGTTTATTCAATTTCTCTCTTTGCTGATTCCATTGCCATCAAAGTTTTGTTTGATCTGACAGCTGTGAGGATCAACATACTGAGTGTTCCAGACAGGAGACTAGGGTACCTGCCTCTGTTGCATTAACATTCTTACTAACAAGATCTGTGTGTGTGTGTGTGTGTCTTTCTTCTCTTTCAAATTTTTGTTGTCCTTCCAAGATTTGTCATGGTCATGCTGCATATCATGGTGCATGAACATTGTGCTCCCTTGCCTTGATAATGGCAGTACTTAGTAACACGTAGGCTTGGGGATGTATCACGCTTATTCATTCATAACAAGTCCTGTGATTATAGAACTTCGTTTATCTGCAAGAACATGGTTTGAGAATGGTCAATGAGTTAGAAAAGACTCCAGTTGTCCAAAATTTTTAGTCTATTTTGGAAATATCTTGTTGAAAAAACGTCTTCTATTATGATTACCCTTAGTTATCAGAAAATGAGTTTCCAGTAACTTTCCTCTATTCTAGAGACTACATATCAATTAAAAAATTCCAAACTCGTAACAAAAAAGGTTAATTTTATAAAGTTAGAGAATTTTTAGATTGAGTTTTCAATGTGGACAAATAACATGGAACATCCAAAAATGAAATATGGACTAAGAAATTGGGATGGAAGGCATAGGATTATGCATTTGCTATAAAAGCTATATTTGCCTGTTTCAATTTGAAGTCATAGGTTTTCTTGTGTGCTTCACATTATTCTTAAGCCATGTTGTTTCATCTTGCCTTTGTAATAATCCTTAATTGTACACAAATCATACTCTTGCTTAGAGTGTTACAGTCATGAGAGGGAGGCTTTGTGGAGATTGTAGTGGACTTCAGATATGAGAGTCAGTGGGGTGAGTGTTGCCCTAATGGAGTCAATGGGTCTTATGGGGTGGGTCTTTGTAAGTTCATTTGGAGAGGTTGGGAGGCGTTTTCTAGCTTTACTAGATTTGAGGTGGGTGAAGGCTCCAAGATTAGTTTTTGGCATGATATGTAGTATAGGGAGCATTCCCTTAAGGAAGCGTTTTCGGAGTTGTTTAGCATTGCTTGCTGAAGGGATGTTTTTGTGGTAGATTATCTTCAATTCCTTAATGGCTCTCCTCAATGGAACATTAAATTTGTAAGAGTGGCGCATGATTGGGAGTTGGAAATCCTTACTTCGTTCTTCGATTAGTTGTATTTCATCATATTGAAACAGGACGGTGTAGATGAGCTTTGTTGGAACCCCTCCAAGAAAAGGGTAGTTTGATGTAAGATCATTCTATAATGTCTTAGTCCTCCATCACAACAATCCTTTCCCTTGGAGGTGTATTTGGCGAAGTAAGGCTCCTTTGAGAGTGGTTTTCTTTGCTTGGCCGTCCGCTGTGGGTAAGATCCTCATTCGAAGCTATTTGGAGGATGATTCTGCTATGCATAATGTTATGTATTTTGAGAGAAAGAAATGAGCGAAGCTTTAAAGACTGTGAGAAGACGATGACGGAGTTAAAAGCCTTTTTCTTTAATACCCTTTTCCATTAGATGGCTGCTTATGATTGTTTTCATATATCTATTTTTCACGACTTTTTAGGTCTTTTTTCTCTTATATATAAAAATTCATGGAGTTACTCTGACATTGCTTTTGATTATTGCTGCCTTTATGTGTGTGTGTGTGAATGTAGACACACTTGCATGAACATTGATATATAATTTCTCTAGCCGTATGGTATGTTGTGCTATTAATTTTTTTCCTGGTTAGATTCTGACTGATTTATTCATATGTTCAGGATGGTGACCCTCATTTGTCTAGTTTTGGCCTTATGAAGAATAGTCGAGATGGAAAAAGCTACAGTACTAATTTAGCTTATACTCCACCTGAGTTTTTGCGGACAGGTAATTACATAAAAAAATTTATCCCTGTGAATGACTGAAATTTGATTGCAGGATCTATTTCCTGCTTCCCATTCAATTTGCAACTGACTCTGATGAAGGGAATTACGTATGTTTGATGAAATGGTCAGATTGTCTTTCATCCAAACTATGGAACTTAAAATATGACAGTCTAAGTATCACATTACTATAGCATATTTCCATAACCATAAGCTTTTGTCACTCAATGTCATATTAGTGTGTTAGAGGTAATAAGCATGATTTCTTTTTGCAGTAATGAACTTCAAGTTTGAGTATATTATGTTCTTTCGAGATAATGTATTTAATAGGAAGGTATGGAGATCTATTTTTTCTTTGGGCTGTAAGTTGTGAGGTACATGCAAATATGTTTCCTCTTGAATGGTGTTACCCAATGCTATCGGTGGTGATATGATAGTTTTAAAAGGTTTAATCGATATTAATGGAGATATGAAGACCCATATCTGATGAATTTGATTGGTGTCATACTCTGCAGGAAGGGTCACCCCAGAGAGTGTGATCTACAGTTATGGAACAGTTCTGTTGGACCTTTTAAGTGGGAAGCATATTCCTCCTAGCCATGTATGTTGCCTCCATTACATAAACCTTAAGATTGTTCTCCATGTGTTTGGATTCCAAGGATTGTTCCCTGTCTTCTTTTTTATTCAATTGCCATATTATTGCAATGCATCACATTTCAAATTCGGATATGACTTCCATATATGTCCAATTTATCTTGAATTCTGTGCTTCATTGCATTCCATTATGTACCTGTGTACTTGAGTTTTGATAGTTATGACATCATTGCTAACTCCAACTATTGGGAACAATTGGGTAATGATAACTGACTTCACACAGCCGTGCACTCATCAAGTTCACTTCCCTTGTAGATCATCTCATTAATGTTACATTCAGTTATTCATTGTAGTAACATTCAGTTATTCATTGTCCCTTACAATTCTTTATGCGCTTGGTTTGACAACTTTCCAAACTTACTGGGACTTCCACCAGTTTTAAGATTGTGTTTGTTACTGGTATTGCATAACTTGTGAAAGCTCATCAATACTTGTTTATATCTGTATTGGTGTGGCGCAATACACACACACACACAAGCCATATATAATTGTTTTTGCTAAATAAACTAATCTCATTAGAAGGCGTAGAGGGGCGTAACTCAAGTATACAAGAAGTATACAAGCGAGACCCTCATTTAGGGATAAATAGAAGAACACATGTCCATAAATTCAGTAAAACTAAAAAAGTGACGACTATTGTTCGGCGCTATCCAAGCATAAAGAGATTTGAACATAAGGGTCTTTAGCTCTAACATCGAAATCTAATCATATATAATTGAATTTAATGATGTCCCATTTTAAGGATATCATAGTTATGTGAAGGATTGATATATTTCCAGGCACTGGACTTGATAAGAGGGAAGAATGTATTGTTGTTGATGGATTCGTCATTGGAAGGACAGTATGCCAATGATGATGCTACTAAATTGGTTGAACTTGCTTCTAAGTGTCTTCAGTCCGAGGCAAGGGATCGACCTGATACGAAGTTTCTTCTTACAGCAGTTGCACCACTTCAAAAGCAGAAAGAGGTGAAATTTCATCTTATCCTCAAATCTTGAAATAACTGTTTTTGTTTTCCGCATTGTCGCAACCTATGATTTACTTTATGATGTAATGATGTTTTCCTTTATTTTTTACTTTTTCTTTTTAATTTTTTTCTCTTCATTCTTCCTTTCTTTAGGAGGCATCATATGTTCTCATGGGCCTGTCTAAAAATACAACGGTGCTGCCAACTATGCTTTCCCCGCTTGGGAAGGCTTGTGCAAGGATGGATCTTACTGCTGTGCATGATATTTTGCTAAAAACAGGCTATAAAGATGAAGAGGGTGCAGAAAATGAGGTATCGTAGTGGTCTCTTCTATACTTCACACTTTAGATAGAGTTCTTGCACAAATTGAAAATGTTGATACTCAGGTCAACCCCTTAGTCCTAATTAGATTGAGTTGGCCAGTTTGATGAACCCAACTAATTAGGAATAAGATTTATGGTGAGACAATTATTTTTGATCAAACAAAGAACTCATCTAATTTGTTGTGGACAGTGTGTTGGACACGATCATCCAAGCTTCTTGGACAAATGTTGAATGCCATGGATGTTTTGGTTTCCCCAACAACGCACAAATGGTTAATGCATGTTGAACACTCAACCAATAATGCCGAATTGGAGAAATATAATGAGTAGGACAAGAAGTTTTGGTAGCAGGAGTCTTGAAATGTGCGGTCACCCTGTCAATGTCAAGTCTTAAAATTTTCCTTTTTAGCATATCCATGTTGTGTCTCAGTTGTCTGTGTTGTGCAAGTTCTTTCCATGCAATATAGATTATATGATTGTTTTGAATTACATGATGTTTAACATTAGTTCAGAAAAGTGTGGTGGTTTTGCTTACTCGTCAAAGTTATGGTGTTTTTGCTTGGTTTTCGTAGTTATGAGGTGGTTTTGCTTGCTTCTTATGATTGTCCTTATTTTGGCCTCATAGTATCATGACTTCTATTCTACGCTATTCTTTGATAATGTGATCTCTATATGTAGCTTTCTTTTCAAGAATGGACACAACAAGTGCAGGAGATGTTGAACACGAAGAAATATGGGGATATTGCATTTAGGGACAAGGACTTCAAGAGTGCAATAGAGTATTATTCAAAGGTAAATGCTCTCTTTCCCTCTCCTTTTTCTTTGCCTATAAGGGTATCACATCTTCTGAAATCCAGATGCTTGCAGAATCAATTGTTTGTTCAATATTTTGGCTATCCATGAGTTTTGTTAATGATAACAAAGTCCATTGTTTAGTATGCACTATGCACAGGGTTCATAAATATACTTTATTTAATGTATTTAAATTTATTTAAAGAATGCTTCTTGTAAAGGCTAAAAATCTTGCATCTATAATCTGTTTGCATGTGTTTGATTTCTTGCTCTACATTTGTATCTATCAGTCACTGGAAATTTAGATTTCATTGTGATAAACAGCTAGTAGCAATGATGTCCGTACCTTCGGCTACCGTCTTTGCAAGGAGAGCGTTCTCCTACTTGATGAATAGTCAAGCAGAACTTGCCTTGAGGGATGCCATGCAGGCTCAGGTGTGCATACCAGAGTGGCCAACTGCATTCTACTTGCAGGCTCTTGCACTCTCGAAGCTGGGAATGGAAACTGATGCTCAGGACATGCTCAATGATGGGGCAGCCTTTGAAGCAAAGAGACAAAACAGCTGGCGCAGCTAAACTCGAAGCTTGTCGGATATATACTTACATTTCAGTCAGTCCTTAGACATCATAGTTCTGTGAGAACAGTGTCTATAATAGAAATTGGTGTGGTAGGGAAAAATGAGTAGTGGTAGTGGGTGTTTTCAGGAAGTTCTAACAGATGCGAGTTGCCTACATAGTTTCTGCAATATATAATGTAATTTCCCAAAGATAAAAGAAATAAGTTTTTGATTTATGGGATACACATTTACCACGTTTAAATCTATATTATTTTTGCAGCATCTTGTTGCCTGCAGAGCAGAATTATGCCAATGACTTAGAAATACAAAAAGTAGCAGCTTCTTGTTTCTTTTGAAATGTAATTCGTTTTCTTGGGGTTTCTGAAGGGCCCAGTATATTGGATCCGTCCATGTTTTTGCAATGATAGGTCTTGAATTTTGATACATTATTATGAGCTCTTCAATTGAGCTGATTATCTTGTGCTATAAAATTTAGGTGTTTACCTTTCACTACAAGCTCATTATCCGGAATAACTTTACAGAAAATGTACAGATTAAATATAATTTCAAGAGAAGACAAAAATTAAGTATGGGAAATAATGACCCCACTAGAATAATTGGCAAAAGAGGAATCATACTGCTCAACTCGCATGAGCGCCTGACTGCATAGTTGGGATACACCTTTTTTAACTCTTTTTTTTGGTAAGTACACCTTTTTTAACTCGAGAATAACTTCACACCAGGTCTTTTATATCCTCTAATGGATAGCTGTCGCATCAGCTTAGAACACAATATAAAAAATATATGTTCACACTAGATCGAGTTTGCTCCATTAAGAGTAACTCAGTCTTTTTGCATGTGGCCATCTTACTGTTCAAGCAGGGCTTGGCCGCACGGCCACCCCCTCAAATTTGGCAGGGGGTGGTTGTGGGGTGGCTGTGCGGCCGTGCCACAATTCTAGTAGGGATTTCTTCTAATGGGACAAACTCGATCCGTTGTGGACTTGCATTTTTGGTATTGTGTCCTAAGCTTACAGTGCAGGTCTCCATTGGAGGGTGTTCTTGAAGTTATTCTCATTTAACTTAAACGATGACAGATAATTTCAATTATGTAAAATGGAAGCAATGGGAGAATTATAACTTATTATATATAATGGTTTGTCAAACTTACACCTATAACACTCATTTAAATTATGTTATTAAGAATTAGCTGCCACATTAGTTTGTAAGAAAATTTGTAATAAAAGATGTAGTACCCCTAACAATATTGTAACATTATAATATGACATTTTTTTTTCATCAACTCAACATTTATCATTTTAGTATTTACCATAGTTTACCATGTTTGAAACATGATAAAATATTAACATAGAAGAATCAATTGATCACACCTGAACCCTATACCAAGGAAACCTGCAAGAAGGGATTGAAGTCAAGCATGAAGATCCTTGCTAGGTGTTCTGGTGGGAGATTACTCTAATGCTTAAGTCAGTAGATTAAATTAAGTAGAAGATAAGGCTTGAAAAGACTTATACGAGTGTATGAAAAACGTACCTCTAGGAATGGCTCTAATCCTATTTATAAAGAGTATCATTTCTTGCCTCTTTTACAGGTAGCATGTGGGCTTAAGGGGATATCGGAATTGGATATATTGGGCATCTATGTATAGATGGTTGTTTCATATCGTGTGAAAATGTAAGAGTTACGATCAATATGAGTTGTCTTTGCGCCTCAATCACAAAGACCAAACATTTAATTCTCTTGTGGGAATTAACTATTTTATTCCTTTAAGAAAGGTTTCAAGATGTGCAACCGATAATTATATAAAGGCAACTCACTCAATGCCATGAAATGAATTTATACACTCTACCAAGTCCACTTTATCAACTTTCAACTATTAAAAACCCTAGATAAGATCAACAATCCCATGTTGGATCATTCAAGTGTAGTGAATCTAATATTCTATATTAATAATTCCTGTCATGTGAATTCAATACCTTTAGCGGAGCACATAAAAAAAAAAATCTCTTTTGGTCTTTAAGTGACAAGAGAAAATTTTATATTGCTTATTCTAACAAAAATTGAAAGTAATTTCTTTAGTGGTACACTCCCACTAATTAGCAAAATGTTGGGAGTTATTCCTCTAGTGGTACACCTCCACTCAATAGTATACTCCCACTAGTCAAAGAATCAATCAGTCCTACTGTTTTCAGATAAAATATTAGTATTAGGGTGCATGAGATAGAACGCTTTTTTCAAATTAAAACACATTCTTTTACAAAACATTTCATATTAAAATGTGAGAAGTTTTAATAATATCCACAACTCCCCATAAGTGGTAGTGGATAATACAAAAGATATCCTTAAAAAGAGATACTCTTTTCTTAAGTGAAAACCCTTTTTTTTTTACCAAAAAAAAAGAAAAAAGTAGAAAAACGAGTTAGCACCATAAAGGACCTAATATAAAATATTCAGAGACAAAATTAACTTGTGTGAATTGACTATGTAACCTTTGTTGAAACACGAAATATGTGAAAAACACAATATTAATTGGAGGGTTTATTAAACTAATTTTTCTAGACTCCTCCCTCCAAATTCCAATGCAACCAACTCTCTCCACGAGCATCCCACCTAGCTTCCTTTTACTCTTTATCATTCATATAATTACTTTGTAAAAAAATGATACCTATGGGGGATGCCACCCATTCTGGAAGAACAACCAAACAGAAGTTTGTTCGCTTTATGTTCTGTGGATTTTATAAATTTACAAGACTTTGGGAAGTACTCATTGTCATGATTATTGAAAGTCTTAAAAATACAAACCGCAATCTTAAATTAATATGGTATGACGCTGGTGATTATCAACTATAGAGTGCGACAAAAGATGTATTATTGCACTTCATGCCACTAACTAAGGACATAAATTTTTAATTAACCAATTCGGTTGTTAGAAAATTCTTTTAACTCTGACGTCTAAAAGTCACGTGCTATTAAAAAAATATATGCCTATTTTTTAATAGCATTAATAAAAAAAAAATAAGTTTTTTATATGTTCAAAAGATATATAATATTTTTAGATACTTAATTAAAAAAATTTCTACCACCTAATTGTAGAAAATTATATCAACTAATTAATTTGTTCGGGTACGAGATTAGGTAGTTGTGTTATACCAATAAGAAGCAGCATCAAATGGATTATGGAAGCAAGATGTCATGATTACTGAATTAAAAAAAAAAAGATGTAGTCATGATTACAGACATGTATTATTAATTTAATTTGCTAAAGTCTTGGACAACCGACTAGACTGCATATATATATATATATATATGGACGGCGGAGGGGTCAGAGTATTCACACCTGGGAAGGTTAATTTATATGGTTTTGTGAGGCTTTGAATTGAAGGTATAATCCAAGAAAAGTAGAAGATGGAGATGGGTTTTTCGTCGATGGTAATTTTCACAGCTTTGATGGGTGGGTTGGTTGGAATCATGTGTTGGTTGCTAAAGAGTGCAAATGAGTGGTATTATGTCTCTAAGTTGGGTGGAAAGCAGTACTCTGGATCTCTCCCTCCTGGTCATATGGGCTGGCCTTTCATTGGGAATATGTGGGATTTTCTCTTTGCTTTCAAACATGGTGACCCTGATTCATTCATCACCAACCTTGTTACCAGGTCCTCTCTCTCTCTCTCTCTCTCTCTCTCTCTCTCTCTCTCTCTCTCATGGCTCTGAATGAGCTTTCTTTGTTCTTGTAATGGGTCAGTTCTAAGAAAATTATATGGTGTAGGATGATGTCTTCTAATGTCCATGGTGCAAACCTGTTTTTCTGCAAGTAAGACGAAATACCTGATCAAGAGAATCAAATTAAACAAGTATAAACATGTTAACATGCATGTTGATTATCTGAACTTAAGCTATGATTGATTCGGTGTAAACTGATTTTTGAAAATATTTTTCGTGTTTTTTTTGGGTGTTAGGCGACTAAAAATAATAGTTAATGGTAAATAATTTTTTTTTTATGTAAGTAATAGTAAATATTTTTTATTTGACCGAATTTTTTTTTTTAATTTCTGTAAACTAATTTTAATTTTTTTAAATTACAAATCATTTTTTAAGTTTAGACTTCTCATTCTTGAAACTCAGCAAAAACTCGAAAAGATAAAAATAACACTCAGCCTTTCTCGAAAAGAAATATTCTAATATTCTCTTTGCGATGGAATCGAAATATAATAAACTGTGTATGCACCCATTTTTATTTATTTATTTATTAATAAGTATGATACACTGAGTGAACAATAAACTAATGGAAAGGACAAAAGATAGACTAAGAAAAAGGGTTCATTTTGTCGCATTTTGAGCGCTCGAGGGGCCACATGCTTGAGATGGCTGTGGCACTAATAGTTGGTTTTATTTGAAATTATTCCTTCCCTAATTACTCATTAATGCATATTGTTCTCACTAAGGTCACAATTCACATTTGTGTGTCAAATGTATGAACATAAAATTATAAGGGTAAATTATAATTCAATTTATAAAATTAAACGAGTTAGATTTTTCAATTATAATTCATTAATTTCGTGTCGAATTTGCAAATTGCGTAAAAAATTATCAGCTTTAATTCATCCTCTTATTTTTTTAATACCTTCTTCGTGGGAATTGCAGATTTGGTGACACAGGAGTGTACAAGGCCTATATGTTTGGAAACCCAAGCATAATTGTGACGAAGGCTGAAACATGCAGACAAGTGTTGATGGATGATGAAAGATTTAAACAAGGGTGGCCCAAATCGACTTGTGAATTACTGGGGAGGAAATCACTTTTGGGTGTTTATTCCGATGATGAGCGGAAGCGTCTCCGCCGGGTAACGGCAGCACCAATCAACGGCCACAAGGCACTATCTATGTACCAGGAGTACATCACAGATGCTGTAGTAAATTCACTAGATGAATGGGCTACGTGTACGGCGGAGAGACCAATAGAGTTCTTGACAGAGATAAGGAAGATCACCTTCAAAATTATTATGCACATCTTTTTGGGCAGTGAGATTGATCCAACGGTGATGAAGACCATGGAGGAAGAGTATGCTATTCTAAATCACGGTTTAAGAGCCATGGCCATTGACTTCCCTGGCTTCGCTTACCATAAGGCACTCAAGGTGATCACATCCAATATATATAAATTAATGTTTCTTTCATTATAATTATTTTTTTTATTTTTTTAATAAAGGCTAATCCAAGGGCTCATAGGCATTGCCACCTCAGCCTAGTGGAATAAGAGTTGATCAGTATATGTAGCATTATTTATTTTAATAATGTTATTTGGTAGAATGTTTTATAACTGCTAGACAACTGAGAGGACGTGTGTTGGAACAAGTGACTAGCTCATATTCTTTCAGACATAGAGAGTAATATTTTAAATGATCGAATTGTCTTCGTGTATTAAGTTTATGTTGCCTGGGACAATTAGTTTGTGGGGGTGCGGGGGCAATGCCCCTGCGATACGGTATGTAGTATTTTGAGGTTTTCCAATTAGCGTTCATACAGTTAGGATTTTCTTATAAATATGTTATGATGTAACCCTAAGATATTGCCGAACCACACTCTCCCTATGGATGTAGGCACATTGCCAAACCATGTAAATCTTTGTCTTAATTTTCTCTTTCTCTCTCTCTTTTCGATTCTATATTATTTATCAGTGTTGTGCACAGTAAAAACAATGTAACAGTAAAAATCAACCTTTGATTTTTTATTTTTTATTTTTAACTAGTGCTGATCTAATGACATAGCTGATTTTTACTGCCACATCATTAAGTTGTACGGCTGTAAAATCAACTCTTTGATTTTTTTTTTTTAAAAAAAACAAATTAAATAAATGAATAAATAACTACAACTTCATGTAAATCCATAATGAAATAATTATTTCATCGTTGGCATCTATTTAATTATTATTATAAATTTTTTGTTCATATCGCTATATATCTAGCTAGTTTGATTGCTGTAATTTTAGAAAAATTTGTAACCATGAATGTTCTAAGGTATTTTATTTATCATAAGAGAAGTGGATTGATATAAATTGTCTCATAAATTTTCTATTTGCGAAGAGCTTTTCTTTGAAATTGACGAACTAGAAAATGATGTTTTTTCATCGATCGATCAGGCTCGACGAAAGTTGGTAAAGATCTTTCAAGCTGTTGTAGATGGAAGAAGGGCAAGATCAAAAAGAAATCCTTCCGAGACTCAGAAGAAGGATATGATGGACTTATTGATGGAAGTTGAATACGAGAATGGGGAAAAGTTGGACGATGAGGGGATCATAGACTTAATCCTCTTGTACTTGAATGCTGGCCATGAATCATCAGCCCATGCCGCAATGTGGGCAACCCTCTTTTTACATCAGCATCCTGAATGTCTCCAGAAAGCCAAGGTTATTTATTTAATCACATATTAGGAAAATAGCATGTTATATATTTTAGCCGCTTTATGTCATTCCATATTGTTTGTATAATAACCTTAAGGGGTTGGTTCAAGTGGTAAGAATTTTAATCTTGGTGGTATCCTTATCAAGTTTAAGGTTTAAATCTTCTCGGGTGTAAACAATTTCTTAGGGCTACGCCAGCCATTAAAGTTTGAGTCTTATCCGATTTGTGTGGAGGAGACACTTTGCACGAGCTCGGAGTTTGCTTGATAAGGGTGGGTATACAAAGTTGTCTTGCCTTAAAAAGGTTCCTTGTCATTAAAAAAAAAAAAAAAATTATGTGCATGCATGCATGTGTACGTGTTTGTGCCATTTTTTAGATATATCTCGAGTGTTATATTGATAAACATGAAATTTTCAGAGAGAACAAGAGGAGATTATTAGACGAAGACCATCATCAGAGAAAGGATTGAGCTTTAAAGAAATCAAACAGATGGAATATCTTTCCAAGGTATATATGTTTGCATCGTATTAATGGATTTAACCTAACATATAATTAAGTACATATGTTTGCTTATAATCCTATTCATTCACGTGTTATAAATTTCGATCGAAATTAAGGTAATTGATGAAACGCTGCGAGCAGTTAATGTTTCATTGTTTACTTGTCGGGAGGCAAAAACTGATGTTACCATCGGTGGTTAGTCATTCTTCCAACTTCATAATTTTCTCTTATAATTTCTTTTTTTATTGTAGTACAATTTTTTTTTTCTAATAATTATAGTACAATTTAATTTATTAATTAAGCATCATCTTATATTAAAGGTTATACAATACCACAAGGATGGAAAGTGTTAGTTTGGTTGAGGGGTGTTCACACGGATCCAGAATATTACCCGAAACCGAAAGAATTTAATCCTTCAAGATGGGATGTAAGTAAAAGATCGATATAATTCTTTTATATATATATATATATATATATATAGCCATTTATAAATGTTAAATGCAATGCAGGAAAATAAACCCAAAGCAGGAAGCTTTATGCCCTTTGGAATAGGGAGTAGGCTGTGCCCTGGAAGTGATCTGACGAAGCTTGAAATTTCTATTTTTCTTCATTATTTTCTCCTTGATTACGAGTGAGTTCCCATTGTTTGTCTTTGAATTTAAACTCCTCCTTACTAAAATAAAAAATAAATTAAAAAAAAAAACTAGGAAAAATTCTTACAATATTTGTGAATTGTGATATATATCTATCCAATGTAAGATTTAACTTTTTATACTCGAACACGTACACTCGACACATAGTAACAAGCAATAATTTGGCATCTATTTGAACAGGATAAAGAACATATATAATTTGTCCATACATAAAAACGAGGGAAAACTCACTTAAGATCTCTGAATTGTCGCTACTTTTATAATCACTCCTTAAACTTAAAAAACGAGGGAAAACTCACTTAAGATCTATGAATTGTCGCTACTTTTATAATCACTCCTTAAACTTAAAAAACTCTTAATTTAGTACTGTTTCTATTTTTCAATTTTTTCAATTTCACCTTTATGTAGAATTTTTTGTTAAATTATGTCAAAATTCAAAATACCTTTTTTTTTTCAAAAATTAAAGCGTGGGTATTTTTGTAAATTTCATTAAATCCTGACCAATGCTTAAATCCTTATGATTTTTTTTCTTTTTCTTTTCCTAAAAAAATGGGTTATTTTGTAAATTTTGACACCCATTCGTTAAGATTTAATAAAAAATCTTAACAGATTTGTAAAATTTTTTTAAAAAAACAATTGAAAGATAAATATACTAAATTGATAGTTTTTAAAGTTTAAAGAGATAATTACTAATGTGATAAAATTTCAGGAAATTAAGTAGGTTTCTCCTAAAAATGAAGAATATTTCGAAATGTTTCTTTGCATGGCACACAAATTCTACCATTCTACCATTTTACTTTGAACTCTGGATATGTGCAGACTTGAACAACTCAATCCAGGAAGTGCAGTGAGATACTTACCCCATACAAGTCCCATGGACAATTGCCTGGCCAAAATCAAGAAGCTCTCATCATCATCATCATCATCATGTACACATAAAACAAAGTCTAGCTAGCGGGGCTATGCTAATTAACGTACGCTACCTGTTCTTGATTCAGCCTGTATGCAGAT
Organism: Betula pendula; assembly: GCA_900184695.1. Classification (NCBI taxonomy): domain Eukaryota; kingdom Viridiplantae; phylum Streptophyta; class Magnoliopsida; order Fagales; family Betulaceae; genus Betula; species Betula pendula. The sequence goes on from FXXK01000056.1 coordinate 244,421, forward strand.
TTGAATCTAGCTACTTTTGTTCTAAGCACTAAAAGCATGCAATTTGGAGAAGATTGCCTGTTTTTCTAGATCTTTAATTATGTCTTCCTTCATGCCCTTTGTACTTCAATAGGTTAATTTCTCAATAAGAAAGCCCTTTTTATCCTGCTCTATTACTAAAAGTTTTAGATTCAATTCTTTACTTACAAGGAAAAAAAAAAATCCAAAAGAAAGTTTGTGAAAAAGAATTAAGTCCCATATCATCATCAGAGTTAATTTGTCCGTAATATTTTTCTGGCCAAATGAAAGAATAATGCCATAGTGCTAAGTTTGCACCATTTTACGCTTCATTTTAGTAAAAATACTGACAAATTACTATANCCTTGAGTGCTCTATGGAATGCAAATCCAGGAAGATTGATGGCCATCATGGCCTGAGATATTATTCCGGCGTTGAGATCAGCAAACAAGTTCTCCGCTGTGGAAACAACAGATTCACTATGGGTGCTGATGAAAATGTTTGTAATGACCTTAAAGGCAAGCTTCCCCAACTCTGTCAGCAGCTCGATGGGTCGCTTCCTGCTGGCCCACTCCTCCAATGAATTAATCACAATGCCCTCGATAAGCTCAATATACCCGCCTAGCGCCTCGTGGCCGTTGATCGGCAATGTGGTTAGTCTGCGCAGCCGCTTGTGCTTAGCATTTGAAATAGCATGGAATGATCTTCTACCTGTAAGGAGTATTGTGGCTTTGGGATAACCAAGTTTGAATCGTTCATCATCTGTCATAACTTTCCGGCATGTCTCCGGGATACAAACAATCACACTTGGGCTCCCAAACATGTACGTCTTGTAGATACCGGTCCTACCATATCTGTAATTCCAACAACAAATTAAGGAAAATTAAGCATGTAAATTTGTGCACAAAAATAAAATTATGGATAACTTCACTTAAACTCTCATTTGTCACGTTCTTTCTAAAGTTTAAAACTTCTCAATCTAGTCAAGTATCGAAATTTAATTTCAATTTCTTTCAATTTCATCTATTAAGATTTTTCATTAAATTCTTTCAAAATTTTCAAAAATATATAAATTTTTTTTCAAAAATTAAAGCGTTAATATTTTTGCAAATTCCGTTAAATTCTGACCAACACTTAAATCCTTATAATTTTTATTATTATTATTTTCTAAAAATGAGAGGTATTTTGAAAATTTTGACATCCTTCCGTTAGGATCAAAGGAAGAAAATTGAAAAAAAAAATTAAAAGTTCAATACACTAAATTAAGAAGTTTTAAACTTTGAGAGAATATTACAAAATGAGTAATAATTCAAAGGTACATAATGAAGTTATCTCATAAAATTATTTCTCAACAACATACCACTTCATTAGCATGATGGAAACTTTTTTTTGTGTGTGTGTTACGTACTGCATATATGATCGATCATGTGTAGGTGAGAGAGAATTAAGAGAGACTGACTTGGAAACAAGATTGTAGATGAAGGAATCGGGGTCGTTAGATCTGAAGGCTTTGAGGAAGGTTGGGAGAGTCCCAAGGAAAGGCCAGCCCATATCGCCGGGAGATATAATCCCACTTGTTTCTTCTAAAAAGCCATATTTTTAGCTTCTTGGCCCTCAGGCTTTTGACAATGGAGCTACTGTGAATTTTAAACAATGAGAACTGTGAATTTTTAGTTCAAGTTATTCTCTCTTGTTAAGGTCGACGTGGTTGAATAAATTCAGCATTTAAAGAGATTTAAGGCTATAATTTCATGGAATATTGATGCTTAACGATTTCACTTTCGTTTTCTCAGATTTTATATAAAGGTTGGATTTGGGGTTTGGAATTTTTGAGTTTGGTGTGATATAAATTAAGTAGAAATAATGTTGTAAATTTTTTATATTGAAAAGTGAAAAAATTTATTTTTTAATAAATTTTTTATTTAAATAGTAATAAAAAGTGTTTAATGAAATATATATGTATAATTAAAAAATTATTGATAAAATATAAAAAGTTCGAATGCATTGATATGATTATTTGCAAAGTTTTACAAAAACCCTTTGCCAAAATTACCGCAAGTATGGCCTCCAAAATTAATGTTGCCTGTCGATGTTGCTATCAAAATTCTTGAAAAACACAATGAGCAGGCAGCTAATAAAAAATTATGGCGGTTGCACGACAGTGTTATGTCAATTATAAGTTGTCTAATTTTGGTGGTAGGTTAAAGCTCGCATCATTTAACACTTAATTAAAATTCATGTGTATACTTCTACTCTGAAATATTATATATTTTTTTGATTGAGAGCTATCCTTCCATAATTTCTATAGTAGTTTTGTTTAATGCATTGCTATTAGTTTAATTTGGTTTATCGAAGAAAATATTTGTATCAGTCATACTGTCATAGTCGACCCACGTAGAGGATTATATATATATATATTCTTTAACTCCATTTCTTACGATTTTTTTTGGGTTCAACTCGTCTTAGCACTTACTTGTCGCTACTAACAAGGGATTTGAAAGTGGGAAAAATATTTGATTTTGCGTCGCTGTCTTCATCGATCTCATACATTATTAGCATTTCATAAATAATTATGTGCTCAACCATCCATGCTTTCCACCTGTACTGGTTAGTGGTTATAATAAATTAGATATTTGGTTGATGCTATATCCTTATAGTGTTCCTAAACTAGCCCACTAATTTCGACTTTTTGTTTAACCCAGTTTAGCACTTCAAAAGCATTTTTCCATCAATTTGATGACTTCACAAAGCGAATTGTATAGCATCCACAGATATTAAAAATCCTTTTTGTTGGTGTTTTAAACTTACAGTGACCCCACGTTTGCTGAGCTAATTAAGTTGAAAACCTGCAAGGGAAAAGATGGTCGGAGTGACCTATTGGCGCTTGCCAATGGTGCCTCTCCGACGCTCAAGTCAAGGCATGTCTAGAAGAGAAAAATCAGGATTTAGGTTTTTTGGTGAACGATACCTTACTTTTTATATGTGGCTTCTTTGGTCTTCCAACATCTTCTAATCCTTGACGACTAGGCATTTGACGCGTTTTGTTTATCTTTCCTAGCCATTAGGGTGATAGGATCTCTGGCGTTTGAGATGAGTCTCTAGGTGGTACTCTTGGGTTCATCCGACCGATGAGGTGCTGGTTGGTTCCGTGGCTATCTATGATGCCTAGCGATTGGGCTAAGGGTCGTAAGTTTGTTCTTTATGGGCTTCTTAAACAGCTCACATGATTGCAGGCATGTCGGGCCTTGAAACCCTCATATGGGTTGAAGGCCTATGGATTTGGGATGTTTTTTTAGGTCTTATAGGAATTTTCCAATTTCATAGATGATCAGGAAAACTATCCATAAGAATTTTAAAACTGTCGGGCCTTGAACTTTTCCAATGGGCCGAAGGTCGAAGGGCTTGAGGCAATTGCCTAGACCCTAGGCTTTTCTTTACTCTTGCATTACAACCCAGCTTAGTACTTAAAAAATGGACGTCGAGGAATATGTTTGATGTATCCTTCTTCCTTGTTTTTGTTTTTTCCAGGTTTTTTCTTTTTTTGGTCCTGGTCTGCTAAACCAATGAACCGATTTTCACACAGAATATATAAAGGAGGAACTAGTGGGCCTAAAGGCCCTAAACTATGATGCCGGATTTAATGTTTAAACAAGAATACAAATCTGCCATAAAAAATAATAATAATAATAATAAAAATAACAGAAATCCACACCGTTAAAAACACCACACCGTTAGTCAATCTTTTTAAATCGGACAAAATAACAATCATTTGCGCAAGACATGCGATTTTTTTCTTGATCTCCCTATTTTTCCCTTGCTATGAAAGGGGAATGACGGTTATACCCTTTAAGAAGACACTCCAAAATATTTATTTATTTATCGAAATTACATTTATAACCTCAATTGAACATTGAAATAACCTTATTGATCCAGGTAATGCGTGCTCCGTGCGTTTTGATGTGCTCAACGAGATCCTTAGACCTGTCATGCTTATCGATTTATGGAACTTAGAACTTCGGGGGCAACAGTAAGTCCATCACTTTTTCTAAGAAGGGAAGATTGATAGTTTGAAGCAAACTCATGATGGTGGATTGTTTTTCCTTCGCATAGAATCGGCGGGAACGAGACAAATTAAAAACCTAATCCATCAAGAGAACAAGAGCAGCCTAAAAGACTGTTAGTAAAGGCAAAGCAAAGGTTGTGAGGCCACACAAACCTACATGAACCTCACGAGGAGCACAACAAACGAACTAGCACCAACGGAGCCAAAAGACAAAGTCTCCACCACACAAAACAGCATCACAGGAGCAAGGAGAATATAGCAAAAGTCCAAACGAGATGTACAACAAAAACAAGAATACAAAGGAAAATACAAAAAAACAACAAAAAGTCCCAAAAGACAGTTGTGCTAGCAGTGGATGAGACAGCGGATGGGAGAAGGAGGCCACTAGTCGACTCGTGAGATTCACGCGTGGACATCATGATCACATGGAGGAGCAGCAGCCAACGACGGAAAGTTGGAAGGTCGAAGAAGATTGTGGAAAGCTGTGTTGAAGGCCAAGACTGACAAAAAAAAGTAGATTAAGCTTTGAAAAAATCCGATATGAGAACCAAACCAATTCCGACATGCAACACGGTGGAGGAGGCGAGTAGCAAGGTGGCTAAGGCTGCTGGCGTGGTGGAGAAGGCGAGATGCTGCATCAAAGGCTGCATGGAGGAGTACTAACCAAAAAGGCAAAAAAGTAGAGCAAAGGAGCAAAAGAGAGGAAGAATTGGGGAAATTAAGAGGAAGGAGGTCTAGGGGAGAGATCCCTCCTAGCCTCCACCATAGCAGCCGCAAAAGGTGGCAAAGAGACCTCCCCATAGAGGTGAAAAAAAAAAAAAAACCCTTAATTCAGATGGACAGCTTCTCTCTCTAAAACGAAGAGAGAGAAGTGGTTTGTTCTCCGATTCACTTGACAAGAGATAAATAGTTAACATGGAGTATAAGTCACGAAGAATGTTAGTGACGTACAGTTGTTTAATTAATTACAGCCATTCACAAATTACTTAGTCCCACTCTAGTACTGTCTCCGTAGACTAGTTTCATGAGGCCTGTTGATTGTTGACTGCCTTACAACCAGTACTCCTGTCCTCAATAGATGATTGGCAATAGCATTCTTGAAGATTTATTTGCCTAAAAATCTTTTTCATCTCCTACTGTTCTATAATTGATGTAAATTGATCTTTAAGGCGTGCGGTTTAGGAGCTCCGGTCAGAGATGGAACTACGCTGCAATAATCTCAAACTGGAGATTTCAAATTTCAGATTTCCATAACTATAACTATATATATATATATAAAAAACACGTATATATGAAATGGATCGAGTACTATATATATGTGAAAGAAAATAGAGAAATGAAAATTAATGGGACAGAGTCGTCATGTATCACATGCATGATAAAATAATGGATGCATGGGACCTGTTGCTTATGAGATTCCAAAATTACAGTCATTTTTTTACAGTCATTATATACACATAAAACGAAACTTCACACTTAATTTCCATTGCATTATTTTTCCTTCGTTTTTTTTTTTTTGTTCTCCTCGGAGAAAAGAAAGAATCTTATTAGTAATAGTTTCATAACAAAAGCCAAACACACCTTAAATTTAGGCAGCAGTGAATTCAAACAACAATGCTAGGGTTCACCGAAGCGAATTCCAGGAGCTCCTCATGGCGTTCAAATATGGCCATTTCTTCCTCATCCAAAGTCATCAGAGCTTCAACTCCGCCAGAACTTGTATCCAGCAAAGAAAATGTATTACTCACGAGCTTATTTGAACTTGTCATCCACGCCGGTTTGCCCCACCCGAAATCGGATTCATACATTGGAAATTTGCACCAACTTGAACATTTGTATGCGACCAATTCCTTCCTGTTCTTGAAGATCTCCTCCCTCTCCTTAAGAGCCTCCATTAGAGCCGAGAAACCTCCCTCCCCTTGAAACTTGTTCGCCTTGTTGTTGAGGAAGTCATCCTTGTTCTTCCGCATGTCTTTCACCAGCTGGTGTATTTCCATGTCGCTCTCTTCTTCCACGATCACCGTAAATGGCCACACAAAGTTCCCGAACACGGTGTTCGGTAGTGGCGGGTCCATTCTCGTGCGGAGATTCACGGCTTGGAACAATGCCGTCGGCTTGAACGACCCTGTTTTCGATTTGACAACGGCCACCGCACATTTCCATAGGAGTGCTAGTATCACCTCTACACGCGAGACGTAGAACTGCTCTCGCCCAATCACACTTTGAACTTTTTCTTTGAGCTCCGCAACTTTGGAGGCGCTGAACACAAACCTCCTTGCTATGAACTTCTCGCCGGCAATGTGCACAGACGCCGACTTGCCCGGAATATCTCTGGGCGGCAAGATTGAAGCTCCGGTGAGCTGCGGGACCAGCGGTTCGCTCGATCCACTACAGGCCGCGGTCCAGCTCTTTAACAGCGTGATTAATGCGGCGAAATCGGCGATTTTGTGGGTGAGCGAGACACTGATAGCTGTGCCGCCGCAGCTGAACTTGGAAAATTTCACGAGCCAAAAGGAACCATTGGCCAACTCCATGGTTTCTGGGTCTGTAGTGGGGAGGAAGAGATCGAGTGTTTCAAAGTCCGGTTTGCTAAGGAAGTCCGAAAGTGGGCTGTCGCATCGGGCTTCGATAAAGAGACCGCCGGCGTCGTTGCAGTCGATGATGGAGTTGTCTACGAGTTGCCCGGCAAGGGGGTAGAAGCGGGTGAGGGTTTCGGATATGGATTTCTGGAGGAGTTGGGATTTGCGTGAGAATTCCAAATCAGGGTCAGTGGGGGCATCGAGGGAGGGGAAGAAGAAGGTCATGTTGCCATGGATGGCGGGAATGAGCTGGTCAAGAAGAGAGAGTTTGAAGTTTTTGAGGTGGGGAGGAGTGGGTGATGAGGGTTTAATCCAAGTCCTGGAAATTATCTCATTCTTCATCTGATTGGTCATTTTTTCTTTGTTTCTTTCTTTATCTTCTCTCCTCGTAATTCAATTCTGCATGAGCATCGATTACGAGGCGTTTAATTCTTGCTTTATAGATGGATCGAGGAAGTATATATCTTTTACATTATCAAATGTTTAAACTGAAAAAATACAAAAAATAAAAAATAAAAATCAATATTAATGCCACCAGAATATTTGGATCGAGTCATTTGACTTTCTTAGCACTTATATATGTAGCGATACCCATCCCTTACCATGTGCCAGCAAATTAAGTTTTTGATCTCTTTCTTTACTCGATCTTGTTGACTTATATAATATTTTAATTTTACAGCAATAAATTATTAAACTATCCGAAGTCAAACATCACTACAACAAAAGAAATCACAATTATTCTCCACGTTACATCGACTTGCATATGTGTTTGGAGATCATGAAAATATTTAGTGCGAAACACGTTTTACTTGTACATTTTATTATATATAAGAGAAATAAGAGATGTATCCAAAAGATACACTATTTAGAAGAGCGCAGCTGGACCTCCCAACCATCTGACAAGAACCAAAAACTTATGAGCATTTAAATTTTGATTTTCCTATGGGAGCCTCCTAAGAGTATTTTCATCCGGCTCTCTACTATAGAGATATTTCTGTAGTATGGAGCCAAAATAAATTTTTGACAATTTTATTGCTCACATTCAGCTCCCTACTTTGAGGAAAAAAGTAGAGAGCGTCATTTCACTCCCTACTTTAATTCTTTTTTATAATAAAATATTAGTTTCTCTCTCCTACTTTTTAATTTTTTTAATTTTATTTGTTTTCCCCTTTTATTTGTTTTCTTTTATTTATGTTTCATTGTTTCTTTTCTTTCTCTTTCATCCGTTCACAGGAAGGTTGAACGTTCACGCAGACCTTCTCCATCTGTTGCTCTTCCCTGTGCTACTATCACAATTTTTTTAATCTCCCATGTTAATCTATCTAGCCTCAAAAAATATGACCGTTAGTAGCAAGTCCCATGTTAATTAATAGCAACCTTTATGACCGTTACTTTCAAAAAATAAATAAATAAAACAAAACAAAAAGGCTTATTTTAAAAAATATATGAATATTAGAGAAAGAATTAAATTTGAAAAAAAAATATTAATATTTAAATGAAAAAATCCAAGCGGATCCCTAAATAAGGAACGGGATGTAGGTGTTTAGAAAAAGTTGATCTCTAAAGTAAGAAAAACTGATTTTACTCCCTACTTTGAGGATAAAAATAGAGAGCCGGATGAGAATCCTCTAAAAGATGCTAACCCTTTTTCTTTTTCTTTTTTATGGGCAAATCCTAACCCAAATAACCTTTAATAATCCAGTCCGTAACTATCTCTCGTTTCTCTACTAATAAAAAACAAAGTTAATTGCATTTACAATACTAGAGTTTTAACGATTTTATTTTTATTATTTAGGTTTCAATTTGTATTGTAGATGATACTTCACTTATTACTACAAATGAATATGGCACTTTAATCCATAAAATTGACCAAAGTCCATGTCAATGCCCTTGAAAAAACAAATCTGTCCTTATGCCTCATTAAAAATTAAAAATGACCCTAAATTTTTTTTTTTCTTTTAAAAAAAGAAGAGCTGACTCTAGCTACCTCTATGGCTGGTCGGGGGGTGGCCAAATCACCCCAAGACTGATTGTAGGGCTGGCAAAAACCACCACTATAGCCCATGATGGTGGTTCGGCCACTCCCAAAAGGCCAACCCTTAAACATTTGGAGAGTTGGCCCCTTGGGGTGGCCGAACCACCCCCATAGCCCTCGGGGGTGGTTTGGCCCCCCAAGGCTCTTATTCCTAGTTTTTTTTTTTTTTCTTCTTTTGGCCTTATGGGTGGTCAAACCACTTCTAAGGGCTATGAGAGTGGTTCAGCTACCCCTAGACCAGCCGTAGGAGCTGTCCAAACGAGGAACTCAATAAGTGGAAACATAAAAAATAGAATAAATTAACTTTATTTTGTTTTCAGTAGATTATGAAATGCTTTCATAGTTAAATCTCTTACTTCTTTGAAAACTCTTTTGGAACTCCATAAGTTTTCCGTCTTTGATCATAAACTAAAAAATTTACTTTCCAAACTAATTCTCATTAAGCTTTTGTCTTTTCACTTGCTCTACGGCCTTACACATTATCACACCCAATGTGTGAGGGTTGTGCAATCCTAAAAGATCCTAACTTAACTTATGGCCGCAGGAGGAGTCTCTAGGAAGAGTCTACTCGATTAACTATGAGTGCACTCATAATAGAAATATATATCTTAGTAAAGGACCACTCGAAGTGGTTGCACTCTATTAGGTTTTTCATTTTTGATTTGCCAATTAAATGCCCAAAATAATTGTCTTATTGTAATTTGTTGTAGGGTAGATTTGTACTTAGGTTTAGAGTTGAAAAGTCCATATATAAGAAATAATTCAAGTACAAAGAGTGTGTTCACAAATCCATTTGATGATGTCCGGGCGGATTGGTAAGGCAGAATTTACTGTCTGTTGTTTCGTTCATATATAGATGTTCGGACAGAGTGGCCAAACAGTATGTTTAGTGCACTATTTAACAAAATTTTGTGTACTGATGCTTATTATTGCCATTAAAATATTGGGCTTAAGAATGTTCATTTAGCTTCAAACTTAACTATTCATCTGCCAACTAGCGCGTTTCTTTTCAATGACTACCCTATAATTTAATTTCAAAAACAATATTTTTACAAAAAGTCTTAGAAAAAAATATAAATATAACAATAAAAAAGAAATAAGAAATAAAAGAAAGGTTATAGCGGAATTCATTAAATTCAAACAATATATTGTTGATTTCTTGCCTATAATTACGGTTGGGTTGATCAAATTAAACCAACATTAAACAACAACAAAAAAGTCATAAAATGCTACTTGTCACAAATTTAGCCACCCTAAATCATTTTATATAGAGTAATGCTATATTTTCAATTTTCTTGTTCAACTCTATCTAACTTTGTATATGTGAACAAAGATGAGCACACAAATGAAAATGCAAACTCTTTTTTTTATATATATATAAAATTAAAATTAAAATTAAAAAAAAATAAAGGAGGCCAGATATTTAAAGTTTGATGGAGTTGGACAAAAAAGTTAAAAATGTAGCATTACTCTTTTATATATTACATTTTGATTCTTTTTCAGCCTACTTTTTATCAACCATTGTTAGTGAAATTATTGCATGGCTATTGAACGTACGTTTATGCACCCAAGTATATATGAAACTGCAGGAAATATATATAATATTTGGCCTATTTAACTATTTTAGCCACTCTAAAACTATTTAAAATGTTAAATTTTGGTTAATGTGGAAGTAATATTATTATTTAACAATTTTTTTTCTTTAGTACAATATAATATATATAATCCCCATCCAATGAGTTGACGAAGACGAGGCTTCTGTAGCCAACAATGTGCATGCATATAATTGGTGAGTTTAAATCCTAATTAATATTTGAAGGAGGAATTAAAACCTAAATTACAATGAAAGAAAGTTTTAATTAAAAGAATTTGAAGGACTAAGGAAAAATTATAATTTAGAAAGGGTAGTAAATTATGTTTTGTGTTGACCAGCCCCTGTTAATTGGTTTCATAATTGATAACGTGCGGAAGCAAAAGCTCTTGGCACCTGCCAAGAGGCACATCCACCACCAATAAAGTTACAATAACAGGTGGTTGATCTTCGATCGAATAACGTGACAGCCACTCCAGTCAACGGCAGAAATATGTGAGGGGTGGAGGTGGGAGGAAAGAAGTGGTATTCCATAAGCAATAGTGTGCCGCAATTCCCGAACATAACATAGTTGACAAGTTAAGGAAGTTAGAGATTGTTGCACAATTAATTCATATAATTAATTAATTNTCTCCCCGTTTCCTCCGGTAGTTTTTGCTTAGTTTTGGGAATGCGGTTGTTCCTTCCCCTCAGCTTCCACCTTCACGATGGTTGCTGCCATCCTTTGGGGCTCCTCACGGTGCCCCTTTGCCATTTAAAACCGCCTTGTGCGGCCCCTGGAGAGGCCCGGCTTGTTATTGTCTTTTTGAGATCAGTAATGAAACCATTGCCTACTGTTTGGTTCTGTCTGTATTATTTAGCCGATTTCATTTGGGTTTTGTGTTGGGTCCCACCCCTTTGTGGTTGTTCGATCCCTTGTAACCCTTTTCCCATATTTTGAATAGAAAGAAAAGAAAAAAAAAATAAAAAAAAAAAAGGCATCAATGGGTATTAATTTCCAGATAATATATTATTATTAGTTTCGAAAATAAATAGCCTTCATGTAGAGAGATGAGTAATGTTATATACCACATTTTTATCTCATAATTATTCAACAATACTAACAGAAACGTGGCAACTCCAACCAATTAACCCTTCAATTTTTTTTTTAACAATAATTGATTGAGACTATTACGTCATCATATATTGTGAGATAAAAATGCGATATATAGTATTATACAAAGATGAGTAATTTAGGTTTCAAGACGGTTTTAAGTTTCATCCTAATTGCTCAAATATGGATATCACTCATTTATATTTTGTAGATAATCTCTCTCATTAGCTGATGTGCAGTCAATAGCAATTATTGTTAAGGTGCCGAGACAATTTAAGAAACTTGGAGGTTTGATAGCAAACACTCATAAGAGTGTTATTTTTTATGCTGGTGTAAAAAAATATTCTATTGTTTTTTCTGGATAATCAATGAATTTGGAGGCTGGCCTGCTAGGTCAATCCAACTAGGAAAAGCTGATGAGTCTAAGTTAGGTCAATATACCACTTTTGAAACTTGGAAAGGTATAAGATTCAAATTATCTGAGGTTAGATGGTGGAGAATAGTATGATTTTCATGTGCAATCCCAAAGCATGCATTTATACTTTGGTTGACAATGCCTCAACATGCATGCCTATCCGATAGGGGGAAGTGGCGGGTGCATTTAATGTTGTCCCGTCGACAAAAGAGGTGAAGGGCACATTTAATGCAATCGTATGTGGACTTTCATAAATCTTTTTGATGTGGTAATACTCACTAGCTTCTCTCCCTTTCTTGTTAGGGGGAGGAATTGGGTGTTACGATACTGCTCGCTTCGTTGGGTGTAGCCATTAAGATCATGAGTTGAAAAGCCTACTTGGGTCTAGACTAATGACTCTCTAGAATGGGGTTCTTATACAGGCCGAATGAATTTAATCCGGTCCCGCGTCAAGTATAAATCATAGGAAGTGAGGCGACAATGACTCAAACTTAAAAAATGATTTGAACTTCAACTCAGTTCTTGATTAAAGTACTAATTAACCATGAGCTTAAATGATAGAAACAGATAAACAAACATATATATGTAATTAGATGGCTAACCAACCAGAGCCAGGAAACAAGATCTACAAAGAGGACGGCTTCCAGCTAGGGAAAAAGATATCGTCTGACCAAAAAAAAGTCACAATATTAAAAATCATAATAATAAGGCCGACCATAAGAGAGTGCGCGGGAAATAAGATGCATTATTAATTCACGACTATAAAAGCTCACCAAGGCAGCTTGGATTTGTGTGCAAGAAAGAAATAAGTTCGACAAAAATGTGATATATAGCATTACACAGAGATGAGTAATGCAGGTTTCAAGACAATTTAAGTTTCATCCTAATTGCTCAAATATGCATATCACTCATTTATGTTTTGTAGATAATCTCTCTCATCAGCTGATGTGCAGTCTATAACAATTATTGTTAAGGCGCTGAAACAATTTAAGAAACTTGGAGGTTTGATAGCAAACACTCATAAGAGTGTTATTTTTTATGCTGTTATAAAAAAATATTCTACTATTTTTTCTGGATAATCAATGGATTTGGAGGCTGGTTTGCTAGGTCAGAGGACTTGGTGACAATTTAGAGTTTGCTTCCTTCAATCCAACTAGGAAAAGCTGATGAGTCTAAGTTGGATCAATATACTACTTCTGAAACTTGGAAAGGTATAAGATTCAAATTATCTAAGGTCAGATGGTGGAGAATACCATGGTTTTCATGTGCAATCCCAAAGCATGCATTTATATTTTGGTTGACAATGCTTCAACATGTCTCTTCGATAGGGAAAGTGAGTAGTGCATTTAATGTTGTCCCGTCGACGAAAGAGGTGAGGGGCGCATTCAATACAGTCGTACGTGGACTCTTAGAAATCTTATTGATTTGGTAGTCACTTCTCTCCCTTTCTTGTTAGAGGGAGGAATCGTGTATTACATTGATGCTGGCTTCGTTGGGTACAGCCGTTGAGATAAGTTGAAAAGCCTACCTGGCCTGAGTCTGGACCAGTGACCCTCTAGAATGGGCTTCTTATCCAAGCCGAATGAATTTAATCTAGGTCCATCAAGTATAAATCATAGGAGGCGCGGCAACAAAGACTCAAACTTAAAAAATGATCATTCACTATACACACAAATAAATAAAAATAAATAATAAATAAATAAATAAAATAAATAAATAAATAAATAAAATCGGGGTTTCTCCACGCTTTTTTAACATCACTTTAAGGCTCTAAAGCGATGTTAAACTTTTTACCATGCTTTTGTAACATCCTTTTAAAGAGGATGTAAAAGTTGGAGTTACAAAAATTTTTACCACGCTTTTGTCTAAAGCGTGGTAAAACTCTTACCACACTTTAAGAAACGCGTGGTAAAAATTGGTAAACTTTTTACCACACTTTTAACAAAAAGCGTGGCAAAAAATTGACCTGTATATTTTTATACAGCAGATGTTCTGCTGCATAAAAATACACACCAATATACACCAGATTGACCAAAACATTAAAAACATAACCTGATTCAACAAAATATTAAAACACAATCACAGAATACCTCGTAATAAACAAAATTACAATATTAATTACAATATCGTATAAAGCTCACAAACTTTATAGAAAGTTCAAAATATATCAAAAAAATTCCTACTCAATCCCGATACTAGCTAGCTTGTTTAGCCTTCCATTATAGCCCACGACCGCTAGGCATTAGCTCTTCCTGTACATAAGATGAAAACAATTAAAACATGCAATCAATAAATATCTCTCCAAAAGCAACAAGTAGGAATGAAAAACAATATCATCACATGTACAAAAGTTTATAACAAAAATTTCTAATAGACTATAGCTTTAACAATCACAATCACCAAATGAAATCTTCTACTCTTCGAATTTATTTTTCCTTCTATAACCATGCATACCATGGTTAGTTTCCCCATTTATGTCACATTAATTTATTAATCGCTAACTATATATGTTGATATTTACCTTTGCTTCAAAACTCTCATGATGTATGATCGTTCGCAACTACATAACATATAGGAACACCATATGAAATATGCACAAAACAATGTCAGGAAACTATTTATATATATATATATATATATATATAACATGTGGTATCGAAAGTGTAAGAACATCGTTTATTATACATATGACTATGGAGGCTTAAAACATAAATAAATAAGTAAAATTTACCTGGCTGACCGCCCATGGCCCTTTGATTTGCCATTAAACTGTCGATAAGTTTTTGCATTTTAGCCAATTGCGTATCCTGCTCTGCAATCCGAGCATCTTATGCTGCAACACGAGCATTGTTTTCTTCCACCATGGCTGCTTGTGCCGCCCGTTGTGTTGCAAGCCGTGTTCTCAAAACACTGACCTCATCTTGACTAGTCGGTGTCGCCGAGGAACGGCTTGTAGACCTGGTCAATAGAATCCCGTCCCGACACCGTGGACACGGCCAGAGTATTCAGGAACACCCATGGCTTGAGCATACGCGTCGTCATCAAATCATGCTATAGTCCTCAACGTAGACACCTCGCTCGACGTAGGGGTAGAAGACAACACGGCCCGCATCGCAGTCTACAATATATTAAAATATTTTATGATATTGTTGCCTCATTAAAGAACAAAAATACAATATTAGAAACAAAATTATCACGAAGAGCACTTACCATTTTCTCCCCAGCCTCTATACTGACAGGGGTGCCATCCGATTTTGTATGTGTTTTTATAAAAATGGATGTCCTCGTCGGGGTAACCCCTGTATCTATCTTCTACAAAAAGAAACATTGAAAGAAATTAATATTACTCATAATTATACTTAAATGAGTAGATAATGACAAACAAAAAGAATATACCATTTCGTGGGCAACCCTTAGTTAGCTCTTAGAGCCTGAGGTGTGGGAAAACTTGTGTTTGCTACGAGCAACTCTGTTTTTTAGGGTCACCGCCTACATACTTTTACAGTGTTAATTAATATGAATATGCACACACATGTACATACTACGTATAATATATATGGTACGTGACACGTTTAACTCCTTACCTTAGCGTCTTCGGTGAACCACCCTCTAATGTACACCTCAAGATCTTAAGATGCAAATGAGGCCAAGTGAGGCAATTTCCTTATAGCTTCATCCAGTGTCATATATGTGCCCGTCAATATGGACCACTTTAAAATACCCTTAAAGTTTTTCCTTTTTTTTCCAAAGTCCATAAACGCAATCCTCTTAATTTTATTGAGAGGTAGCTCAGGGTCCACATAAAATTTAATCTACAAAGAAAATTAAAGAAAAAAAAAAACAAATATTAGTAGTATATCTTTCAAATATGTATGTATTTAAGCAGCATAAATATTATCACATAAATATTTAAAACAGTGCATTTTGTCGTCATATATACATACCATTAACGCTTCCCAAAGTTGCACTTTCTAAGAGTTGGCTATATTCCGCCAATTTGGATCAGATAGACTAACAAACGACCCACTCCGTATGTATTGACTCACAAGTCGACTAAATTTGGATCCGCTTGTACCGATAGGCTACCATGCCTCATTAAATTCCAGTACAACTCTCTCCCCCTCTGGAAAACACCAAAGGGTAGACGCCGTTCCTCAAGATCTAACATTAACGCGCCCTATCGAATCTGTATCACAATCCATATTTGGTAACGATGAAGAAATCAGAAAGTAAGATAATTTCAAAATTTATGTCACCTTTACTAAATAAAAGAGGAACATGATCATGTTCCTCTTTTACTCCTTAAAGGTGACATAATATTACCCGATGTATATACATAGAAGAAATCTTTAAAAAAAAAAAAAAGAATAAATTAAGATACCAAGCAAGACCAAATATTCACACCAAAAAAAAATGTCAATAATAAATTACAAAATCAAGCAAGTCCGATGATTTTTCATACTATACATCCCTATTATTATTTCACTTTGTAAAATGCTGCTTATTAAAATGACATACTTAAATAAATTAATAAATATGGACGCTCAAATATACCTATCGGTCGGACCTCCCCATTGGCTAGGTCTCATTCTGGTGTCCCCTCTGTGGATTGGGATGTCTGAGCCCTATGGGCTGTATCCTCGGGCTCCTCAAGTCCATGTGAGGAGAATGCTGAAATGCATTGTCCTGCTCATCAAGTGGTGGTGTGGGGAAGGATGTCTAGCCCCACTGATCAAATTGTGTGAACAGTGGTGTGCTACTCGGGCAGCCTCCCTGTGCCACTAGCCACTCACAATATCCCGGTTGTTCCGTAGGCAAGGGTGATAGAGAAAACAATGTATCAGATGTGCCACCTTGGTACCCAAGTGGTACAATCGGATTCACAAACAAGCTAGGACAACTGGCGGTGGGGTCATCAGTCTCGTCTCCCGAACCAGCTTGGGGACTGGGTTGTGATGTTGTGGTGTCATCTGGACGGGAAACCCTTCGGAGATATTTTAAGATTGGTGCTGCTTTCTTACCCATTTTTACCTACAAGAAAGTTGCATCACTTGTTAAATTGCAAGTAATATAGAAGACATATAATAATAATGAAATATAAAACACGTATGCACAAGTTTAACACATGGACAAAATAACTATAAAGTCTAGAAATATTGGTCATTAAAAATAGATCATACAATATATTTTTAATTTTCAATTTAGTTGTTTTTTCAAACTACTGTATAAACCAAAAAAAAAAAATCTTGTGAACAAAAAATTATCTTACAATGTTTAGAGTTTTTGTTTTTTTTTAAATTTTCAATTTAGTTGTTTTTTCCTTCTTCTTCTTTTTTTTTAATTCATTTTTTGTTTTTATTTTTTGGCAGCCGTGAGGCAACTCAGTATGCTTGGTTAGTTGGTTTGTTTTCAAAAAATTCTTTAAGATATACCTATTAAAAGTATGTTTTCTTTTTGGACCGTTTTAATTATGTTTAGTTTATTTTGCCAATAATTTATATTATGTACTTGTGATGTCGTTATTATTATATGTTCAATCATATATAATCACTAGTAATTAACATTTTGAAAATCAGTACTACTGAATAGATAAAGAATCGGTAAGAGAGTTGTGTAGGTTCTTTCTTTTAAAACTACCCTTAAAGTATTAAGTAAAATTATCCAACACATATGAGAAAAAAAAACTCACACACATGATGTATGCTCCCCCTGTTGCATATATGCATCCATGGTGAAACCAAACACATACATGCTTTCATAATTTACTGACCCAATATAAAGCTTAATTTTCATGATATGAGATTTCACATATATTATAATACCAAGATTGCCCATCAATCATCAATCAATAGTGGTTAAAAAAAAATGAACAAGTACTATAAAGCAAAAATTATTATTCAACTATTTTTTTTTTTAATTCTATCCATAAGTGATAAGTAGTGCTTTTAAAATAATAGAACAAAACACAACAATTTAATGAAGCAAAGAATCTTATTTCAGCACACAACTTTCTCTAATAACAATCCACAATCTGCAGCAGTCACTTTCTCTAATAACAATTCCTCAGTTTTCTTGGCAACCAAACAGAGGTCTTAACCAAAAGAAAGTTTAACAATCCAAGCAATTTCTACAGGCAAAACAACACCTAATACGACACAAGCAAAACTAAAGCTATATTATAAATGGGTTTCTCAACAAGAACCCGTTGCATTGCAAAACCTCACAGAAAAAATCAATTAAAACAACAAAATAAAAAAAAAAATAAAAAAAAAAAGTCTCAGATCTGAGACTTTATCGAAGAATTAAAGACGAAAAAAACGGATCATTACTTACTGTTTGAGAGACAAAGAAGAAAGGGATCGCGAGAGAGAAAGGGATGGAGGCCGATCTGTTGGATGGAGGCCGATCTGCGTACGTAGGATTCGGACCGGACCGGAGCGAGAGAGAGAATGGAGAGGGGAGAGAGCTGATCAGAGGGAGAGAGCTTTTGAGAGAATGGGGAGTTGCTGTAGTCGGAAAGTAGCTAGAGGGAGAGAGCTGAGAGCACTCACATTTGGGCTCAGCAAAGTAGCTAAAAAATCAAAAGCTATTTTGTTGAGCCCTGTAGCAAAAAAATCAAAAAAATATTTCACATTGGGCTCAACAAAATGCCCAAATATTTGGTGACTAGCTACAGTGCTCAACAACTTTGCTAAGCACTGTAGCTTAACAATGCATCCATTAAATTAAAAAATAATCTCTCCACATCTCTCTTCTTAATAATAATTTTTTTTCTCTCTCTCTCACGCTTCTCCTTCTTCTCTGTTCTTTCCTTTTCTTTTTTTCATCCAACGCCTTCTCTCTTCTTCATCTGTACACTCTCCATCTCTCTTCCATACAACGGCATAGCATGCTTCAATGTTTTTTTTTAAAAAAAAAAACCGTTAGAAAAAGATTAATCTATATATATATATATATGGCCATTATGAAAAAAATGAATTTTAAAAATATGACCTTTAAAAATGACAAATTTTAGAAAATATGATAGTTAGGAAATAATAAGGTTTCAAAAATATGATTGTTAGAAAAAGAATAAAGAAAGAATAAAAAAAGAATAGATAATGAATATTTAAATGGAATAGTAAAGGTTGTTAACTAAAATGCTGAGTCGGATGTAGTTTTTTTTGAAAAGTTGTTAGCTAAAATGGAAAAAGTGATGTTTTAGCTAAAATTTAGCCAAACATTTGTTGAGCCCAATATGAGTGCTCTGAGAGGAATAATTACCAAGTAGAGGGAGAGAGAGCGCGAGTTTCAAAAAAAACTTGTCTGTTTCCGCAAATTTTTGCCACGCTTTTGTAAAGAATAATGCTACTTGTCCATATAAATTCACCAATTTTTATTCATCTATCACTAGATGACAAAATTTATATTATTATTTATAGATGACAAAATTGGTGAATTTAGATGAACAAGTAGCATTATTTTTTTGTAAAAATTACCATGCTTTTATAAAAGCGTGGCCAATGATTTCCCTGCTTTTATAAAAGCGTGGTAATTTTTGGCCACGCTTTTATATTACCACACTTTTATAAAAAGCGTGCAAAACAAATTTAAAAAAAAAAAAAATAATTTGACAAATTCAAAGAATAATATTGCAAGGTTTATCTCAGTACGTATATATATATTAGTGTGATAAAGGCAAAGAGCATCCAAAATGTTGGATACAATAAATGAAGAAGAAAGAGATGGCAGCAGCTGTGCGAAGGATATTAATTTCTTCTCCCGGCCACCTCTCCTCATAGGGGTTCATATATAGGTCTTTTAACATGCATCTTTGACGACTGAGAGCCATGCATACATGCATGAAATTAAGCTGAGCAAATTAATTAATAAATTTGTAATTAATTAAGCTAGCTCATATGCCTTGTATATATCTTAATTTCCTCATGTATTTTTAAGGCTGAACAAGAATTATAATATCATATATATACATATACATACTATATGATATATATATATCATATATTATTATATATTATATATATATATATACGCAGATTGTTGCCACGCTTTGATAAAAGCGTGGCAAAAAAAATAAAAATAAAAATAAAATAAAATAAAAATGCCACGCTTTTGTAAAAGCGATTTAAAATTCTGCTTTTAACCCTCTTTTATAAAGCGTGGTCAACTCAGTTCTTGATTAAAGTATTAACTATGTGTTTAATTAAATGATTGAAACAGATAAACAAACATATATATGTAATTAGATGGCTAACCAGCCAGATCTACAAAGAGGACGGCTTCCAGCTAGGGTATCGTCTGGCCAAAAAAAAGTAATAACATTAAAATTTATAATAATAAGGCCGAGTCTGGCCGACCATAGGAGAGTGCGCGGGATTATTAAGTCACGACTATAAAAGCTCACCAAGGCAGCTTGGATTTGTGTGCAAGAAAGAAAGAAGTTCGACAAAAATGGGGTTGGAATTTTTGTGGCTGATTCTTGCAGTTCTGGTGGGTGGCTACGTGTTTGTATTAGGGTTTTTGAAGAGATTCAATGAGTGGTATTATGTTCTCAGGCTGGGGAAAACGCAATGCCCTCTCCCTCCCGGTGATATGGGCTGGCCTTACCTTGGGAATCTCCCAACCCTCCTCAAAGCCTTCAAATCTAACGACCCCGATTCCTTCATCAACAATCTTGTTTCCAAGTCAGTCTCTATATGTTAACTTCTCTCTCACGTACACATGCACTAACACACACACACACACACACACAAAAAGTGTTTACATGTTTTTTCTTAATTTGTTGTTGGAATATTTACAGATATGGGAGGACCGGAATCTACAAGACGTACATGTTTGGGAGCCCAAGTGTGATTGTTTGTATCCCGGAGACATGCCGGAAAGTTTTGACAGATGATGAACGATTCACACTTGGTTATCCCAAAGCCACAATGATCCTTACAGGTAGAAGAGCATTTCATGGTATTTCAAATGCTGAGCACAAGCGGCTGCGCAAACTAACCACATCTCCGATCAACGGCCACGAGGCGCTAGGCGGGTATATTGAGCTTATCGAGGGCATTGTGATTGATTCACTGGAGGACTGGGCCAGCCGGAAGAGGCCCATCGAGCTGCTGGCAGAGTTGAGGAAAGTTGCCTTTAAGGTCATTACAAACATTTTCATCAGCACCCACAGTGAATCTGTTATTTCCTCGGTGGAGGACTTGTATGCTGATCTCAACGCCGGAATAAAGTCTCAGGCCATCAATATCCCTGGCTTTGCATTCCATAGAGCACTCAAGGTAAAGACTCGGATCATTAATAAAAGGGACAACTTCAGTTACTATCCCTTAGATTTTTTGTCACTTTTATATTTATATATATCTTTTATAAGTTTACAATATTATACACTCTTGTGTCCAAGTTCACCGTTTAATCCAAAAAATATTTCCATTTTTTTTTGTTTTTATTTTTAATTTTTAATTATTAAATCAATATATTTTTTGTAATTTTATAAACATCTTACAAGTATTTTAAAAATTGTACTCATTAATTTAAATAAGATGATTGATATTATAAATTTTTAAAAGATAGTAATCTTAAATTGATATTTTTTAAAATTTAAAAGCATAATTATAAAAGAAATGAAAAATAATAGGCGATCGATAAAGGGTACGTAATGATAAAACAAAATCCTTCATGCATGATCGTGGTTTTCTTGGATCAGGCACGAAAAAAGATGGTGAAGGTCTTTCAAACGGTTCTAGACAAAAAGAGGGAAATGATCAAAAAATATTCCGACCAGAAGGACGTGAAAAAAGATATGATGGATTTACTTTTGGGAGTCAAAGATGAAGATGGAAGACAATTTGAGGATGAGGATATCATAGATCTCCTCATCGTCTTCATGTTAGCTGGTCATGAAAGCTCTGCACATGGTGCATTGTGGGCAATCATCTATCTCTCACAACATCCAGAGTTCTTCGCAAAAGCCAAGGTAAGATTTAATTTTATATAACAGCTTAAACTCTAATTAAATTGATTGTTTAATTTTATCTTTATATTATATTAAAGCACTTTTCAAAAAAAAAAAATCTAAAAAGCATTAACATAATGAAACAAGTTGACTTTCTTCTTTTAACCTTTTTTGGCATGGATGGAATTTTTCTCCAACCTCTTTATAAAATATGTCATGTATTCTTTTGAATGTGAAAAGTAAAAGTCTTTTTAATAATATTTGAGAAACATATTTTAAAAAAAAATTAAAAAAAAAAAAAACCACATATGAGCATTCTCATATGCTCAAAGAACCCATAACAATTTTTTAGACAGAGTAATATTATTAAACTGAATTTGGATTCCTCTTTTCAGGAAGAGCAACAGGAGATCCTGAAGAGAAGACCACCTACACAGAAAGGATTGCATCTTAATGAGATTAGACAAATGGAATATCTTTATAAGGTATGTATGCATTGAAGAATTGCACATGACAGTCCCAAGGGCTCTTCTTCCTTTTTTATTTCTTTTATTTTAATGCCTAGCTAGGGAAGATAAAATTATTCAAGATTATATTAATTAAGAAGAATGTGAAGCATTAATATTGTACAATTCATACAAAAACTAGTTTTAATGATGGACCAATCCAAAGATCAAAATCCGTATAAATTCAAATCAAAAGTTATTTTATTATCAAAATTTTATTTTGTTACATCTAACAGTATAAATAGTGGCACATCAGTATGTTTAACGAGTTGCATACTTTTGTGGATTAGGTAATTGATGAGACGATGCGCAAAACTAGTATCTCATTTTCAGTATTTAGAAAGGCAAAAGAGGATGTTAACCTCAATGGTAAGTCATTCAATTCCTTTCATATATATATATATATATATTCAAAGTCTACCATATATATCCCCCTTCCACGTTTTACGTTTTCTTAAGAGGAAATTATTCGTTTCAGGTTATCTAATTCCAGAAGGATGGAAAGTTTTGGTATGGATCAGAAGCGTTCATATGGATCCGAAAAACTATTCAAACCCTAAAGACTTTAATCCTTCCAGATGGGATGTAAGTTGGACAAAACAAAACACATGCCCTTCCTTTTTTTTTATCTTTTTTTAATTTTTTTCTTATGAAAGGTGAATGATGGAAATAATATTTAAACTCAGAACTTTTTGTATGATACCATGTTAACAATAATTTATCCTAAAAAAGCCTTAGCTAAAAAATAATAATTAATTTAATAATTTAATTTATATTTTAACACTGTTTAACTTTCTCATAGAACTTTATACCCAAAGTCGGGAGCTTCATTCCCTTCGGAGCAGGAAGTAGGATTTGCCCTGGAGGTGAATTGGCCAAGCTTGAGATCGCCATTTTCCTTCATTATTATCTCCTTAACTACAAGTGAGTTTAATTCCTTGCCGAATTTATTCTTGCCACCTTTTAATAATTTAGGAGACAATTTTTGTTCAAGAATTGAACTTTTTTTTTCTTTTTTTCTTTTTTTTATATTAATGGTGCAGTGTGGAGCGGCTGAATCCAGATTGCCCGGTGACATGGTTACCAGTACCAAGGCCCAAAGACATGTGCGTTGCAAGAATCATAAAAGTCGAATAATCATTTGCAGAAGCAAGCTGAAAGAAAGTGCATGCAATTTGCATGCATCCGTGCCCTCTGAAATAAAAACCACCCTACAAGGAAAGTGGGACACTTTAATATATATATGTCTTCGTACGTGCTACCCAGTATAAGCCTTTTACCTGTACGTGTATTATAAAACGATTGTACCATTAAATTTAATTGAAAAAATATAGTACTGTGTGTGTCTTCAGATTTTGAAGATTTAATTATCTTTTTGTATTTATTATATCTACCTTTTTTTTTTTGTATTTACCATATCTATTTATGTTTTAAGAATACTATAACTTTTACTATAAAACTATTTACAAACTAATTAATGTGACAATTCATAATTGATAAAATAATTAAACAGGCAATCTGACATATCAATTTCTCTTAATGATTTCACTAATTGACACATCAGTTGCTAAGTGAATTTGAAATAACAATTGGGCTGCCTAAATTTATTCAAGTCAATATGAGCAAAGTGTAGCCCTAAAAAGGCAAATTCCATGTGATGGAGTACCACCCCAGAACCTCTTGTACCCTTTTTCTCTCATGCTTTCGCCATTTCTCTTTATTTTAAATTTTCTTACAAATTTTTACAATTAGTAGTAATTTAACATAGTATTAGAGTCGAGATCCTTAATTTGAACCTTAACTCTACAAATATTTATCTCCTATTTTAATTAAAATGGAAGTGAAACAGGAAGGGAAGGGTTCTTAATTACGTGAAGATGCAGAATTACAAAAGTGAGAGAGAAATAAGATGGAAATGGGGAGAAGGAGGAGGAAAAAAAAAGGCATATTTAACTTGGAGCCATCAACTTTGTAATCGTTGACAAGAACTCTTTTTGTTTCCTTTTTTTAGAAGCAAAGTATCAAGTGGAAATTAAGCAGGGATAATTGACAAAGAACGCAATAAATAACATTAATCTTAAGTAGCAGAGAATCCGTTAGTCCAAGATGATTGCAGCAGCAAATAATTCAAAGTCTAATGTGCAGCATCCTCCTCCTCACAGAATTTTGTGTATTCCTTGGGACCCAGCAAGGATTCTAATTCCGATGGACTGCTTGGCTTCACCTTGATCATCCAACCTTCTTCATATGGGCTTGAATTGATCTTCATCACAATATGTGTCATAAAAATTAATTTTTAAAAAAACAAAACAAAGCTTAAAAGTATTCAGCTTCATTTAGAAGCAAGGAAAGTGGAGGATAAACAATTAATTCACCCACATGATTGCAATGAAGACGCGCAGAAAGGAAGGAAAATCAAGTAATATGCTTTGCTTACTTGACTAGCTAGGGTTGGAGATCTCCAACAATTAATAATTAGCAATTCGGACAGCAAATATAAAAGAGTTAATATGGAGTCTACCAGCTTAAACAGGTCAATTTCATTAAAAACTCTCTCATATTTACTGTCCGAATTGCAAGTAATATGACCAGTAAATTGCTGAAAATTCAAATAGCAATCGAAACAGCAAATTGCTGAAAATTCAAATCCATTGACTCTAAGATGGAGTAAAGAAGTCTTGAGTCAAAATGCCTCTTAAATTTCACTAAAGATCTGAATTGACCTCAAAAATCTTATCCAATATCTTATAAGAGTAATATACTATTTAGTATAATACTATATGATTGTCATGATGTTGCAGTAAAAATTTACTCATATTAAAAATAAATAAATAAAATTTAGGATTGATTTTACTGTCACATCATCTTAATTGTACGACAATCGTATAATAACCTACTAAACAGTATATTCTCTTGAATGAAGAAAAAAAGTTAAAGTGAATTGAGGGAAAGGATTACCAAGCCAGGTGAGCCGCTAAGCTTAGAATTGACCTCAACAATCTCACCAGAGATTGGGGAATTGATATCACTGGTTGCTTTTACACTTTCCACGGCTCCAAAGCTGCCACCTTGTGAAACTTTGCCACCAGGTTCTGGCAGTTCCACAAACACTACTTCTCCAAGATGGTCCTGTCAAATTTCAATTTAATTTTAAGCTCCATTTCAATTTTAAATAACCCATTCAATAAATTTAACTAACCATATTTACTCTGCAATCATTTCAAATTGTCATCTAGCCAAGACATGATCAACCTCTTTATTCAAAAAATAAAATAAAATAAAATAAAAATGTAGATGAAAAGCACAATAATTCAAAATTTATTATATTAAACCTATTGCTTCAGCCAACCAAGTTATATTTTTGTACTTCTTTTTTTTGTTTTTCTTTTCTTTTTTTTTTCTTATTTAATTGCTTCAGAAGGATTAACATCACAGTCACACGCATACAAGATATATATTGCACATCACGTCGCCCATTGACTTAAGCACGTCGCCTGCTGGGCTTTGAAACAATCAAACCAAAGGAATTTGTAGGTCGTTGGCTACATATTTCCCATTTTATCAATTTTGAATATATTAATTGACATTAATTTTAGAGTATTTGGAAAAGCAAGTGTGCCTAACATTAATCTAGCTGTTTCTGTTGACCATTTAAAATTAAGCAGATGATATTTCATTGTTTGGTGAGAAATCCTAAATCAAAGCTTAACCAACTCCCTCTTTTTTGCAAATGGGAAAATGCAGGTGTTACAACTTTATTACAATTTATTACAAACTGATGTGAAATAATGCAGTATTCCACGTGACATTGCCACGTCAATCTTTTATGTGACATTGTCACATCAGTCATAATTAAATTTAATTATTTAGTGACTAACATGATAAATAACACATAAATCTACAAACTGATATCACAGTTTATCTAGTATTGTTACATTAGCCACAATCAAATTTAATTATTCAATAATTAACATGAAAAGCGCCACATGTTCACATCACTTTATAAGGTAGTTATACCGTGCTCTAGCCTCTTTTTAGGCCATACTTTCAAGCCTTTGACCATGGGAAAATAAAAAAATAAAAAAAGTGTTTTATTTATTATATATTTCTTGATGAATAAAAAAGTTCTTTATGTCACCATGTGGAATTGAAGCAATATTTTTTTGGGTTTTTTTTTCCCTGAGCAATACAAGGCTACGGGGAGCGTTTTTCGTAGGGTTGAAAGCATTAGCCTGAAAAAATTGAACTACAGCTAAAGCATGGGCTTCGGTTTAATAAGACCCATGGTTAGAAAAACATGGGCTACGGAGGACTTGAAGGTGTGTCAACTAACAGGCCTAGAAAAAAGAGCCCATTAGAGAATCAGCATGGGCTTCGGTTTAATAAGACCCATGGTTAGAAAAGCATGGGCTACGGAGGACTTGAAGGTGTGTCAACTAACAGGCCTAGAAAAAAGAGCCCATTAGAGAATCTCTAATGGGCTCTTTTTTCTTATAAAGAATGTCTTTTAATTTATATCCTCCACTACCTCATATTAAAAGTTAAATATTTTATACGTTTGGACACTACTTAGGATGCGTTTAATGTGTTTAGAATTGTAATTTCATAAATAATAAGTGTGATTTTGAATCAAATTATAAAAAATATATCGTTTAGGATTGTACTTTTAAAAATGAAAAAAATCTGTGTTTTCAAATTATAAGTAAATAAATTTTTTTTTAAAACTTACAATTTTAAAAGCTAAACTGTTATTTTAAATGTCAAACTGCGATTTTGTTAAACCCTTAACTACGTTTTTAAAAAAAATCACATTTTCAAATAGCATATTTTAAAATTATTATTTTTAAATTGCACTTATTGAAATCGCAAATTCAAGAAGACCATACTCTAAAAAAAAAAAGTAGACTTGCGCATAAAATATTAATTAAAAATTTTAAATCATTTTTTATACTAATTGAAACTTTGAAGACAATTTGTGATTTAACATTTTTTTTAAAGATTTTTTTTGTTTACCGAAATAAAGAACAGCAACGTGATGATGAGAAAGGGTGCAAAATGGGGTTCTTGTTGTCATCTCTTTTTCTTTAAACCACGATTATAATGGCACTAATGACTGAAGACAAAGGCAAAATTCAGTATGGGAATGGGATAATGACAGAAATTTCATGGGTTGGAAGAATTTTCTGCAATGAAAAATCAAATGATTTTAAAAAGAATTAACAAAAATTATGTATTTTTCAAGTGCTAAAGAACATATAATAAGTTGAGATAGAAGAAATTTTTTCAACCCAATTCCGAAGAAATTTATGTTGATGGGATAAAGAATCACCTGAGCATGATCTGTGATGCCAATTGTAGCCACTGGGCCTTCATGCTTCACCCACTCATGTGAAGATGCATACTTCAACCCATCCAAAACTGCAAAAGAAACCCATTTTACACAAAGAAAAACGTACAATTCTGGCAAAAGGATGAAGCATTTCTTATGCTGTTTGAAACAAAGCTCAAAGCAGAAGAAACTAAGTAAAACTGCAAAATCCCCACATAATATAACATATAGAAATCAGCTTTACAAAGGAAACCCATTTTACACAAAGAAAAACGTACAATTCTGGCAAAAGGATGAAGCATTTCTTATGCTGTTTGAAACAAAGCTCAAAGCAGAAGAAACTATATACAAGTAAAGTTGATAAAGGAAAGAGTACCAGAAGAGAAGCAGCGGGAAAGAGAGAATGCAGGAGAGAGATGGGCTTTGGAGGCACAAGAAATTCTGAGTGCATTGGCTGTGGAAGAAGCCCACACTCTCAAAGCCATGTTATCTGTGTCTGTCTGGCTCTCTCTCAAACGCAAAGGCAGATAAAAAAAGGATGAGGGAGATTGTTCATTTGTTTCCTGGTTTTTATTATCTTGGATGAATGGTGGGAAACGAGAGCCTCATCCTAAGACCTCGATTCAAAGACCCTGTGCTTTATCTTTTCTTTTCTTTTTTTTTTCCCCCTTTTAATTATTTTATAATTAACAAATTTACCTTCCCCAACAAAAAGAATCAAGAAACTTTTATTTACCGTGCCTTTCCCAAAAGAAATTTGTATGATTTTTTTTTTTTTTCAGAAATGCTATACATACTATCAAATATCACCTCTTTTTTTTTTTTTTTTTGGAGGTTCCTCATCCATTTCTAATTCACCAACATCTTTCTGACAAGTGTTGTTATCTTTCAACGTGGTGGATAAAATATTGGTTCAACATGTTATAAGTAGGATTTTTTTGAGTTAAGAAGTCATTTATGATGTGAGTTTTTTTGGACTTTTGGGTAGACAAGCCCATATAATTCGCATACCAACCAATTGATATGAGTTCATCAAATTATTGGCATGCAAGATTCTCTCCCACAATACTTCTAAGCCACTTGAGCAATTTTCATAATCACCTCATGAGCCTCAAATCTCAAGGATAAGGTACGGTGGGAAGTAGAGAAACGTGGAATAAGCCACTATGAATACCATCATAATAGAATAACTAGCAGTAAACAGTTGATTGCAAGTTATTATAAAGCCAGCTAGTAATTATTGATGTCATACCCTATTGGCTCACACCGACAAGCTTCAATGCATATTTTTCTCCTTTTTCATAAGTACTTTTGATTGTTTTTTTTTTTTTTTATAAGCAAATGCGGGAACAAGGGAAAAGGGGATCAAGGTGGATCATGTACACTCCTGATTCTTACAGAGGATAGAAAGGGAGAGATGTGGGAATGCTTCTATAGCAACTATGGGAAGCGGTCCATTTGGCAACAACATGTGCCCGGAGGTTTGAGCTCCTAGAAATCTTGGTCGCAGACCAAAAAGAAAAAAGAAAAATTACATCAGCAATAATACCACTAGAGGACCAATTAGAACATAAACTAGGATTGTTCAAAGCTAAAATTGTAACTAAAGAGTCTCCTTCAAGTGAGATATTAGAGAAAGAGCAAAAAGTTTTTGCTGTTTCAACAACAAGTAAAGCAGCTTGAGCTTCTCCAGCATTAATATCTAGAAGATGAAGTTTTTTTGCAACAGCACAACAAATCTTCCCTTCATGATCTGAGATAACAGCAGCAGCAACCATAAAAGAGTTTCTAACTGCAACATCAAAATTTAATTTAAAATGCCCAACTGGAGGAGGAGACATGATTTCTGGAGAGTCCTTGTCTGACCAAGCTTTACAATGGATAGCAATAGAAGCTTTAATCTGAATTAAAAGACTATTCAAATCCGGAATAATACCATTATGAACACTGTCATTTCGAGCATACCAAATGGCATCAATAGCAATTACCATAGATAATTGAAATTTATCCACTTCAAAAAGAGGAATACCCAGTAAAACATGTGGCTTAATAATGGCTTGTATCCAAGATTCAATAAGTACTTCTGATTGTTATTTTGGCATGAAAAAAAAAAAAAAACTGCTCTAACAAATTTAAAATAAGCTAGTAAACTTGGGATCATGTGAAATGGAAAGGATTCCTTTCATAGATTATATTTTATAGATCTAATGATGCATAAAATCATTTAAAAATTTTAAATGACATAGCCTACGTACAGCATTAGATGCAATTCTTTGAAACAGACATAGATCCCACGTAATGAACAATCAAATTCTTTCATTATAGTTTTATAAAATGTGTAGATACCAATTATATAGTTTTTTTTTTTTTGCTTAATTATGATACCAATAATAGACTACTAGTCCCTTTTTAAAAATTTATAGTAACACTATAACCAAAAACAATCTAAATGCAAGCCAAAAGGAAGTGTCATGGCCAGCTCAATGATAAGGCCAACAAGACCTTGTGCTCCTAATTTATAAAAAAATGCCCTTTAAAAAAAAAGTAACATAGCAAGTTTAAAATCTTAAAATATTCCAAACTAAAACATAACTCACATTCTATTAGTATTTTTTTTTTCTCTTATTTTCTTTTATCACTTCGAATATCTTGCTTCTTAGCTTTATAATGCTTGTCATTGAATTTAGTTTGTCGTTGTTACGAATTTAAATAGCTTATCATCACTGTGTGGGTGATTTTAGTGCACAATTTTTACCATTATTTTTTTTTTAATTTATTTCATCCCCACAATGTTAAACTCTTGACAGTCCTTGGCTGCATTGGTTTACACAAACTTGTCGGTTTGTCACTTTTCATGGGCCACGCCTAGCTATGGTTTTCAGTATAAACCCATGACTAGTGGTTGTAAATTTGCCTTATTTTTACTTACCAAAAAAAAAAATTGCCTTCTTTTTTCCCCCTTGAGATACATTTGATACATGAAATATGACCTTTTTTTTTTTTGGCAATCAAAAAGAGCTAAAGTGGGAAAATATATGTTATGTATCTTTAGGAGTTGTGATGCTTTCCGACCTATTCGAGTAGGTCTTGGGCAATTCGTCCCGCAAATAAGTCTTATATGAATTTTCTCATATTGTTTGAAAATTTGAAAATATATGTTATGTATCTTTAGGAGTTGTGATGCTTTCCGACCTATTCGAGTAGGTCTTGGGCAATCCATCCCGCAAATAAGTTTTATATGAATTTTCTCATATTGTTTGAAAATTTGGATCCATTGCTTAAACTCCAGTCCTAACCATTTGAACAACAAATTATTGAGAGTTAGAATCAATTACCTAATAAGCCTCCGGGCCTATTGATCATCCCCATACGAGTGAACTTACAAAATACAATACTTTGTTTGGGCTAATAGGCCTGTACTTGACTTGGGCTTATCCAAAACGCTAACTTCAGCTAAAATCTAGCTCATCTACTGTTTATATTCCTGCATGTTCTTTCTTGTACAACATGGTAAATGAAGAGTAACGAATCTAATGACCTTTTTTTTTATTTATCCGCTTAAAATTTGTTGATGCAGTTTCCGGTATGGTGACGTGTGCTTTCGTTGATAATTTCTTTGATAGCTGCAAAACAATAAACATGAACAAAGGGGCTTGCCGGGGGTGCCGGCTAGATCCCATTCCGATGCCTAAGTCATTATCTGAGATATTGATTCTTTAGAAAATAAGAGCGCAGAGATTTCAGTCCTTTGATACCTGATAATATGAGCCTATTTATAGGCTAGAAGTTTGTTCAGCTTAGGCATCTTCTTATCTGAGTCTGAATAGAATTCTCTTATATGAATCTGAATAGAACTGTAAGTAGGAATCCAAGTAAGATTCTTATCCCCAATTAGATGGAATAAGAGTTTATCTAGGATTATCCAAGACTAAAGCTAATTGCAATAATATTCCTTTTTTTGAAAGGATTCTTCTTCCTCTTATCCTTCTTATCACATTGGGATACGGATGTATCTTCACGGACCTATGCACATCGTTGCTTTATCTCATTATAATGTTTAATATTGATAATAACTCTTTCTAGATTAGGCTTCTTAAATTGACTGAGACTAAAGCTAAGGCTGAGGCAGGCTGAGGTTGAGACTGAGACGAAAGCTGAGATGAAGCTGAGACTGAGACTAAGCNATCATCTACTGTGTGGGTGATTTTAGTGCACAATTTTTACCATTTTTTTTAAAATTTATTTCATCCCCACAATGTTAAACTCTTGACAGTCCTTGGCTGCATTGGTTTACACAAACTTGTCGGTTTGTCACTTTTCATGGGCCACGCCTAGCTATGGTTTTCAGATAAACTCATGACTAGTGGTTGTAAATTTGCCTTATTTTTACTTGCCAAAAAAAAAAAAAATTGCCTTCTTTTTCCCCCTTAAGATACATTTGATACATGAAATATGACCTTTTTTTTTTTTGAGCACACGAAAGGACCACAACCAAATTTCTCTAAGGTTAGAGTTTTGGCAATCAAAAAGAGCTAAAGTGGGAAAATATATGTTATGTATCTTTAGGAGTTGTGATGCTTTCCGACCTATTCGAGTAGGTCTTGGGCAATCCGTCCCGCAAATAAGTCTCATATGAATTTTCTCATATTGTTTGAAAATTTGGATCCATTGCTTAAACTCCAGTACTAACCATTTGAACAACAAATTATTGAGAGTTAGGATCAATTACCTAATAAGCCTCCGGGCCAATTTGTCATCCCCATACGAGTGAACTTACAAAATACAATATTTTGTTTGGGCTAATAGGCCTGTACTTGACTTGGGCTTATCCAAAACGCTAACTTCAGCTAAAATCTAGCTCATCTACTGTTTATATCCCTGCATGTTCTTTCTTGTACAACATGGTAAATGAAGAGTAACGAATCTAATGACTTTTTTTTTTTATCCGCTTAAAATTAATGTGGACTTTAAAATTTCATTGAATTCGAGATAGATCATTATTAAATTTTGATCTAATAATAATTTTAAAAGTCACATTAACATTAAAAAAATTTAAAAAAAAATTTAAAAAAAAAATACATAACATTACTCTTAACTAATTCAACTGGTAATTTTTTTTTTCATGGAAAAAATATATGGCCCTTTACACCATGGAGGCCTAAGGCAAAAGATATTATTGTATCGTAGATATATAAAATCTCATTTTTTTTTAAAAGAAAAAAAAGAAATCTTGTATTTACAAAATTTTAGGGAAAACTATAGTCATCAACTTCTAAGTTCTAACTACCACTCTATTCCTAATGTCCTCTTCAATATTTTAATTTTTACAATATCCCTTAATCTACTATTGGAGTTACAATGTCTTCCTTTCGCAATTTAAAATGTCAAAAATACCATTTATACCATAGAATATTTTTGCCATTTTGGATGCAACATTGCAGCCACAATATTAAAATGGGGGGTTATTATAAAAATTGAAACATTCCCCAAAACTACAAATATGATACTTTAGAGGGGCAAAAATGTAGTTTTCCAAAAAATTTATTTAGGCAATAAATTATCATAAAAAGTTTCCATGCATGAAAACGCAATCAATTACATTTTTATCTCATGTGGATAATTAAGCGCAGAACTCTAACCTTTAAAATTTTGTATGGAGCAATTATGTATGTCGTTCTCCATGTCTATCTTGTGTAAACCAAAAGTGATGTGGCTTTTAAAATCACTATTGAATATATTATCGATGATTATTGATTTTTGATCTAATGGTGATTTTAAAAGCCACGTTACTTTTGGTTGACACAAGGTAGGCATGGAGGATGGCTTGTATCATTACTCTTTTGTATGTATTCATATAAGAAGTAATGATAAATGTCAATTTTATGTGGACATAAAATTGACGTGCCTTTAAAATTACCATTGATTAAAAGTCAATAGACAATAATAATCTATTACGAACTTTTTATAATAATGATCATGCATTTAAACTTTTTATAATAATTTTTCATCAAATAATAATACATGTTACTCTTATGTTTTAATTGTGTTTATTTAAAATTTATGTAGATTTTAAAATCACCATTAGATTTGGAATAGACTTTTATTAAATTTTGATGTAATGGTGATTTTAAAAACACATCAACTTTGGGTAGACATAAGGGAGACATGAGAATGACATGTATTATTACTTATGAGTAATGTTAAAGGGAGGACCCAAGTCCTCTTTAAGTCATCCAAAATGTGGCTTTTAAAAATCATTATTGGATCAAAATCCAATAGAAAGTTCAATAATAATTTTAAAAGCCACATTACTTTTGGCATGACTCAATGAAGACTTGGGTCCTCCCCTAACATTACTTAATTACTTTTCTATAAGTAATGTTAGAAGAAAGACACCCATATTTTTTTGTGTTCTTATTTAAATTGATGTGACTTTTAAAATCATTATTAGATTTATGATCAAATCAAAGTTTCCTTAGGTAGCTACAGACCAACAATTGCCTTTAGGTTTCTTTTGGTTTACGGAATAGACCCATTGAATAGAATGGTTATTCTTATGAAATAATAATTCTTTTATTTGATCAGGGCTTATTCAAATAAATAGTAGAATACAGAGGTGGTGACCACCCCTGTGGATCCTCCTAGTAGTCGCACCACCCTCGACGCATTTGGGGGTGGTCACAATCACCTTCGAAGTACCCCATGGGTGGTTGCAACTACCCTCAGACATCATTGAAGGTGGCTACGACCATCTCTAATGCTGACTGGAGGTGGCCAAGGCCAAAGTTAGAGCACCTCAACGGTGGTCACAGCTACACCCAAACATCGTTGAGGGTAGTTACAGCCATTTTCAATATTAATTGAAAGATTAACTATTTTTCTTTTTTGAGAGAACACCCCTTCTACTTACCAAACGAGTCTTAGAATTGTGTGCCATCATTAGATTTGTGATGACTAGAACTAGAAGAACCGTTGTCATTTTTAGGCCCGCAAAATGGCAGGAATAAGAAGAACCTGAGAGAGAGGAGAAGGACTCTTTCGGCAATTGGTCCTGGGCCGGTAGCGCGAAGAGCAGTGAATTAGTAAATGATTGGCTTGTGATTTTGATCAGTCTAATCGTCGCGTGTACGGAATCATGGAAGAGATCGTAGCAGAAAGTGAACCGAATGTCGGCGTCACCGGAAGAAATGGAGGAGAGGAACTGCACATGACGAAGAAGAAGAACGATCACAATCATACGGTGGAAATCGTTCTCCGAACCGTAGGCCCCGCTCGTCCCTCTCGCCTCCGCGTCTCCTCTCACATCAAAGTACGCCCTTCCTTTTCTATGCATATGTTAGGGTTTGGTTTCTTTTTTTTCTTTTTCTTTTTTTGTATTTGCATGATTAAGAGAAATTAATGCTTTCGTCAAAATTGATTAGGTGTGTGATTTGAGACAGCTGATTGCCGAGGATGGTAATCTACCGATTGAGAATTTGAGGCTTATTTTGCAAGGGAATGTGTTGCATGACAATAGCGGAAATGGGGAGGATATCTACCTGAAACTCAAGGATGGTGGTATGAGTATTTTCGTGTTTTCTTTTTGTTTTGTTTTATCGTGGAAATTGTGTTAATGTTTTTGTCTTAAAGCTGGATACATTGAACAAGACATGAAAATGTGTATATCTCGTCACATTGTATTTGTATAGGCAACATGCATTGTTTGCTGTTTAGATGGAATGAAAAAACTGAATGTGCGTGTCAGCACGAATGATCAAAATTGGGGCTTCCAAAATCATTTATATAATCCAGTTCGCCTTAATACACACCAATGTGAATTTTCATTACATATGGGCGACTGGTCACAATTGGGGCTTTCTGAAATCATTTATATAATCCGTTTTTACTTAGTACAAACCAATGTGAATTTTTATTATATATCCATGCAACTTCTTCATGATCGTATTGTGAATAATGCAATTACAACGTTTGGGATACTAATCAAGAAATTGGTTGGTTTTCATAGAGTAACCTACAATCTAAATAAAGTTTTAAATTTTGAGCCTCTGTCAGATGCATATCTTCTATAACAATGAAACCTATTAAGTTTTACTTAGCATTTAAGGTATGAAATTTGTGTTCCTGCCATTCAGTTCTCATTAGTGGTAGAAATGTATCCACTTCTTTCAAAAAGAACTGCCGAGCCATTATCATCCATTCTAATCACGGAGTTATAAGTTTTGGTGGATGAAAATTGATAATATTTGTTTGCTTGTAAAACAAATATTTGAAGATTTAGGGTTTCCAAATCCTAGTTCCACTTCATTGTTAATTCCCATTGAGCTACATTCATCATTGTGACATGACTTGTAGGTTGTAAGTAGGAGTGAAAGTAATATGTTGTCAATGATAGTTGAGAATCATTCTTACTTAGGTTCTGTGAAGTTCTCTGTTTTAGGCTCATTTCGTGATTGGCTTTTAAAATGTGGCAACTTCTTTTTTCCTTCATTTTCTAGATTCCCTGATGGTTGCTGTTAAACCTAAGCCACCAGTTAAACATCTTCGCAACGAATTTGATGATGACGATGATGATGAAGACCTGGTACAACTAAATCATTTTAACCTTTAAACTGAACTTAATTATGCCACTTTTATATACAATGTTTCTGAGCTTTTTTTCTCCTTTTCCCGTCTTTTTGCATTTACAGAAGTTTCAGCTCCCACATTCCTCAAGCCAGTGGAAAAGGAAGCTTTACTCTTTTCTACATGATAAGTTGAAGCTTCCTGGTAATCATCTAGTTGAATTACAGCTAACCTTCAAAATAAAATATTTGCTGATAGAGTTTTTTCTTTTATCTTTCATGATAGATATCCTTTTGATGGCAATTTTCTCTCTCAGTCTAAAGGCATGGGCTGTTATTGTTTTGTGGTTTATCTTGGCACCTGTTGCCCATAGATTGGATCTTGGACCTCTATTTGTAAGTTTGCTTCTTTCAGTTGGTTCTGGTTGTTTGTAAATGCGTAGTATGTCTGATTTGTTTGGTATATAACTCTCTTTTTACTTGTTCTGACATTTTTTGAAGTTTAACTTGAGTAGAGAAAGCTTATCTTGAGTTCAATTTAAGTAATGCTTCCCCCCCCCCCCCCCCCCCCCCAACTATCAAAAAATTGCAGTGTAACCCTTTGTCTCACAAAAAGACAAAAAAAAAAAAAAAACATAAAAATTCTCAAAAGACAAATACCCTTATAAATTCAAAAAAAAAAAAAAAGAGTACGTGGGTCACCAGACCCACAGCCGCTACCATGGGTCACCAGTTTTTTTATGTTTTTCTTTTATTTTCTTTTTTTCTTTTTTTTTTCTTGTATTTTTTCTAAATTTTTTATAAGGTTATTTTTGTCATTTTTTTTACATAGGGGGTACATTGCAATTTTCTGATAATTTGGGGAGGACATTGCTTCAATTGAAAGTTTTGGAGGACATTACAAATTGTCTGGTAGTTTGAAGAGGATATATGTACTTTTCCAAAGATTATATCTAGTATAGTGAACTTTTTCCCTTGAAGATCTTAGAAAGAAACTCTTTTTATATTTGATTTTTTTTCAACCTAACATGTGTGTTTGTGCACATGGCTTTTGCTCTATAGCTAAATTCGCATCATCTCGTCCATATTATGTGATATGTGATATGACGTCTACATAATTGAGTCTAAAGAGATTGCCACATTGGCCTCAACGGCGTTTTTAGAATGAAAGAAATATGTAGCTAGGCACATTCAGCAATCAAGAGCAGATGATACTGAGAACACAGATGACCTAAACTAGGGTATTGATGTGTACCTCTGAAATCAGTATATGACAGATTCTTTTTTTCTTTTTTCTTTTTTTGGCTATGCATTCAGATACTTGGAACAGGCTTTGTTATCATCATCATGAATCTTGGACAGAGGCAACCGGGTGACGTAAGGTATACCACTTCATATGAAAAACTCTGTGCTCTCTATTTGATAATTTGTGGTAATAGTGAAATTTAAACTATAAGATAATGTTAATACAATTTTTTTAAAAAAAAAAAAAAAAATTGAATAACATTCACCATAACTTTCAAGAATGATGTAAATAAAGTATGCTTATGTACTCAAAAGGAAAGCAGAATGGTGAAATGGCATGTGATCATTTCTAAAGTCATTGCATGCTGATAATGGGGGAAGTAAGTAGTTCCTCATGGTGTTTTTTCTAAAACATTGTCCAATTTTTTGGAGTCTTTGGTCCATTTGTAGGTCCGCAAGGTGTTTTTGATGTCCACTTTGTGTGTTTTTGTGTACACGAATTAAATTTTTTTTATCATCCTTTTACCTTTATGAATATTCAAAACTTTTCCAATCACGAAAGTGAGCATCTTGTTGAACATCACCGTCACTCATTTAATAATTGAAGAACGTCTCGTTGGTTCTATAGTCATTAAATATTTCAAAAATATCTTATTTTTTGTTGGTTTAATATTGGCAGTGCATATTCTATCTTTAATGAAGAATTCAGAGAGCTTCCCGGGACACTTAATGCAGATCGTCTTGATAGAGACATACGAACAGGTCAATTTTGAGCCTTTCACACATCACATATGATCATCCAAATGTATTAAGGTCATGTTGTAGTAATGTGAATCAATGAAACTGCACAGAAGTTTTGACTTTAAGCTGACAAATTTGCAAATTTGAATATATTGTAAAAGTGAAAATTTCTTATGCTTTTTTGTCGTTCTCCTCATCAACAATTAGCAGCAGTACTGAGATTCTTTTGTATAGAATTGTCCAAGGATGAATGTAACCTTGTGTGTGATTCGGGTAATTGAACATGAATTTTGGCCATGCCGTTCCTGCAGCTAAAATTGAGTTATAGGGAAAACATGTTTTGGCTCGTTCAAAGCTTGAAGACATCCGAATGCCATGACCTAGGATTCAAAGCTCAACTAGAATCTTCCCTATTTTAACTTTTAGAATATACTTGAAAATATCCGAATGTGTTGGCTAGGATTCAAAGCTTGACTGGAATCTTCCATTTTTTTATTTTAAGTCTGTTTGGTGGTAGTACAGACACCTGTAGTACACATTTGTGTATGACATCATAAAATCCCTTGACGATGACTATAATATCACCCAAAAAAATGGTGGAAAACTTGCTTAAGTGGACAATGTAATTACCTAAAGCTTTTTGCCCTTGCATAATGCGTGGATACCTTAAGAGATGCCTGCACTTAGGAATCGCTCCTTTCAGGTCAGTTCGTTGGCTGAGGGGGTAAATTGGCACAAAGTAGCCTGGTCTAGCGAGGCAATTATTGAGCCGCGTTGAAGTCCCATTGACACTTTGTTTTATTGCTCTCTCTGTTTTTTCCCCCTTTGAATCATTTAATCTAAATTGCATATGCACTATTCTTCCATCTATTTCCTTTCAAAATATGTTCTTTTTCGGGGTGCTCTTGTAAACGCCGTAAGCAGACAGACAAGAGCATGGAACTGTTTTGCTTCCTGCTTTCTGGGAAATTGGGATTTTAGTGAAAGCTAGACATGGAAAGAGGCAAATCTAGGGAAAGCCATTTCATTCATTAATATCACCATTTAAGAGCCTTCAAATCCAGAAAAGGGAAGGCCTTCAAACTTTCACTAGTATCTTACCTATAAACCAAATATCAAGCCCACAAAGTTGCCTTTTGAATAACAGTCCATGTTTACGTACTTTTCCCTTGCATGGTTTAGAGGAAAGATGCAAGGAAAAGACAAATATTTCACTTTCTTTGGCAATCCTCCCACTGAGTCTTGCCAAGATGTTCCATTAATATGAAGTTTAGGCTCCTTTTGATGATACCTACCCTTGCAACCACGGACATAAAAAGGGGACCACAAAAGTTTTGCCGGCAAACAATTTTGAGCCTCTCTTCTGGTTCTAGAATCCCAGTAGTAAACATGGAAAATTTTGACTTTACAAAGAGAGGAAAAAAGGAAAATTGCTAACACACTAACATAAGACCAAGCTTGGTTGGCCCTGCATGCCTATTCATTTCATCAACTGACAGAGGGCAATGGGAAGCAGAAAGTCAGGTATCTTTCCACCTGATAAAGACAAGTGCTTTCTGACAGACACAGCACTCTTGGATGGGTCAGAAATTGGATGTTAGGTGTCATCGTCGGTTACCAATTCAACAGGGCAGCAACGTCTTAGGGTTCTATTCATAGATAATCACTAATTCATGTTCGTGGGTCATGTCAAAAATTGACAATCTCAATAATCTAGCCCATTGTGAAAGTGGCCGAGAGTGGCCGACTGCAAAATGGGCATTAGCCCTTCCCCAAACCCTAAGAATGGGTATGTGGGCCTTGACTCTCTCATAAGGCTTTGGAAGACACAAGTGAAAGAGACCCTTGCAATGCAAGATGCCCTTCAGACCAAACCTGCTGCCATACTGCCTCCCTCTATCTCTCTGGTCACCCAAAACTCAACATACAAAATCACAAGTCTAATTTGGAAGTTCAGTTAGGTGACGACACTTCTTTGTTTTTTTTGTTTTTCTTTCCGTTTTGGTAGACAGGGGACTTTGGTTTTCACAATATGACAAGAGATAGTTTGAATTAGAACCCCAAAACAGGGCAGGCAAGAAAAAAACTAGAAATTTCCTTTTCATTTCCCTTTCGTGGTTGAGGGGGTTTGAATCACATTTTCATTTAAAAAAAAAATTTGTGACGTTGTGACAAATCGACAAATAATTTAAACTCATTTAAATCATGAGGACCATACCCGGTAAATCCATTTAAAAGTCTTGGGTGACCGACGGCTATGGTGCAAAATCAGTTCCTACTTTTGATTACTGCACAAATTTACTTTACTTTTTGTCCGACACACCCATTATTTGAAAGATAGTATAAAGCTTGCACCACTATGTATATTTTAGAGGTTAAAGGGAAGTGCATTTTGTGTGTCAAATTTAGGAGAGGATAAATACAAATTGATGTGACAGTTTATGTGATACTTATTATATCGATCATTAAAATATAAATTACTATAGAACAGTCCACATAACACTTATAATATTTATAAAACGACATGATAGTTCACGTGACATTTATCACGTCAATCACTAAAATATTATAATTCACATGACACTTACAACGTTTACAAAGTGACGTGACATTTCATATAACACTTATTTTTATAAAAAATTGACTGCCATGCACGTAAATTTGTGAAAAAAAATTATAATAAAAACTAGAGAATGAGGGCTTTTTTGTATTTTGACAATCATCTCGCATATATTTATATTGAATTGGCATACTTCATCTACCTTTAATTAAAAATATATATATATATCAATAATAAATAAAACATGCCAACTCAACATATACGAACCCGATATGAACATCAGAAAACTATAATCTCCCAAACCTTTTCCTAACCACCAGATATACTGATAATTAATGGGTGGTGTGCATGTTTTTGTCTCTTACAAATCACAATCACACATTAATTATCCTAAGACAGACCCGTTTAAGTAGGTCATCAACCTAAGATGAAATTCAACTCCCACAGCCTTATCTAAACATGTCGTTCGGTTGTGATTGGAACTAACTAAAAAAACAAACTCTCCCACACCCTCTATATATATAAAAAATATGAAAAATAAATTTAAATACTAAGCTCACCTAATTCAAAAGAGTGTATGAATCTCCAAATAATTGGCTTACACATTTATATATAATAATTAAACTCCAAGAGCTGACCTAAAAAGAAAAAGACAATATATATAAATAATAAATTTACAAGTGACTAAACCACATACTTAGAGATTACGTTTACCACCTTCACCACTAATCTCCTGCAAAAACAAATAAATAAAAATAAAAATAAAAATAAATAAAGAATGGGATTTATCGTTTATTTCGGTGGTAGTTGCACTGCCAATCCTTGACGGCACGTTACATGAGCTAAGTCAACCATGTGGCTGCAGAAAAATGCTCTTCTTCTTTTGCCATTTTGCACTACACCCCATAATCTCACACTTAAATTTGCATGTTGCATTATTATATATGTTTGTTAATTATTATATATTTGCGTACCACAGTTTACCACTCTTTAAAATTTAGGGTTGGTATATGTGGGTTTCAAAATCCGTGATTTAAAAGATTGTGAGTTCAAAACATTCGATTTAAAACGTGATTTATAAAAATAAATAATTAAAACTGTCGTTTAGCTTTTAAAATAATATATTTTTTACAATACACGTATTTGCTTGTAATTTTTTTAAAAACGCATTCCAAAATGATACACGTACTTTTTACAATTTTGTTTAAAATTACATTTTTAGTATATAAAATTGTAGGGCCAAACGGACTCTTAAAAGTATTAGTCTCTGTTTTAGTAATTATTTAAAAAATTCATTCAATTCAATCTATTAAACTAACGTATAAATTCGTTCAAGTCAATTCAATTCAATTCAATTTGATGTTATTCTTCCATGCATGAAAGATGGGTTAGCAACTACACTTAGTTAATTGTATGGAGCAGATCGATCAAATGATTTTTTATCTTTTTTATTTTTTTTTTAATGTTGAAAACAACTAGATAGCTTAATTAATCTGGATTCTGGTGGCCTATTGGAACCATCAAATAGGCATTTTTTGATTGCCGGGATGCCTAGAAAAAATAAAAAAATCACTTTGCATGCCAAAGTTGTATAACACACTCACCAAACGGCTAAGAGCAGCACTTGATGATGCACGCAAGGCCAAAGATAATCTGAAAAAAAACAAAACAAATGCACGAGTCGAACCAAATAATTAAGGTGGTGCCTCCCCCAAGTGATGAGAGCCAAGTATATTAAGTAAGTGTCTTTTTTGGATGAAGTAAGTGTCTCACTGCTTAAATTAAGGATTAAGGACAAATTATCACATAGGACAGAAGTTGTTAATTCTATTATATATATAGATATGAGAATTTTGTATATATTTTAATGATAGATATCAATTTAATAGACTAGATTAAATTGTAATCCAGTTTGAAAAAAAAAAAAAAACCATACTAATCCTGAACTTGCTAACATACCAAAGTACTCAATAATACAAAAATAGATTTACCACTGAAATTTTGATGATTTAATTTATGTCCTCTAATAACACCTTTTCACAACAATTTTTTGTTTCTCAATTTGAATTCTGTTTTTTTGTGTTCTTTGACTCTCAACTTCTAAAAATCTAGGTCTTCAGCTACCTAATGAAAAACGTGACACCGCACCCGCCCTCCGTCCCCTACGGCGCAGAGGCATTAACGTAAACCTACGTTTATTTCTCTTCTACAAGAATTTTTGATGGCATTGCCAATTTTTTCAGGAAAGCTGTGGAAAAGACTATAAAAAAACTTGTGGTAGGCCAAAAAAACAAAAAAAAAATGAAAACATTAGCAAATGCAAGTGGTTTTAGTTTTCAATGGATTTGATTAAATTATGGCATCATAATTTGTCATTCTTAAGTAATAAACCATGGCCTTTGGAATTGGTCTAAATGGTATAAATTAATAACAAATAACAAATGACAATTGGAGAGAAGTCCAAGAATTCAACACCCATTTAATGCTAATTACAATTTTGGGGTCATCCCAAGTTTTGCCAAACAATAAATATATCGTTTTAAAGTACAACGAATTGGAATTTTCATACATCTACCCTTTGACCCAATCTCCTTTAATATGAGTAACTAATTAGTGGATTATGACTTGTGATGCAAGCAAATATGATAAGAGATTGCGCCCCCCCACCCCAATTCTTCTTATATCTTTCTTCCACCCCCTGCACCAGGACGACACAGTTTGGCATGTAAAGCGCATGAGAAAAACCATGTCGAGCACGTGGGAGCACGTGCTGTGGCTGCATCAAGAAAAATACCTCACATGTCCCCTAATTTGTGACTAAAAACATCTACTTCACGAATTATTTGTCAACAATAGATTCGGCGGTGGCGGGTGAAGAAATGGAAGATGCTTCAAACGCACGTGGAGGTGCATGCGTTGAAAAAAGAAAAAGAAAAAGAAAGGATAATTATAAAATCATTCATTAAGATTAACCTAAATTATAAATTACTCTTTGTGGTATAAAAGTGAATTCAAAGATCTCTTGTGGTATGTCAAAAAAATAATTTAATTCGTAGAGTTAAATTCCGTTAAAATATTTGACGGATTCCGTAAAGTGCTGCACTAAT
Organism: Betula pendula; assembly: GCA_900184695.1. NCBI lineage: Eukaryota > Viridiplantae > Streptophyta > Magnoliopsida > Fagales > Betulaceae > Betula > Betula pendula. The sequence continues at coordinate 288,198 of FXXK01000056.1, forward strand.
AGCATGGCAACACATGTCATTTTTAATAAAAAATATATATAAAAAACTATAAAAAATTTAAAAAAATTTTAAAAAAAAGGGTTGGCTGCCAGCGGCCGCTCCTTTGCTGTGGCTGGTGGCAGCCACCTCCATAGGTGGTCGAGGATGTGCGCCCTGTGGCTGGCAACAACCACCCCTTTTTTTTTCCTTTTTTTTTAAAAAAAAACAATTAATTTATTAGTTTTTTTTAAAGTTTTATATATTTATATTTTTATTAAAAATAACACATGTCGCCATGTTATTAGTGCTGATATGGTAACTAACGGAATCTGTCTTATAAGCTAAATTATTTTTTTGACATGCTTCTGAATTTATTTTTATACCACATAAAACAATTTGTAATTTATGCCAATTATAATGACTGATTTATAATTTTTTTTTTTTTAAAAAAAGGCCAAGATCTAAAATCTAATCTTTTATATTATAAATTATAATCAAGAAATTTTGAATTTTGTACCAAGTAAGACATGTGAAATGAATTGGTTTTCCTCTCTGTCTCTGTCTCTCTTTATTTTTTTCGACTATTTGTACATTTTCTTTATGCGTGTTGACTACAAGAATAGACAAAAAGTGACACTCAAAATGACAACAGGTATCTCACTACCTTCCATAACCTTTGAAAGATACCGCCAATATTATGACGACAAGTGGACAATTGTCCCTGAAAAACAAATCCCGTTAGCCTACACCACCCTACCTGACTGTGACATCTGTTGTTGATTCCTTTTCGGTTTTCTACTTCATCTTTTCATTCCTTTTTATCTTTATTTTCAAACTAAAACTTTTATCAAAGTTACAAGCTCAAGTCTCTTTCTTATTATACAAAGTTACAAACTGACCTTTAAGCATCTTAATGTAACAATAAATCTATACCACTCATACCTATAAAATGGATCGGGTCCTCTCAATTTCAAGTAAAATTGAAAGTCATACTACGGTACTATCAACAGACCTCTAAGGCCAGACTGCTAAGAAGTTCAAAAAACCCTCAAAGTATGTTCAGAATAAGAAATTCCTAGAAAAATGTATATAACGGCCCAGTCTGGTGGCCTTGAACTTGAGTATACTGTCACTCAAGTGCAACACTTGATAGTTGATTCCCCCCCGCCCCCCAATTGCCGGCTCAACTATTTGCTCGTGCTAGACTAGCAGAAGTCCCTAAAACCCTAGAATATAATGGCGGGAGCAACAGATCTATAAAAAGATAGATTGCCTCCTTACCAGGTACGCATCCATACGCACAAAATTATACTTAGACCCTTTTTTTATATCTACCCTTCCTCCCTCAAAGAGAGTTTTACTAATTTGGGCATCATAGTACCCTAGTCCTCCTTGACCGATGGTCTTTTGGAGACCTCTCACTTGTTTTGTAGGAGGAGCTTTGTCACCGGCCCGACCGTCCACAAATTTGCTTCAACAAAAATGAAGAAAAATTATTTTACAATATAAAGTTTATTTTGTTGCATCTAACGATATATATAATGTCACGACATTCAATTTTTTAAATAACATGCCAACATATTTACAATAAGATTTGTAAATTTAATATAAACCGGGAAATGATTCCTAAAAAGATCATATTCCATTAAAATTATAAATAGTAAAAGTCTCACATTTATAAAGATATCACTTAAAATTTGAGGGATAATAATCTCAATTTGATAAAATATAATTTCTTAAATCACATACAATTTAAATTATATAAAGACAATATGTATTTTACATTTAATATATTTAAGGAGAGACTTTATTTATCTCTTTCTAACTATCAACAAATTTGCAATATTTTCTTAATGTTTCAATTTTTGTAATGTCCCCCTATATACCATTGAGACTATAATGTCCCATTTTTGCAACCCAAAATGACAAAAATATCATCGATAAAAAGTTTTTAAAAAAATTAAAATAAAAAATTTTTTAAAAAAAGGCAAAAGAAAATCTTATTGTTTTTATATTTTTATCAATATTATTTTTGTCATTTTGAGCACGAGAGTGAGACATTGCAATGCCAATTGTAAATTGGAGGGGAGGGAGGCGAGACATTGAAAAATTTAAAAGATTAAAAGGACATTACAAATTTTTTGGTAATTATAAAAGAGTAAATATATTTTGTCTTATATTTAATATTTATGAATTTAAGAATAATTATCTTATAGATAGATATTAAGGAGATATTTCGAATGCACAATTAAGTTTGCCCTTCATTGACGGCGGATAAAAAATCTTAATTCTATCCCAACTGGCACATTAATAAAAAAAATAAAAAAAAAATAAAAAAAAACCTACAAAATTATAAGATGTTATAAGCAAAAATATTTTTTGACATGTAAACAGCTTAAAACCCGGACCAGTCAAAGATTTAAAAAACATAAAATAAATTCTGAAAATAAATTAAAAATACAGTAAACAAAAAAGAAGTCCGAACACCGATGACAATCATTTAAAGTTCCACTAAAGAGTGGACCAAAATAATCAGGGCTTTGTCATCGTCGTTGACCAACTGACTCAAAGGACCCACACCCCATACACACTTAAGAAATCCTTTTTTATTTTTTTCTTTTCTTTCCTTGCAAGTAGCACTTCATTTTGACGAGTCCTGCTTGGCGTCCGTCTGTGCGTCCGTTTTAGTGAGAAAAAAAATAAAAAATAAAAAAAAACTTTTTTCTATTAAAAAACAGTCTTAAAGTTATCCAATTCTCATTTTGTTTTTTTCTAAGGTAATGAAATGGGGATAATAATAAGCCTGGAGCTGTTTTTTGTTAAAAAAATATTTTTTCTTATTTTTATCCAAAATGAGAAAAAAATTTTTTTTAACAAAAAACAGCTCCAGGCTTATTTCATCCCCATTCATGACTTAAAAAAAACAAAATGAGAATTGGATAACTTTAAGACTGTTTTTAATAGAAAAAAGCATTTTTTATTTTTTTATTTTTTTTTCTGAGGAAACGGACCGCTGGGCGTCCGTCAAAGACGGACGCCCAGCTCTACTCATTTTTGACGGACGCCTAGCTTTTGTTTGGACGAAAAAAAAATATAATAAAAAATAAATCTTCTTTTTCATTAAAAATAATTTTAACTTATCAAATCTTCATTTTATTTTTATTTAAGATTATGAAATAGGGATGAATAAACCTGAACGTGTTTTTTTATTAAAAAAAAAATTCTTATTTTTTTCCTTAAACAAAAAAAATAGGATTGATAAATTTAAAGTTGTTTTTAATGAAAAGAGATTTTATTTATTTATTTATTTATTTTCAATAGAACGGACGCTTGGGGGCGTCCGCCCCAGCCTTCTACTCTTTCATTTTTAGACGATTGACAAATTAGAGATTAGGGAAACTAATCATTTAGTTTAGTTTAATGACGAATTAATAAACTAAGAACATAATTTTTTTTCCAAATCAGTTCTAAATATTTTTTTTAACTCATTTTAATAAATAATAAGTATTTTATAACATGTTTTGATTCTTTAAAATTCAATGTTTGAAAACGATTCTAATATGTTAGAGAACAATTGTCACTTATTAGAATCTGTTGAAAGAAATTTTTTCTAAATTGATTTGAATAAAATTTCTATCCATAAATTAATCTTTTGCAAAAAAAAAAGAATAATAATAATAAAATTAAAATTTTCGGTTTAAGTCAGGATTCATACAGTAAGATTACAAAATAATCACTTTTATAACATGATTAGAAACAAATAATCATGTGATTATATGATCTGAATCTCTACCACGTGGGTTATGCAAAAAGAAAGGATTATAACAAAAAAGTGTGGAAATAAATTATTTTTAATGAAATATCAAATTATAAGCGTAGGTTTCCACATGTTTTTTATTTTTTATTTTTTTATTTTTTTATTTTTTATATTACAAAAACGATACGAATTTGTGTTTCTTTCCATTTTTTCCATAAACTCTAAAATTCAGTAGACTTTATCTCTCATACAATTTTTTTGGTTATCATTTTATTCAATCATGGAGACAGTGCTGAAAAAATAATTGAGATTTATATAACTTTATAAATTTTAAGGGAAGAGTTCAAGTAACAAGTCGATTGTCCATAAATACCTTGCATATATATATATATATATATATATATTATATATATATATAATATATATATATATATATAGTATTATATATATATATATATACTATATTATATATATATATATTATAATATAATATAGTATTAATACTATAAGTCAAGAGTTTAAAATCTCAAGCACAATAATTCTAAGAGTCCTCTCAAGATCCAATGTGAGGGTAATTACAGAAGGGATGAGATTTTTCTACTAATTAGGTTGGAAGAATTTTTCTAATCTAATCTATTAAACTGACATGTGTGTTAAAATATTATGATTCATGTATGTATTTTTAATTTTCATATGCATTTCTAATAAAAGTATGATCCTCTCTATTTATCCGTTTTAATAGAGCATGTGATAATATTTACATGCATTATTGAACATGTATCATTTAAATAGACTAATTAAAAAAAATTTATTGAACCTAATTTAAAGAAAAATTTTATCCCATAATAAGATGAAAGACAAAACTTCAAATAACCTTGTAAAAAGTAAAAAGCAATCAGATTTGCCTGCTATCAAATGTATATGGGCATGTAATACAAATGAGTGGTGTTATTTAGTCGACTGTTATACGATTGTTATGGAGCTTGATGATGTGTTAGTCTACTAAATAATGGGGTTGGGTATCAGTTAATTGGTAACAATAGAGACATTTTTTTCCTACCGAACTGCCACAGTTAGTTAAGTCGGTTAATTAATCGACTCTGGGCATGTTTAGATTTGCGATTTCGAAAAAGTGAGATTTTGAAAATAATAATTTTAAAATGTACGATTTGAAATTGTGATTTTTAAAAAATGCAGTTTGACAAAATTGCAGCTTGGCCTTTAAAATCACAATTTAGCATTTTAAAATTGTGCGTTTTCAAATCGCAATTCTAAACAATTCATTTTTTTATTTATTTAAAATCTCACTTTTTACATACAAAATTACAATCTTAAATGTACCCTTCATACTGATGGGAATAAACTAGTCCAAGACTATTTTTTATGGGCAAAATACGGTTTTTTCTTTTTTTTTGCCAAAATGGTTTTTTTTTTTGAGGGGGGAAGGGGGCGGCGGCTAAACAAGTATTTATTGGACATATTTTTACATCAAATTTGATAATAAATTAGTCCACCCCATTTCAAATGAAATTACGTTGTTTAACTTGTTTTGATTTCAAATTATGAAAGAAAGAGAAAAAAAAAACGGTTTAGTTGAATCGGTTCAGTTTTATTCGGTTAATTGCTTATAAAAAATATTTACCGCCTACCGAACCAAACCGAAGTTAAAAGAATTGTTTTATTTAACCCACCAATCACTAGAAGTCAGTTTCTAGTCAATGACAAGTCGATGGCTGTCAACGATTAATTTGTCCAACCCCTGCTCCATAGCATTACTAAGAAGCCTTTTTATATTCTGAAAAAAGTAGATGTTACAGCCTCAATTTTGTATTTTGTGTGCGCAAATACAACCTAAACGTGTGTACTTTTCAAATGTCACGCTGCAATAATTTCCCATTTACTATTTATTTTTATATTTTTAAATCTTTTTTTTTTGCTGGAGCTGAGAATGTGGGCTTTCACACGAGTCCCGTTACATTACGTGCTCCTTGTCGTTTAGCTCCCAGAATTCGCACAACCAACAAACTCTTTGACTTCCAGAGACAGACAGAGAGAGAGAGAGAGAGCGCTTTCCCGCCTTCGCATGCAAAATTCTTTAAAATTAATTTTTTTTTTTTTTCTTCGTGAATAATTAAAGTAGAATATTTTTTTTTGACTATCCCAAAAACAAATCGTTAATTATTAAAATTTTTAATATTTAAAAATTTGTATTTTTTTTGGAAAGTTAGGATTGCGACAAACGAAGAGGGAAGTGGAATTCGAGGCCTTTGACTAATCAGATACGGTCAGGCAGAGAGACAAAGGGTTGATCGTGGCCGTTGAATGGTAGGTGAAAAGTCTGATCCAGCGGTTCGTCCGGATGACGTGGCCCTGCCATGTAGCATGAAAGATGCCCGACCAGGATCCCTTAGGGGCAGCGACGTGGATGTATGATTTGCTTTTGGGTTTGGGCCTGTCAAAGTCAAACCTCTTTGTTTTGTCTTGGGATTTATGGCCCGTTATTGGTTTTGTTGAATGACTAAAATGCCCAACACCTTTTATTTTTGCTTCTTTTCATTGTTTTGCTCTCTATTCTAATTTTCGACTGACTATTCTTTAGGTGAGAAACAGCTCAAATATTATTGTCTATTAATTTTTATTTTATTTTTTCTAATTATCCAGCCTATTAAATTGACATGCATGACATGCATTAAGCTGTACCAAATATGGTCATCTTAAAAACTTTTATAACAGGATTGATTATTGTTTCTAATTTTAAGTTAATAAAAAATGATAAATTTATTTATTATATAATAAGGAGAAAATACACTTTATTCTTGAAGTATGACAACTTTTACGTTTTAGCTTTCAAATTTTAAAAAGTGATATCCGACCTTTACAAATTATCAAATTATGGCAAGCTAGCTACTCTGTTAACTTTTTCATCTTTTTGGATGGAATGCCAACCATGTGTGTCGCATGTGACTTTTAACGACTTAAACTCTCAAAATGCCTTTGTGGTAAAGTATTAAAAAAAACCACAAAAAAAAAAGAAAGAAAGACAAAGAAAAACAAAATTAGGGTGGTTGAACCACTTTCTTTAGCTAAATGGGGGTGGCCGAACCACCCCCAACTAGCCAAGGGGTGGTTCGGCCACTCTTTTTTGGCCAAAAACAGGGGTCTAGCCACCCCCAAATAGTTTTGGCCACCTTCAAGTTAGTCATAGGAAACAGTTCAACCACCCTCAATGTGGCATTATCAATCTACATTGATTTTTTTTTTTCTTTTATTATTATTAACAAAGGCTTATATAAAGGTGGGTAATGCCACATCATCATAGTAGAATAGTGATGTAGATATATATAAAAGTGTACTAATGTAAGCCCATTCAAAGAATGAAAGTCACACCTTGCATGAACAAATAGAGTAGAAAATTGGAAATGACCAAATGCAAACTTTCCAAGATTGAAATTGAAGTCAGCAGAAAAAGAAAATACTTGAACTAGTGACCTTTTTATTAAACAAAGGTTATAAAACCATGTTAGAAACCAATAATGTGAGAAGTTGAAGCTATTTAAATGGATAAATAATAATGCTTACACCCATTCTAATTTGCAACCCCATCGATTAACTAAATGTGGGGCTAGCACAAGCTAAACAACAAAGATTACATGTCATCACATTGTAAGCTTATTGAATAATTGAATATGTGCCTTTTCACGTGTGCAATAATACAAATAACAAAATAGGAGTTACTAAGATTTGAACCGAGGCTTTGATATGTATGTTAAAAACTATCCCAAAAAGCTTGAACTAAGACGAGAGTAGTAAAAAGAATAGGAGAAAATGTTAAACCTATCTCTTGTTTACAATTCTTTTATAATTTTGTAACATATATCAGCAAGTTGTAAATCAGTTATAAGTCTAATATCACTAAAAAAAAAGAGAATATCAAACTCGTTAACACTAAAAATCATATTTATCTCACCCCCCTCTCCCCGCCCCCCTTTTTTTTTAATCACATATTGAAGACTTCAATATTTTTTTTGGGTTCGGTTTACTGTATTTTCATTCCGAAGAAGATAAACTTGAAATGAGATCAAGAAGTCAATTGAAGGGCTTATTTTGGTGGCAAGAAAAAAGAAAAAAGAAAAAAGAAAAAAAGAAAAAAAAGACTACTAGATTAGATAGATGAAGTTTAATTGAATGCATGAGCATAAATGCCTTTCATATTGGTTTGTAGTGAGTTTGAAAAAACTTATTTATTCATAATAAAACAAAACCGACATAGTCTATTAATACTTTTAATACAAAAAAGGACTTCAACTAGATAGATAGATAGATAGATATGGTCGAATTTAATGCAAGAACAGTTATACATGACCATCATTCCTTTATATATATTATGTGTAAAGGAAGAGAGTCCTATGAAACATTCTAAGGGTAAAATTGTAATTGGGTTGCATGATTAGCAAGGCCTTCCCTGGTTGGGCCTTGGGCTCGGCCCCCAAGCAAAAAGTCCCCCACACCCGCAAACAAGGAAAAGGACAAAAGCACCCCTACAAGACAACCCTCTAAGCCCTCCTCGGTTTTCCTCATTGACCCTTTTCACTTTCCTTAAAGCAAAAATCCCACAGGGCATGGGTAGGTCTCAGTTATTTCAAATCCCCCCAGCACCAAAGTCGTCAAATTAGCCTGCCTTGGACCCCACACACCACCCGCCTGGCATCCTACGTGTCCCTGTCCTTCCTAAAAGGCCAGGTGTAACCGTCGACCAAGAGCCAACAACCGCACACAACCGAAAACAAAAATAATAAAACAAAAAACTCAAAAACAAAATTGTTATTTCTAGAGAGAGAGGGAGACACATACAGATACACTTTCTCTCTCTATAAAACCAGGCAAGTGAGTCTTTTCAAATATAATATAATAAGACTAGCAGTTTTCTTTTTCTTCGCTTCGGACTCTGCCGGAAAATAGAGTTGGGTGATTTTCTCGGGAGCCAAACGGGGGGAGAACATCAAATGTGATGGGAAGCGGGGTGTCGAGCCTGTTGTCGTGCTTCAGGCCGAACAACCAGGCGGAGCGGAGCCAGGCGGAGGTGGTCTTCGCGGCCTCGGAGCCGTTGGACGAAACCCTAGGCCACTCCTTCTGCTACGTTCGATCCTCCGCCAGGTTTCTCTCTCCGACTCACTCCGATCGCTTCATCTCGCCCTCCAGCTCGCTCCGCTTCTCTCCCTCGCACGACCCACCCGGGTCCAGGGCCCGACCCGGATTGGTGGAGGCCACTGGGTTCAAGGCCATTTCCGGAGCCTCTGTCAGCGCGAATAGCTCCACTCCCAGAACTGTCCTCCAGTTGGACAACATTTACGACGATGCCACTGAGGCTGTGAGCGCTGGCCCTGCTGGTGGAGGAGTGAGGGGGAGTATTGTGAATGGCTTCGAGAGCTCATCGTCGTTTTGCGCGCTGCCTCTGCAGCCGGTGCCACGTAGCGGTTGCGACCCGTCGGGGCCGATGGAGCGGGGCGGGTTTTTCCTCTCAGGTCCAATCGAGCGCGGGGCGCTTTCGGGCCCGCTCGACGCCGGGGCGGCGGATCCCGGAGGTGGGCCGGTGCCGTTCTCGGCGCCGCTTGGTGGCCCGTACGTGAAGAGGAGGAAGAAGAGGGGCATTTCGGCGATTCGGAAGGCGTTTTACCGGAACCTGTCGGAGAAGAAGCGGCCCTGGGTGGTGCCGGTGCTCAATTTTGTGGGGCGCAAGGAAGGAGGCCCGCCGGCGGCCGGAGACGAGTGCTCGGAGGAGCCCAGGAACGAGAGCGAGCACGTGCAGTGGGCGCTCGGGAAGGCCGGCGAGGATCGCGTACACGTAGTCGTTTCGGAGGAGCAGGGGTGGCTCTTCGTTGGGATTTATGACGGGTTCAACGGCCCCGATGCGCCGGAGTTCTTGATGGGTAACCTCTATCGCGCCGTGTACAATGAGCTCCAGGGCTTGTTTTGGGAAATTGAAGAAGAATCAGAGGAAGCTAGTAATATTAATGTTAATAGTAATAATAACAACAATAGTGGCAGCGGTAATGTTAATGATAATAGTAGTAACGAGAACGCATTAAACGTAGCTTTAGAAAGTAACCCATCTGTGGAAAACTCTGGTGGAAATGGGAATGATTTGAATTTGGAATCGGACCCAGTTCCTGGCGATAGAGGATCAGCGAAGAGAGTGACTTTTCAATCGGAGGGGGAGGGGGGGACGGAGGTCAGGAGGCGGAGGCTTTGGGAATTGCTAGCGGAGGATGACCCGGAAGATGGGTTGGATCTTTCGGGGTCGGATAGGTTTGCTTTTTCCGTGGACGATGCGGTTAGCGTGAGTAATGCGGGCTCGGCGGTGAGTAGACGGTGGCTGTTATTGTCGAAATTGAAGCAGGGGTTGTCAAAGCACAAGGAGGGTCATGGTCGGAAGTTGTTCCCGTGGAGGTTTTGGTTGGAGGAGAAAGAGAAGGTTGAGGTTGAGAATAGAGTGGAGGAGAGGTCTTTGAGGAGTGGGAGGAAGCGGAAGGAGGGGCCAGTGGATCATGTAATGGTTTTGGGGGCATTGTCTCGGGCTCTTGAATTGACTGAGCTCGCATATTTGGATCTGACAGATAAGGTTCTTGATACGAATCCGGAGCTTGCGTTGATGGGTTCATGTTTGTTGGTTGTGTTAATGAGGGACGAGGATGTGTATGTGATGAATGTGGGTGATAGCCGGGCCATTGTTGCGCAGTATAAACCGCAAGAGGTTGGTTCGAGTATAATGAAGTCGAAAGAGCAGGGAGACAATGGGTCAAGCAAGGAGGGTATAATTGAGGAGTCCTCAGCTGTTGGTGAAAAGGAAATTAAGGTGCCGCGCGGGGCTCCTGCTCAAGAAATGAGATTGGCGGCTTTGCAGCTGTCTACTGATCACAGTACGAGCATCGAAGATGTAAGTTTTGAATTCTGGAAAATTTTAGTTTGTGTTTTGTTTCTAATTGCATGTCCCGGAGATTTTAGTTTTTTTTTTTTGGCTGTCAAATACTAAGATTTGATCCGTTACTGTTGAAATTCTCCGTGAACATGCTGTTTGCTTTGCTTTTATTCTATGGAATCGTGTCGCTACTCTGTTTTCACATTGGTGTACAAGCTCGGAGTCCCTGTGACCTGCAGGCTTAGATATATATGGACTATTGTTGTGCCTTGAACAGGGGTTGGGACTTGGAAAAATACAGACGTCAGAATTCATATAACAAACTCTTCAAGTGTCACGTATAACTTCAATCAGTTATATGACGAGACACCCATGGCAATTTGTTATAAGAAGGTTTTTAAGACCTTCCCTCCAGGCACGGGTCACATGCATTTGTCCCATTCTTTTGCTGAGTCTGTGAATTGCGGGACCACTATTCATATCCCTCTAGCAATTCTTGGTTTTTGTGGTGGGGGTTGAAACTTGTGATGTCTTCTGGTTATTAATGGTTTGTTGAACAGGACAAAGAGTATCTAAGAGATTAATCTCTCTGTTGTTGGTGCCATTTTAGATATTTGGTAATGTTAATTTTGTGATGGGAGATGGAAATAACTCTTTAGATGTTCCTCGAAGCAACCTTTGCTACTGAAGAATTATACATTGGTACTGAATCGGTCCCAAAAGGACTTGACCCTTTTATTTTATCATATTCTAGTCTCTTTTGATTTTTTAGTTGTTTCTCCTTAAGATTTTTAGCATCATGCTCCTTCATGCATCCTGATCCTAGGCCATATCTGCTCTATGACAATTGTGTTACCAGATTCTGACAGGCTGATGGACATTCCGTCAGATACACTTATAGCCAGTACTATCATCTTTAACTATGGCCAAATAATTATTCTTTTTATTGTGCTTTCTCTTGCCTTACTAATATGCCATCGTAGGTATTTAAAGTCTTTGTGTTGTATTGCCTCTGTTTATGGACCTTTAAGAGAGAAGAAAGTAAGGCAAAAACCTGATAAGGTGCTACTCTGGCCAGCCAGCTTGTGCAAAATATTTCATGCAGAGAGTTGGGTTGAAGCAGATTCATTGTTCTTCCTAGATAGTCTCCATTTTAATTGCCACTTAGAATGAGAGAACCTCTGTTGCCTAGAACGTCAATATATTGAAGTGAAGAGAGTGTCTGAATGTTGTTTTTGTTATTCATGTCTATAGTCCTTAAAACTTCCAATGCCATGTTAAATTGCAACAAAATCCCAGTCCCTTCGTGATTTGCAAGGGCGTATCTGATTTAGAATTTGTTTTTTGTCTTTTGTAAAGAAAATTGTGAGAAATAAGATATTAAAGCTTTAATAGAACAAGGGCATGCATTAGAAAATGATGTTTATGAGTCTTCTTTCACTGGTGACACTGGAAGATCTGAGGAAGCTTCCTATTCCTTGTCCCTTCTTTACTTGCCTTTGTCATTTGTCTTTATGCATGTTGCCTTTGTCATTTGTCGTTATGCATGTTGTCACTTATTCATTTGTTCTTTACAAGTAAACAAGGAAGATATGCAGAAGCTTCCTCATAAGTTACTTTTTTCGTACATAATCATATTGGATGTCAGATGTTTATTTTGTGGATATGGAGTTGATGCGTTTAATTAATATGCAAATTGTTCTTGGTCTATGGCTGAATGATGTAAATAGTTTGGTATTTTCTTAAGATCTGCTGAACTTGTACTTCTTTAGATCTTTCTTTTCTTCCTGAGGTTGTGTATGGGTTTGAGACTTTACACTGGGAGCAATCTTGAGAGAGTTTTGTACCAATGTGAGACTTAGCACTCATTAGTTCCTTTATAATCCACCTACTCTATATGGGTTATTTATCTTCCCAATATGGGATTGGAGTATTATAATCTCTCTTCTATAAATTCTTGACATCCTCGTCAAGGCCACATCATGCAATGCTCCAGTACTATATGGCATTACTCGGTTGGTATGATACCATTTATAACGACATAAGAAAAACGCTAGTCACATCTACGCTATTACTCCAAACTAGTCAAGTTGTAATCGGAGTTTTGTATAATCGCTTATAAAGCCTAGTCTCACCTAATAAAGAATCAATATGAGACGTAGCACCCATTAGTGCTTTTATAATCTACCCACTTCATGTGAGCTCTTCATCTTCCTAATATGGGATTAGAGTGTTATAGTTTGCCTAGCCGACCAATTCTTTTACTTTTGGGCTGTAGTTATGTCTTTTGAGGTTGTGATCAAGCTGGATTGCATAGCTTAAAATTGGTCATTTTCTTGACCAGTGTGGCTTCAAGTTGGAGACGCCTTGCTCACGGAGTTGAGTTCTATTTCATTAAACTTTTGTTGCCTCTTAACTTAAGGGTTGTATTAGAGGTAGTTTTGCACGTTTGTTTGCCTCCCTGTGCTGTAACTAAATCTACATAGCTGAACTGTGAGATTGAGTGGCCTTTTCAAGTTCATGCTACATCAAGCTGAATCTTTTTTCAGTGCATATCCGTTCTAAGCTGATAGTTTTTTAGTAACAATGATTAATCTCATGTGGACAATTAATCTTCCCCCTAGTAAGTTTAATTTATGTGGTAGCTTTTGTACTGTTGTTGTCAACATAACTTTAGTATTACTGTAGGTGTAAATATGCAAGCCTTCAATGCTGCACTTCTACCCAATTCTAATCTTACACTTTTTTTTTGGGGGGGGGGGGTAGTTGATTTTCCACTTCCTTGTTGTGTATGACATATGTTTATGTGGTAATTTTGCAGAATCTCTTTCTCTCTTTTCCTCAATACTGCTTAATACAGACCTAATGCATGACTGTTTTTGTCATGGCATTGTTTTCAACTACTGAGTCAACCCCATGCTTATTGCAGATTCCCATACTGTTACACATTTATTCCATGCGGCAATGGAAGTACATTACTTTGTTATGACTTGTCAACTTTTAGTGGTTTGGGCCTGTTTAAATCGAGAAATTTGATCATTGTTTTACAACCATGTGTTCGCTTTTGTTCTCTTGTTGATGAATGTTCGGGTGTTTTGCTTTTCATGCTTGTTTAAATTTACCATATTTATAGGTTTTTTTTAGTAGTTATGACTGGTGTTACTCTTCTTAAGTTTTCTAGTCATGATATTGGTGCTTAGTTGCTCTGATTTGCTAATCATTTCAGTCTTCATGGTGCAGGAAGTCCTAAGAATAAAGAGTGAGCACCCAGATGACAAACAATGCATTGCTAATGATAGAGTAAAAGGTCGTCTTAAGGTTACCAGAGCATTTGGAGCGGGATTTCTGAAACAGGTTCTCTGATTTATTGTTATTCTTGGTAATTTACCTTAAAAAATTTCCCTTCTAAAATGATTCTGCTGGGATTTTTTTTTTTTTTTTTGTCACACTGTTATCTGAATCACAGAAACATCATACAGTTTGTAATAAGTACTTCCTCTGATGTGTTTTAATAATGATGACTGCATACTCATCTTTTTTTAAAGGTAATTCTGGCATCTAAATGAGACTGTATTCTAGAAAAGAGGAGAAATGTACATATAGTTGTCAAATCATATATCATATTTTGTCTTTAAACTATTTGCATTTTCTGTGTTGTGCATCTTTACAGAATAAATCCATGTGTTTCTATATATATATGAACTTTTTGTGTCAACAACAATAACTAGTTCATGTTTATGTTTGAAGATCCGGGCAGGATTTGAGCTATTTAACTATATATGATTCCATTTTATCACCAGTAAAAAATAATTACAGAAAATCATGGATTTTGATATGTTTTACAATCCTTGAGACCCCATAGTGTGACTAATAATCTCTAACATATTTATTCGGATCCAAACTCAAGAGTGTTCCAAGTTTGTGCTTCCACTACATTAGAATATCTAGGTATATGTTCTTATATTCATATTTATATTTTTGAGGAGATGTAATGAAGCCCTGAAGAGTAGAGTTTTCCAATTGAGTAAAAACAACTTTTTTTTTTTGTTTTAAATTTTTTTTTAAAAAAAATTTATTTTCAGATGAACTTCATTTTGCCATTGATTCTAGTTTCTTAATGATTTTTTTGATAAGTAAGTTTCTTAATGATACAATAGAATATCTTTGATCTGGCAAATGACCAACCTATACATATTTCCCTTGTCATGGGGGCAGTGTTGGGTGGGGTGTATTCTGTTTTGACATTTGTGCTTGATGTTTTTGACATCTGGTGATATGTTGTGGTGTGAAACAAAATTGTTTGTTAGTGGAGTGATCCACCTTTAGCAAGCTCCTTTGCTCTCATCAGATCCATCTTTAGCAAGCTCATCCGCCACTATGTTTCTTGATTAATGAATCTTTAACTGCTTCAAGTTGTACAAGGTCAGAATTGATCATGCACATATTTAATGTGTGCATTCTACAGAAAAATTCATGTGTTGTATGATTCAATCAAATTAAAGTGGAGATTATGTTGCTGGTGGTATAATATAAGCATACTAACTTGCATGTGCAGCCAAAAGAATTATGGTTGCGTGTTTTGTCTACTGGATGAAGCTTTCCATGTATGGTTCTTTTTGGATGTCAAATGTTATAGGAATCTAGACTTGCAAAATAATGTGATGTCCTTGCTGGTGCAGCCTAAATGGAATGATGCACTGTTGGAGATGTTTCGGAATGAGTACATTGGTACTGCACCTTACATATCCTGCTTGCCTTCTCTTCGTCACCATAGACTTTGTCCTGGGGATCAGTTCTTGGTGCTCTCATCTGATGGTCTGTATCAATATTTTAGTAATCAGGAAGTGGTTTCGCATGTTGAGAATTTCATGGAGAAGTTCCCCGATGGAGATCCTGCGCAACATTTGATAGAGGAACTTCTTAACCGTGCAGCCAAGAAAGCTGGTATTTCATTTTTCTACCATTTAAAATCTTGTCATTTTTTATGCAAACACTGTTCTACAGATCAGATGATGGTTTATGAAATGATGCAAGAATTAGTAGAAAAATTGTATGATGTTAACGTAAGACCCTACAACTCAGCTAAATTCTTTAAACCTAAACCCAACTTAAGATTCTATTATCTGAAATATTTAATCAGAGTGGACACTTTACATGGAATGTAACTAAACTGATCACCGAATGCTGATCTTGGCATATAAACTGTGTAAAAGTTGCACTTTTTTGCATAAAGTTTTTAAGTCTGTTCACTCTTTAGTGCTTTCAACCTGGAATATAAGAATGTGTGTCATGGCTATAGCTAGCCATCATAAATTGTGCCTGAAATTCTTGGATCCAATTGATAAATAAATATTTTATGTTCTGGTTGATGATATGCTGCAAGGATTTGATTTTATCAGGGTCAAAAGGATCAATCTGAACTATTAATTTGAGGATCTTTGTCTTTAAGAATATCCATCAAAAAGTAAAAAGTATTGATTTTTCTAATGAATACTATTCAATTTCATTAGAAGAGCAAAGAAATAGAGTTGTAAGACTTGTTATGTTTGATAAAACCATTGTTATAAAGATCAGAGGTTTATATCTCTGATGATAACTTTAAAGTGAATTCTACTCATTTAACTGTTTTGAATAATGTATAGTTGGGGGGTTCAAATTACCCCCTTTCTCCCCCAACAAACAAAAAGAAAAGAAAAAGAAGAAGAAGAAGAAAGCAAAATCAATTGAAGCGAAGTGCATATGTTTAGGTGGTTACTGGTCTTTCTTGTGCTGTTTTATGTTAGAGATTCTTCAAGTCAAATGGGTTAGGAAATGAGCCCATATAAAGACCTAGTTATGTAGATTCTCTCTTCTTTCACATAAGCGGGAGCTATCAGAATTCCCAACTAAGATTAATTGCCAAACCTCTCTATCTTTCATTTTGCTTCTCCTTTACCAACTATTTCCTATCATCTGCTTGGCGTTTGTACCTTTTTTCTATTTTTTGTTTTTTGTTTTTTTTTAAAAAATTCTTAATTGCAGTTTATATATTATGCACCTAAGGATTACTAAATTGTGATCCTCTGCCCATTGTATGATAATCAATTATAACATCTTACAAGTGCTCATTTATTGCTGACGCTGCGGTTGTTTTATATCATTTTGAGATTTTAAACTTGAGGTGGTTTTCTTTGTAGGAATGGATTTCCATGAATTACTGGACATCCCGCAAGGAGACCGCAGAAAGTACCATGATGATGTTACTGTTATGGTTATATCACTTGAAGGAAGAATATGGAAGTCATCAGGGAAGTACCTCTGAAACCTTCATACACAAGAGATGTACTCTATACAAGAAATAGCAGTCTCAATTTTCAACTCGAGCTACTTGCAAGCGGTCTCAGAAGATTCACAAATGGCCCATTTTTGTTGGGTCTCATTAGTTTTTAATCGTTGCACAGTATAAGAATACAGCTAATAGAGGGAATCCTGGATGATAATGGCAAAGGCTATTCTTAGATATTCATCAAGGTTTTAAGTAGGTGCCAAGAAAATTTGGTTTAAGGAGGAACAAGGGAATCTGTAGATGGGATTGTAGGGAAATGCTCTGTAGGGAAAAAAGAGATTCTTTTTGTTTTCTTTTCTTGTTTTTGCCTTTTTACCTTTTAGAGAAATTTTGCATAGGTGGAGGCTTTTCCCATTAATTTGTGCTTTTCTTTTTTCTTCCTTGCCAGAGCCAAGAAAATGTGGTTGTAAATTGGTGGGTTACAAATTTACTTACTGAACTTGAGCACTCCCTTGTCAAAATGAGCAGCTATAGTTTTGAGGTGGATTTTCAGCAATGCAGGTTACTGAGTTGGAAATTTATTGAAATTCTTGTGTGGCTCATGCTTATGAAATCAGAAAGAGAATGGAGAAATCACTTTTGACCCCAATTATCACGAGGAAAAGCAATTGTGTTTAAAAGTTAGTTGCGAGTTCAGGGAAACAAATTAACAAGTTGCTCTTTCTTAACAATTTTGTTCTTTGAATTGTTAGTAATTTTGACAGTAAATGCGAGATAGCTTAATGGGACTACTTGTTTGAACAGGTTTTAAGCAGCCCACTCACTTATTTGGACAAGTGGGTTTCATAATAACTTTTTAATATTTGTTGTCGAAATTGTTAGTAATGCGGATAGCAAATTATTGGAGACCTTGTTCCTTGTTCGCTAGGGAGCATATCTCAAGAGTGTAATGCTCCCAAAATATCCAAAAAGTGTGCATTTATTTGGATGGCAATGTAAATCAAAGAAGTAGAATGTGTCTATGTGGATGAAAGGGGTTGCTATCAAGAGACTCAAATTTAGCCATGCCTTGCATGTTAAAATTTAATAAAGCTGAAACGACCCTTCAGAGAAAATATCATCCAATGACAAAATTAAAATCACTAGTCTATACTACACAAGTAGACTCTTGTTCACTTCTTCTCTCACTAGTTTCTAAAAGGGGGATGCTTGGTGTCCAACTCAAGCATCCAACCCTATCCAACTCTTTTTTAGTTTTTTAAAAAAAAAAGAACTAAAAAAATAAATTAAAAATTTTTTACACTTGAGTTGGATGGGAGTTGATGAAAAAGTTGGAAAAGTAGACTTTTCCTTTCTAAAAAGAGAAGTTCTCTCCTCTCTCTGTAGGAGATTTTTTCTTCTTAGTGAGAGTCTTCTCTCCCTTGTGAGGGTCCGGCGGGGAGGAAGATTCGACCCCGCTCCCCCCCCCCCCCCGCCACTCCTCTTTTTTATCATTCTCCTTTTAGTATTATTATTTTTAATTCTTTTGTTGATAGCCAAATATGTTGCCCTCCTCTTGCCTCTGCCGATACGCTCCTCCTTTCCAATCGGCCTTTTCTCTGTAGAGATTGCAAAAATCAATGTCCCCTGCATGCCAATCACTGGACACCTCTTGCCGGATATCAGAGTGAAGTTCATTCTCAATAGTTCAATTGATTTTCAGTAAGATCTTTTCTATTGTGGCAACTAAGATTCCTTGCTGCAACTACATGTGTCCTTTCATGCAGCTCAACCTTTTGATTGTTTCAATAATCGCTGTTTCCGGTGGTCCCTTTGACCAATGGACCAAGAAACTATTGGATTGAGCCAATTCTTGCCCCATTTTCAATTCTTTTTATGTTCTTTTCGGGTATTTTATTGATTGTACTGGGGTGATTGTTGGTTCCCTATCCCTTCCTTGTATATTTTGTTTTTTAATGAAATCTTTATCCCAAAAAAAGAAAAAGAAAAAAAGAAGAAGAAGAAGTAAATTCACTTGTGCCCTGCATATTGAAAAACAACAATTATTGAGGGTATTTCAGAGCAACTAAAGCCAATGAAACTATCCTTTCTGTATTGAGATCAAGATAAGATCAATGTTACATTCAAAACTCTATAGCAGGATAACTATAAGTTCTCCAATACAGTGAAAGCTGATTTTCTTTTGGATGAATAATAATAAAAGCTAAGTTAAAAAATTTGAATTACAACTATTAACATATTAAGCAATGACCAAAGAGCTATTGCCTCTGTAATTACAGTTGGTTCATCATCTACGCTGTAACAGCAGAAGATGGAATCCGTGACTGCACCCACGACACTAAATCTTCTCGAGTTGCCACAAAGCAACCAACTTTCTCTTCACTCTGTCTGAATGGTGCATCAAGTTTCTTCACATGAGAAGCGAAGGAATTGGCCAGTCCTTGAGAGAATTTGTGAGTTCCTGTACCCGTTTGAGCTGAAAATAGTTCTGGCAATGCCTCCTTGCGCTGAACAATCTTGGACAATGTCCTCATCCACTCTTCCAGCGCTGTCTGAGCTGCACCAACAGACAGGGACCGAACATCCAAGCACCACTCACGTACAGTCTTGTTGTGTAAACCTGGGTACAACCCATATAGGGTTCCCAAGTAAAGCACTTCATGAGCCCTCTCATGAAGATCTCTACTTCTACATATATCAATGAAGCAATTACAGAAGGGTCTCCGGGCTTCGACTGCCGTTTCGCTGAGAATACGCCTAAACTCTTCCTTGACGGTTTCAAAACCAGTCTTCTCTTCTGTTACCAATTCCACAAGGGCATACAGCTTTGGGTTAGCTCGCTGCAAACAGGCAAGAACCTTATCAATGTCCTCATTTACCTCACATAAGGACACAACAGAAAGCAGGCATCCGCAAAGCCTATCATCCGGCTTTACCCCTCTTTCAACCGAAACACCAAAAACTCTAACCAAATCATCAATCCTCTTAGCCTTACCCAAGCACTGAATCAAACAAGTGCAGCCCATTACATTGAGCTCAATACGCAACTCAGACATTTCTTCAAACAGCTCCATTGCCTTATCAACTTTCCCTCCACTCCCATATATATTAAGCATTGCCGTGTAGCTCCAACTATCCGGCCTGCGATTCTCCAAACTCTTCATGTCCTCAAAGAGCCTCTCAGCCTCTTCCTCCAATGCAAGGTCTGCACACATATTCAACAATGTATTATACAAAATCAAATCCATCGGCCACCCGTTCGACCTGATTTTCCCCCACAATTGCAAAGCATCTCGAGCCCACCTTGCCTTGCCATAAATCTTAACGAGTGCAGTTAATGTTTTCTCACTCGGGGTTAACCCGGATTCAACCATTTCCTCGAATAAACTCCTGGCTAAACCAGGCTTTCCAGCCTTCCCCAATGCCTCTAACAATGTATTGTACACAACCAAATTAGGCTGCACGCCAAGAGACCTCATCTCTTGCAACACATACCTAATACCATCATAGTCCCCAGATTCACCAAACATCTTCCCCAAAACAGAGAAGGCAACGTGGTCAGGTGTCCACCCACTAGCCCTCCCTCTCTCATACAGATTTAACACTTCCTCAACCCTGCCCAATTTGGCATACACATCTAGAATAGCAGAGTAAGTCACCTCATCAGGCATCAAACCAGTCTTGTACATCCTCTCAAACCACTCCACGGCCTTATCAAAAAGATTGCACTTTTTGGCACAAGTAATAATGGTGGAGTATGTGATATTATCAAGCTCAATCTCATTGCTAATCATCTCATGGGCAAGGTCCTCCATGACCTGAAGCTGCCTTCCAAACCTCAAAGACTTCATCGTGACATTGTAGAATATAGTTTCCAGGGGAAACAAA
This sequence comes from Betula pendula, assembly GCA_900184695.1. Taxonomy (NCBI): domain Eukaryota; kingdom Viridiplantae; phylum Streptophyta; class Magnoliopsida; order Fagales; family Betulaceae; genus Betula; species Betula pendula. The sequence continues at coordinate 309,003 of FXXK01000056.1, forward strand.
TTCTGGGTCTTAATCCAATTGAAGAACCAATGGGCTTTCTGCCATGGCTTCAAGTTGTTGAGTATCAAAAGTGCGTTTTCTCTGGTGGGTGGGTGCGGGATTTCCTCAAGAGCAGCCAAGAAAGCAGCTTCAGAGTTGTCACAGTCATTGAGCCTCTGGGCAAAGCGCCTGAGCTCCTTGATTTGAGGATTGTACGAGTAAGAAGAGCGTTTCTGCCTCTGAAGGGAGAGCACGGAGCGTCTGGGCTTAGTGGGGTTAACCCAGGTGGAATTTGGCTTGGACAAGAGCTGCGTTTGGTCCTTGGAGGGTTCAGAGAGGGTGGTTGTGGATAGAGGCTTGAGTTGCTCAGATAAAGATGGGTTTTTGTGGTTTGGGTCTGTCAAATTTGGAGACACCTTTGGGGGAGATTTGGAAGAGCTGCCGCACAAAATGGTAATTCTCCTTACTCTATGCTGTCTGTGTGGAGAGTTGAAGATAATGGGTCTCTTTGTGTCTGAGAGATGCCCTGTAAAATGGACATCTAAAGCCGTAGACAAAGCAGTAGCCATGGCACACGAGAGAGAGAGAGAGAGGGTTTAAGAAAAATCTTCCTAGTATAGATGTTTTTCAGGATACTTTTGTAGACCACTAAACCTTATCTGAATCCAACTGATAACCCTAAAAACTGAGAGCGTTCAGAATTTTTTTTTATAATTAAAAAAAAAGGCAAAACAAAAAAAGATTGGTAGATTGAAAAATTATTAGAAAAAAAAAAAATTGGGTTATAGATCCACCCCGAAGGATGGAGAGCCTTAACCGGATGTGCGGATTACAGGAAAGCCCGAAGGCTGTTCCCGTCCCTGTCAGGGGAGATGCCAACCATCTCTCCTTTCTACGAACAAACAATCAACGTGCTCCCATATGCTGTTTATAAAGTGGTTATTCATCCCATATACTTTCGATGTGGTACAATGAGTGCTGGAGCCTGGATCTGTACAACTTTCGAGGGGCCTGATGTCTTGGGCTTCAGCCTAGCATGGACCATTTCGATTTTATTGGGCAGCCAAAATATTGTCAAAATTTGATGAGAGATTGGAGCTTTATTGTGAACATATCGGAAGCTATTGTGGGGTGTTAAGAAATTGGAGCTTTAATGGAAGCTTGGTTGGGTATTTTGGCTAAAAAGATCTTGAATAAGATTCTCTCAATTCCATGGTAAGGATAGTCGGGATTTAAAGTTTGTATATTTAACATGTACATTATTTTATATTATTTACATTCTTTTAAAAACGTGTAAAAATTAACTTTATATAAACTGTTAAGCAGTGACGGAGGGAGGGGGGGCCGGTAGGGGCCTTGGCCCCCTCCCAACAACTTAATTTTTATTTTTAGAGAAATTCTACATTTTATTTTCTTGTCCTTCTCTTATTTTTCTATTTTTCAAAATTACCATTGGATCTGTGGTCCCCATGTGAGTCATTACATAGGGACCACAGATCCAATGGTGATTTTAAAAAATAGAAAGATGAGAGAAGGATATTGATAGATGTTGTAGCATTTCCCTTATTTTTACAAGCCAATTTTGTATTATTTACCTTTTGGCTCATACCCAATTTTTTTTTTTTGGCGCTATCTTATAATTTTTTTTGGTTTTGGCCCATACCCATATTATTTTCTAACTCCGTCCCTGCTGTTAAGTGCATCAATTTTAAATCCTAGTATTAAATAAATATACTATCAATTTCTTTGTTATTAGTATAGACGTGTGTTCTCTAATCTCATGTCAAAACTAATTCTTTTAGCTGTCATCCAGGATTCCAGATGTGATGAATGAAGCTGCTCATTCGTGTTATGATTGATGATTCTCTCTTCCTCTTCCCTTTTTCTTATTTCCTAGCCCATTAATACATCACAACAATTTAAATAAATAAATAAAAGATCAGAAGTTATTTTTATTCGTTAAAGATGGGTAGAGTTCAATTAATATAAATATATAATTATTTTTATTATTTTTATCTTTTTTTATTTATTTATTTTCTTTTTTACATACAAACTTAAAGTTGACAATATGTATTTTTATGTATTTCTAAGTTATATTATAATTTTTAGACATGAATCACATTAATAAAACATGTTTTTGAATAAGAATTTGAAGATTTGATCTTAACAATTGCTAGAAATACATTTCTTTAAATTTTATTTTAGAATTATATTTGATTCCCCTACATAGATGTCTTGATTTCGTCGTTGACAAGAGGGAAGGAGGAAGAGTCCTGAAGGGAAAAAATAACGTAGGGGAAGGAGGGAGTCCAAGAATAATGATAGAAGTTTCTCTTGTGTTTCTCTAGTGTCATTCTAAGAAATATGTGACTGTTAAAATCACCATTATGCTTATGATTGATCAAAATTTAATATTGATCAATATTAGATTTTGATCAAATAATAATTTTAAAAGTCATCTCATCTTTGAAGGGATACGAGAGAGACTTATAGAATTATTTGGGAATCCAAAGAGTAGGGAGAGATGAATTGGAAAAATGTAGAGGAGGAAAGGAGGCGGTGCGTGGTTTGGATGCTAAAAAAGGAAGACACTACCAAGGAAATAGAACTTATCTCAAAAGCTTAAATGAATTAAAAAAAAAAAGAATTTAATTATTTATTTACTATTTTAACATTCTCCTCATGTATGAGTTTAAACTCTCATTAATAAGTAATGCACAATATTTGAAATATTTAATTGAAATGAAGAGTAAATTGTAGTGTCAAGGGTCGAACTTAAGACCTTAAATCTAATAACATATTCAATGACTAATTATTTTTCAAAGCTTAAGTGATAGGAAAATGTTAATTTAATGATTTTATTAATATTTTAATATCTTAGAAGAGAGTCGATATGTCTCTCCTTCAAGGATGCTTGTTGCTTCCTTTATCACCATTAAAGTTGCTCTAGAGCCAGTTTGAAATTGCGTTAAAGAACTTAAAAAATACTTTTAATATACAAAAAAGCTATGCCACATAAAAAGCTAGTCCGTTTGATAAAAACACTCAATTTTTTTGCTTAAAAAAAGGCCCAAATGCACTTTTAAAAAAAGCTTTTTCTAACTTTAAAAGCTTTATTTTTCAACGTAATCTCAAACATAGTCTTACTCTTGCCAATTGATAGTTCTACAACAATGGCGTGGACACTCTTTCCTGGTAGCTCTATCAAAGAAAAACTTATAGAATTTTGCTAGAGGAGGGATCTACTCGGCTTGAATTGTTTTAAAGATGCTACCTTGGTCCATGCTGCTTGATGTTCTCTTTAGACTTTGCTATAATTATGCTTGATGTTTGAAGAATAAAGGCATTAAATTAAAAAATGGAAACCCAGAAGGTGTTAATTGGACTGTAATAAACCAAAAAGAGAGATATACACGCATTTTACCCTTTAAAAAGAAAAAAAGAAAAAAAGAAAAAAAAAACAGAGTATAAACAAATGGAGTTTAAACTTATCTATAATTATACTTTCTCTCCACCCTTTCTTCTCTCTTCCCGTTGCTTAGGAACCAAATGGAGCATTACGCTGTAAAAATTTCAGCATGACCAAAATTTTATAGAATTTCAACCTATTCTCTTAAAACAGCACACTATGAGGACCCTTTAAGTGTGGGAGCCAATACTTCTCTAATTTGACCCTCTACTTCCTTTTTGATGGAAGAATAAGGCAGCCGTTCTATCACCTCGGCTCCAAAGGAGAAGAGAAGAGCCTTTCTAGCCGTCTCCAAGTTGATGCCCCGTGCCAGGAAGTAGAAGAGCTGGCTTTCTTCTAGGTCACTTATTGCAGCTCCATGGGAGCACTTGACATCATCTGCAATTATTTGGAGATTCGGTTTTAAATTCACTGTTGCACGAGGTTCCAGGAGCAGGCTTCTTGATAGTTGTCCTGCATCTGTCTGTTGTGCAAATCTGCATGATACAGAAAGAACTAAATAGAAGTAAAGCATGTGCAGTTCTATTTTTCTTTTTCTTTTTTGTCTTCTTTTTTAAACTCCAGAAATTCAGGTATATCTATCAGCAAGCAACTGATCACTGGATACAACAGCATTAGCTGCATAAATGAATTAAATAAGAAAGCTACTAAAGACAGTAGCATAATTAGCCATCATTTATTGTAAACTTCAATTAAAAAAAAGCCCATCAAATCTTAGGGTTTAATCAACAATGTGGACAACAGTCATCAACAAATAATTATTAGGAAAAATATCAAACAAATAATAATCAACTACCTCCATTAATTTTCAATTTTATCATATAGCTCTCTAAACTGTAATCAAATAGATCCTTTCATTCATTTTTTTTAATAGAATGCTTGTGAAATACAAATTATGCCCAAAGATTAAAAAGCAGATAAAAAAAGCACATAAACAAAAAAATCTTGTAGCCCAGTGGGGCTTTTAACTCTTTCTGCCCAATGAAGAAGAAACCCACGCTCTGTTTATGTAAACGTAAGCCGCCATTGATGTAGCACTGCTTTATCGAACAAGAAGCTGAAGCAAAAAGCTAAGAGCCAAAGTAGCTGAGTCCTTAGCATAATCCATGGTTGGAAACTAACCTAAATAATGGTGGCCCCATAGCACCAGACCCAAATGCACATCCCTGAAGTGTCTCTGGACGAGCTTCTGGACTTAGCAAGCCAGAGAACCAAATTGCTGAAAAGAGAGAAAAGCAGAAAAAAAAAAAAAAATTCTCACTTTGCAGAGCCCGGTGGCCTCTGAAGAGAATAAGGGAGATGAAGAAGAAAAGGGAACTGCGTCAGAGGAGGAGGTGAATGATGGAGATTTGGATTGTAAGGCAAATGGGGTTGTGAAGAAGGCTAAGAAATCGAAGAAGAAGAAGAATTAGAGCAAAGGTGCTAAGCTTGGAAGTGAAGGGCAAGGGGTGGGTTGCCCCCTCTCTGATTTGATTCCCACCCTTGCAGAAGGGGTGGGTCAAATAGGGGGTGGGCCACCCCTCCTCCCCCCTTTTTTGTTGCTTTGATTTTGGCAACTTTTTTTTCTTTTGAGGGTAAAAGTTCAATATCATTAACATACCATAAGAAAAATGGACAGAAATATCTATTTGATGACAACCCAAAACACAGTGAATTATTTGATAAAACTAAAAATTCATCAAGCTATTTGATAACAGCACTAAGCAGAGGAACCTAATATTTTTCCTAAGAGAAAATTATTGTATTACTCCCTGCGTTTTGGACCTTTTTCAAATCGCTCCTTGTGTTCTATTTTTATCTTTTAGCTCATTGGGTTTGATCCTGTTATCAAATCAATTCTTCCATCCCATTCCGTACAAATTCTGTATTTTCTCCGACGGAGTCTACATAAAATAACAATTATACCATTTTCCAAAAGAAAGAAAAAAAAAAATAGAGGGTGGCTAGCAAGGGTAGCCGCAAGCCACCTTTATTTATTTATTTATTTATTTTTATTTTGGTGCATACTGGAAACACGATTATGAATAGTATATGGGGCGATGTTAAACAAAACCAAGATGTACTCATGATAATTGTAAGTAATCAAATAAAACAGAATTACCTGTTGACTTTTACATTCCCATCAAACACAGCTTGTCCTAGAGAATGAGCCACAATACACTTGTGAAGTTGTCGAGAATAACCTCGAGGATGGTCCAAGATTAGTCTGCTATGTAGATCTTGTAGTTGATCACCGACAGACAAATGCAATGTTGATAACTCTGTTACTGTGTCTGGGCCCAATTGCTGAATATGGACATTGTGCCGGCTCAATTTTCCACCAATGCTTACCTCTACAAGCTCATAAGTACTAGCTGATTCCTGCAAACAATCAACTTAGAATTGTTGACCCGCCATTGCTGGATTATTTCCATAACATATAATGTTAAAAAGAAATGTACACAATAGGTTTGAGTTGGCATTAACAGTAGTCTATCAACAAACGTTAGGAACTCATTGCTCAAATCACATCCTACAAAAAACTTCATGAACGTGGCATTAACTAACATTTAGTGCCAGAAGCAAATCAAGGATGAATAACATTACGGTGAATAGAGCTTATTATGCAATTTATCTAGCATGAATTCGATCAAATAATAACACAAGTTGCTAAAATAATATTAAGCTCATGAAACAAAATTATCATGCTGACTCTCAAAGCATACTTGAGGTAATGGTAAAAGATTGATCACTCTAAAACATACAAATGCAAAAGCATAAATTAGATATAGAAGAAAATGTGCACATTCATAAAAACATGCACAGTGGGCAACACACGTGTTTTGAAGTACAGCTCCCCCCCCCCAAAAGGAAAGGAAGTCTACAATATGGACGACGTGGTTAGGGTGCATTATAGATTTACGTGACCTCACATCCTAGTTGGAGAATATATCCCAAGTTATAAGCTCACTATCAGTCTTGTCATAATCTAGGAATCAACCCAAAAGTAGCTTTTAATACCTACATCAACAAGAAGTAGTCATTATCCACAAAATCAGCTCCAGGGTTGCTTTCACAAATATCATCTGCACTGAAGGTGAGATAACGGAGGAAATAAAATGGCAAAAAAATTTGTTTAAAGCAGAGCTAAATATATGCTCTTGTTACCATAGCTTTCCTTGGTAATTTCTACAACCAAGGTAGAGTTTTAAGTATTTAAATGTTTTGCCATCAGATTAGGTTAAATATCCCATGTAGTGATGAATAGATAACACAGAAATTAGAGAATTCACAACAAATTTAATTCAAGAAAAAGACAAGATCAAAGAAGATAATACTAAATTCTACTTAAATTTTTTTTTTTAAAAAAAACACACATTTTATCACACAAGTCCCAGTTTTCTCATTGTTGCATTTGCCTCTCTTAAAAGCCCAAAACAGGAGCAAGGTTAGGAGTAGTTTTTGCCCCCAAGAGCTTCAATGGATTGGGATTTCTAATATGCCACCAAACTATACACGTTCCTTCTTCTTTGGCTCAAGTGGAGGTGTTTTTTTTGGAGGGAGGGGGAGCCGGGTATAGAATCCATATTATGGGACCCATATTCCTCCAGCAAACAAAAAGAAAGAAAAATATATATATATATACATACGACTCACCAAATTGTTGAATGTTGAAAAGGAATCAGCAGAAAATTTGTAAACTTGAAGCTAAACAACTATCATGTTAGCTGCAAGCAACCATCTATCTATTTCCTCCCAAACAAGGAGTTCAGAAGCTAAGATAAGGAGGCCCATGAAGCCTCAAAAGGAGAAAGTGTCACCTTAAGCAATGCAATCTGAATCCGCCATGCTGAAGAAAAAGCTCAAGAGGGAAAAGAAGTCGGAGGGCAACTAAGTTTAAAAGTTATAGGTTGAAAAAAACAAATAAATAATGAGAAGAGACAATCTTTCTTTGATACGAGACAATTCAATTTTTGGGCCAGTCATACTGATTCAGCCATGGAAGATTAATAAAGTCCGAGATTTATTTTGTGGCTCATGTGCAACATTAAATTGGGTCAAGTCTCATATGGTTTTGAAGATCAAGCCATTAGGAATCCAGGGTTAAAAGACTTTCTGATTTAGGTTATTATTTCAAAAGTTATTGTTAGTTTTGTATGAGGGGCAGATCTATAATTTTCTGAAGCTTTTATAAATTGAGGGTATTTTGGTAACTGAGTCGAGTCTAGAAAATTTGTAAGTGTAGTTTTCTCTGAGTACAAGTTAATCTCTATTTAGTGTTCTTCTCTTTCTCTTTCTCTTCTTCTTCTTTGGGCTCACTGTCACCGTTCAAACTACTGTTCACACAGCCCTTGAACAGAAAACAAATCCTTTTTTTTTTTTTTTCTTACAACCCCAAAATAGATCCATTCTCCTATATCCTTCAGAAACTTTCAAAAACCTAAATTTTTCATAACCTTTAGCCACCAAATAATTCTTCAAATCAACCCAAAACCCTTCAATCAGCCGTTGGCAGTAAATTCAGACAATCAGCTTTCACAAAGAAGCAGCTCTCTATTACCATTATTCCCTATCTTTTCAAACATCAATTCACTCTACAAATGCTAAAACTTTTTCCCCACCATTAAAAAAAAAAAGAAAAAAGAAAAAAAGCCCGCAAGATCATAACTTTTCCTATCATAATGCAAGGCATGAGCAAACAGACAGATTCACTAATCTCTCCTACGTCACATGCATATTATGCTTCGCCCCAAAGGTGGTTCAAACTAGTGCTTAGACTGTAGGACCTTTGGCATGCCAAATAAACCATCCGAGGGGACATGACGTAAAGGGAACTGAAGTATATCTGTGTGAGTGTGTAAGATATGCAAGCAAAAATAATCTCTATGTTTGAGGGCCTAAACAAATCAGAATGCAAACCCACATGGTCATCCAAGAATAGTTCAAATTCCAAAGGAATAGCTTCTCAATTGTTGATGTCCCAATTTAAATGGAGTTAATATTCATGACCATGCTCACTTTTATTATTATTATTATAGTTTCCTTTTAGTGACCAAGATGTCTCAAGGTTATCCTCAATGCAGAGTTTTCGTTTCCCAAAACCAGATTATAATTTAAATAAGTGTCTTAGTAATTATTAAATATAAAAATAATTTATTGTCAATCTAAGAAGTTTTCAGTTTTAAGTCATCAACAATCTTATGCGAGCACTTCTCAAGACTAGTTAGCAACTAGTCATTTTAAAGACCACATTTGGTCATATATAGCAAAAGTCACTAAAATGCATACATATGTACATGCAGAAATGATCCATTTACCCCATGTTCAATGACATAAGAAACGTACTGCCCCAATTGTTTCCATGAATATGATGGTAATTCACATTTCCTATAATCTTATCCAAACTGCAAACATATCAAACAAGCTGTACAGACTATATTTAACAACCAATAGTAACAATTCAACCACCCAACAAAAAAAAAAAAAGTCAGCAAGAAAAAGAATTCACCTGCTGGACTGAAGTCCACTTTATATGGGCAGCATTTAAAGACTGATTCTGAATATATGAATGCCTAACCTTCCCGCCTTCTTCAACCACCACTTCCAAAACTGAATTCGTCCAATAACTCTTCTTCTCATCCTTACCTTGGAACTCCTCAACTATAACAATCTCTCCTCCCCTCTCCACCAACACAAACACCCTCGGATTCGATAAGGGCAATTCATTTGACCCCTCGTCACTGCCCTCAACAGAAATGTACCTCAAACAAACAGGATTCTCTACCTTACACCCCGCCGGAACATACACCACCGTCAAATCCGGCGCGCCTATCCCATTAATAGACCAAAACAAGTCACCCACATCCGAATTACGCACAAATTCACACACCCTTTTGATGATTCTCTCTTCAGAAAGCTCCAACAAGCTCCCAACAAAAACCCCAGTTGGCAATTCGGACAAATTCGCCGAATTTACGACATACCCATCAGCAATAACAAGATTGGGGAACTGGGTGTTCGACGAAATTCCTGAGAGAGATGAGGAGTGAGGAGGTCGAGGGATTGGGTTGATTTGGGAGTGTCTGATTAAGGAGGTGTCTGTGAAGCGAAAGGGCTCATCTTTGCGTGAGGGCCACGGGGTTGAGAGGAGGGTCTCGGAGGAGGTGTCTCTGAGCTTTTGGAGAGGCAATGGTGGTGAGGAAGAAGAAGAAGAAGAAGAAGAGGGCAGAGAGTCTTCAAGGGTTTCTGCTAGTTGGAGGACAAAGGGGTCTGAGAAGGTTGGGGCTGGTTGGAGTGAGACTCTCGTTCTCGTTCTGGGTTTGGGAGCTCTGGTGGTTGTTGAGAATACTGGGATTGGGTGCCTTTGAATGTGGGGTGTGAAGGCGAAAGCAGCCATGGATGGTGGTGGTTGACTGGTTGTGGAGTTTGGAGTTACCTGTAATCGGGTAAGACCAGCCTGACCAGACACATGACAAACAAAATGCTTTACCGAACCCATCAACTGGCATAAGTAAACAGGCATGGACAGCTATTTTTGGTCGCGCAAAAGGTCCGAGTCAACCCGAATTTGAACTGTCATCAAAACGGGTCAGATCGGTTTTAAGGCATGACCCGATGATCCTTTCCTATCTATTGGAACAAATAATAGTTTGTCCCCAAAACTTGCCTTTACTTGCATTTTCAAACTACAAGTCATTACAATTTGAACTTATAAGCCATCAAAATGTTTAGAATAAATAGAAATTTGCTAAAATCTTACAAATCAGTCTTATAAAATCATATGTGTTTTTAGAGCATGTAAAAATTATTAATGCTATTAAAAAAATATGAGAAGCACATGCTATTAAAAAAATATAGGAGAAACTTCACAAAGGCTCATTGAACTTTTACGCGATTTGAAAAACTCCCTAATCTTTGATTTTTTTCAGTTTCACCCCTCGAACTTCCAATTTTTATCAGAAGACCCCTTTTCGTCTGTTTTCATTGTTAATTTTTTTTTTGAAATTCTCAAAATACCCTTGTATTTTAAACAAAAAAATATTATAAAAAAATCTAAATCCTAAAATGAGGGGTATTTTGGGAACTTTTAAAAAATTTAACGTTAAAAACAAACGAATGAGGGTTTTCTGATAGAAATTGGAGTTCGAGAGATGAAACTGAGAAAAATCAAAAATTGAGGATTTTTCAAATTGCGTGGAAGTTCAAGGGGGTCTTTGTAAACTTTTTCCAAAAATATATGTTTTTTACCTATTAAAAAACACATATAATTTTATTAGACTAATTTAAATAAATTAGTTCAAACCAATTTATAACTAATTTATATCCCATTAGAATTGCCCCTCTATAAAATATGGCCGTCATTTTAATGCATCAGCCGTTTTTCTACCAAAAATACCTTCAATTTGAGGAAATAAATTAAGAAATTTCCCGATGACTTCTAACAAAGAGGTGGCTTTTAGGAAGATGGTGGCCGTAAGGGTGATTTTTATGTAAGATCCAAGTGTGTTGATACCATGGAGATACTAACAAGTAAGTAAGCTGATATTTAGGAGAAAAGGTTTAAGGTTCAAGAGTTATCTTATAGAAGATGGAATTAAACCATATGCCATTTTCTCTCTCTCTCTCTCTTTAAGTTTAGGGTTTATTGGAGTGCAAGAATGAGGTATATATATGAGTTGAAGGACGTAATATGCTATTTATAGGCGTGGAAAAGGATAAAATTAATTGAAGTGGTCCAAAAATTAAAGTGTTTTTCAGACTTAGTCAAACATTCGTGGTATGCGTTGAATGTTCAGGGAAACAATAGTTCGAACGTTTAAGGAAATGATAGTTTGTATGTTTTGAGAACAACAATTTGAACGTTCCAATATGATTTTCGAACGTTTGTCAAGGCAAGCGTCAAACGTTCCGGTGGGATGCTCAAACGTTTGACTAGGGTAAATTTTAGAAAATGAATTTATGGTGCTTTTGTTGATTTTTATAAAGTGTGATTTTGACAAATCTTTGTGTTTTACTTTATTTTAATATATATTATTTCGGGGTATTACACTATGACCTACAAAAATGAGAAGTTGATCTTTTGAAATGTTCGAGGTTGAATTCGGGCATTCAAGGTAAATGATCACCTATGGGACAGCAAAATTATTTGTCATCAAACATGATTATTTTGTTATAAAGTGTGTAGTTTGAACTCATGACTTTTATAAGATTATGTTGTGAGCTTAACATCTTATAAATGGTATTCAACAATTGCATTTATATACATGATTATCTATGAAATAATTTATATTCTTAATTGGAAAATAAATAATAAGGTATATCGCACCATGTATAGATGATAGTTATACATATATAAAGACTTGACCTTATGGTGTAGAGATGATAGATTTAGGTTGCCTTGAATCTATTGACTAGAGTGATTGGTGTAGTCATGTACGAATAACAATTACAACTTGCAACATTGCTAGTGATGTGAATCACTCAAGGTCAGACCAGACGGGCCATTAGAGGTGGTATGTTATTGTACCTCACCAGGGCACTGATGTTATACCAAAGCTCCCACAGGACACTCAAATCTCATCGTAGGAAGGTTAAGGGTACAAGTAGGCCATACGGAAGACGATTATGGACTGTAAATGATTATGATTATTATATTACGCGGTTCATCTGTATGGTTTTCTACATTAAAATACTATGCATATTGTCTCCAAGATTTTGCCTTAATTGCTTTACAAAATGTACTATTTTTCTCTCATGGCATAATAATGGAAGCAACACTCTCAAGTTTACCCAAAACTCATGCTATTTCTAAGTGCTTGATCTTCTTGATTGTTTCCTATTAAACTAGGTTCATTGAATGTGCTAAGTTTTATTGGTGATTTACTTACTACTTTGTGGACTTATATAATTACTTTTTCACCTGTAAAACATCCATATGTTTTACAATTTAGCAGGTTTACCATAGAAAGTTAGATTAGAGCTGTTCGCAAGGCTGAAGCGCTAAACGAAGGGCTTATAGAGGCATATTTATGCATATCATTTGCATATAGTTGTACTTGAGATATATTGTATATTTGTAATTGTCTCATACTTGAAAGCTCTAGTTTGTATTGATGATGGAATATATGACTGAGGTTACTTAATCTTTTAGTTCAGAATCAAAATTTTTTGTTTTTTGCTATATTTTACTCTAATATTTGTTGCCGAATGTAATACTTTTAGTTAATTACAAATTAATTAATGTGTGAGCACTACAAATAACACTCCAAATTAATTACCATAATTAATTAATTTTAGAGCATTACAAAAAATGTTAGAAAAATCGGTTCTACTTACCGTAGGAATTGATTTGAGCATATGATGTAATTTGAGAAGGCATGGATTATGAAAATGAGAGCATAAAAATAGAGTTATGAGGTGGGGTAAATATAAACATAAGCCTGGGTTGAAATGAACAGTATTTCAGCCCAGACACATAAACAGTGATTTTGTGGGCCCATGAACAGTATTTTTTTTTTATCTCTCATAATCATTCAGCATGGGCTTATGTCAATCACAACTCTATGAGGTGGGCTTATGTCAATCACAACTCTATGAGGTGATAGCAATATGTGTCAACAATATGGATGTTACCACACAAACCGCCATGATTGTCGTATCATGGAATTCTTGGGGGTTAGCCTGTGCCTTGAAAATTTGCTCCTCAAGGGGCCAATATCATTTTTTTTTTTAAGTCTTTAAATTTTTGTATAAAATTCAAATTTTATTCCCTTGGTGTTTTACACCTTGGGTATTTATAGGCCATTGAAGACGACTTGAAAACCATGAGCTTGGCCCATTGGTTTTCAATCCTACATGGCCAAGGGTAATTGGAGGGTGTTCTGGTCTACTCATGGGCTGCCAACAAGGCTTCTAGAAGACTCTCCAACCTTCCGAGCATGGGTTGGGTGTTGGTTTGGCTAAATAGGCCTTAATGGGCATCCTTTTGATCACATTTTATGCAATCTTTTGGCCCAAAAAAATCTATATTGGTCCCAAACCGATTCAATGGTTTTTGGTACGTCTAAAATAGGTTTCTGGGCTTCACTTTGACCAAAAATACCATTTCAACAATATTTGGGCTAAGAAAAAAAATAATTGGGCCCGAAACTAGCTCACTAGGCCCATTAACTAAAGATTTTTTTTTTTTTTTTTTTTTTTTAAATGGTTATCTCCGGGTTTAAGGGTCCAAAAATTGTCTATAGGCCCAAAATACTTTCTAATACTTCAGCAATAAATTTCAAAATTTTCTGAATCAATTTCATAATTTTTCTCTAATTTATCTATTCAATTTGCCTTTAAGTGAAAATTTTCTTTTACTCGTAAAAAATTTCATTTTAATGAAATTTCACTTTATTCTGTTGACCCAAACGTTTTCCTCCCTATAGATATGGTTGGTAACGAGATAAGAGACAGGAATGATTCTTTTTTTCCTGAATTTTTCCTTTTCACAAATGGTTTTAGTTTTATTAATTTTGTTTACTCTTTGCACCTCTAAGTCCAACTTGTTAACTAACCTACTCCTTACGGGCCGGGAGTGATGCACTAACCATACTAAAATCTTCAAACATAAAATAGGATTAACAAATTCCATACAAAATTCAACCCCCAAATGACATAATCTTGGATTCAAAATTGTCCAATCAACATAACTTGAAAACTCAAATACATAATAGTATTTCTTCGTGTAATCTCTATATAAAGCCATCGAGTTGAATCGACTGCAAGAGTTGAATAATAATTAACTTGTTATCATTTATTGATGAGCTTGACAGCTTTATATAGAGATTACATGAAAGAAATAGACTTGAATATAAATATGTAAACACAAGATAGGTAATGAAATATGACTTTATTAGGGCTTTAGTAATCTGGGTCTACTCTAATAAGCCTCTCAGCTCATTATACTTGTGGTATCACTAGGCATTTTCATTGTTACAAATTTTATGCAAGGCTATTCACTGAAATGAGAACGTTATTCCTTCAATTCAAATGAAGTCACTCTATTTGAATAAAAAAAGAGATATTGACAATTATTGGCTATGATAGTGATTAAAAATGTGTTTGGCACTACTTTAAGTATTGAAATTACTAATTAGGTGCTCCATAAATTTGAAAATTTGAATAAATCAACATCTAGTACAAATTGAGGTTTGAAAAATAGCTCCAAAATTATTTTGTCACCGAATTAACCAATTCAAAAATCTAACAAAGTTCATATGAAAGAAACAATATTCAATGTTTTTTTGGTGAATGAAAATAAATATTAATAATAAACCTTCTATTTCTGCCTTAGAAATTAATAATAACTATTTAAGAAGATTGATAAGCATTTCATGCATATATAGCAACTACGCAGTGTTGGCTCTTGCTCTTCATGCTTTGGCTCTAGATCTTGATGGCCAAGCTTAAGAGATTTATCAAGTTTAGAGAAATTAGGAAGTATAATGGGAATTGAAGGAGCGAAAGAGGTTGAGGCAAGGTTATTGGCTTGTATTTTAACCACAATAAAGATATACACCACTATCATAACAATCATAAGTTTTCTAATACATTTTTTAGACATCTCTTTTTTCCAATATTAGATGGCATGGCTTAAAAGCCTTTAAACCTTTATATAGAATTGAATGATTAGATAGACACACTTGGGTTAAAGATAATTTATTCCAAAAATTGATTTGTTGTTGCATTAATTTTATTCAAATTAGTGTTGTTTAATAGTTGGGACTTTTGGAAGTATAACCTTTTTTTTTTCTTCAGTTGAATGGCTTTTGTTTAAGTAACAACTTTTGGCTAGGATCGCAAGGTTTCATAATAGTTTTTTATGTTTAGCAAAATTGAATGAACAACTGAAAATGATGTTCCTGAAGGAAAATATTAATTCAAAAAATGTGATCAATACCTCATAGTAAAATAATGAAATTGAAATCATCTTATTATTCATTTAAGGAAAGAGAATATGAAGTTTATTACTAAAAGGAGCCTATGATTTTTGAAAAGAAAATCATATAAAAAGTTATTTATTTATTTTTAATTACAAACTATGAAGAGACAATTCCGTAAATAAATAAATAAATTAACTTGCCTCTTTGCCCATTCGTAAGAGTAAAACGCAACTCATTGCATGATGCAGAATTACGGAAGGGAGGTGGACGCTTCTGTAATAAAAATGGAATTAAAATCCCTTCAAAAAAAAAAAAGGAATTAAAATGGGTCGAGTCACAACAAGGGACAGAAGAGCCAGAGACGGTGATGAAAATCAAATAAGCCCAAATGAAGATTGATAATAATCTGACGTTGCAGGATTTTCGTTTATATTATATATTATAATATATAAATAATAATAATAATAATAACCAAATGACGTTATTTTGGTGCATTTGATTACTTTGTATAAGATTTCGTTTTGAGTTTAATAAAATTGATCTATTTATTCATTAAAAAAAAAAAAATCTTGAGTTTTGTTACATTTTGAAGCCTTTTAATTATTTAAAAAAAATGCCCAAAACTATTTTAAATAGGCCCTAAAAAGAGGTTCAAAGATGTCCAAACACCAAAATAGGCCCAAAATGCCAATTTCTAAAAAAACATTTATGAATTTCAATAACAGCTAACCGGCGATTATTTTAAAACTGCTAACCGTTTAAAGTAGAGTGGTTACGATTGGCGGTTAATGGCAATAACCACTAATCGCAACTATTTGTAAACCCATAGTTAGAGGCTCCATGAGTATGATCGTAAAAAATATCCAGAAAGTTGATCAAATTTAGTCATCCTTTTGTATTGAGAGGTTGAGTTTTTTTTTTAAATGACGGAGGATCCTTTCAAGCAAGGTCACTTCATGTACCTATCACTATTAGGTAAACCACAGATTCATGCAAAACACTCCCTCCACACGAATCAGATAAGATTGCGACTTCGTTAACGAGCATGGCTCCAAAAAATTATTTGCACTCAAGAAAAATTGAGCTTTTTGAGACATTATCTGATCATAAAAGATCATATTCATAAAAGTAATGACAAGTTTCTCAATAAAAATAATGACGAGACAATTCAATTGTTAGGAGAAGTTGTATGGTTAAAGATAATAATTTCACATGCATGGAAGACGATACGGTAGAAAATGTATATATAAATTGGAGATAAATAGTTGTAACCACTCGTAATTGTAGTAAAAGTTGTATGTAATCCTCAAACCTTATAGAAATGCTACGACCCATATAAATTGTACACAACTTCTACTTCCAAGAGTTAAGCTAGAAACACTCTGCAATACATTATCTTTATTGAAGATAAGCATTACTTTGAAGTACAAATGTGTTTTCTACTTCCACTACAAAGTTGATCGTCAAATTGGAGAATATTTCAAAACATGATTCAATCTCTATAGTTGTCCACAGCTCTGAAATAGCTCTGCCTCCAGTTCTTGTTAATGATTAGGATCCCAAAGAAAACCCAAAATCTGGATGCATAAGAGATTAATTTATTTTGTCCCACAAAAACAGCACAAGAGTAAAGAACAAATCTGGAATCAAAACACTAAAAAAACAAAAAGAACCCACAAAATCCCAGAACCCCAAATGAAAAAGAAACAACACGAAAAGGCCATTTACTGACAAGAAAAGAGAAACCGAAATAATAAACCCAGATATAATCAAACAAAAAGAGAGAAAACAGAACAATATGCAAGAGAAAAAGTTAAAAAGTACTCACATTTTATCAGCTTCCCAATTAGTGAGAATCCAAGTGCTCACACAAGCAGGATTTTTGGGGCCAAAAACTGTTTTGCTTCTCTAAACCTCTGAAGATTATCCACGAGCCCAGAGGAGCAGAAACACCAAATTCTTGTCACTGAACATGAACCCAAAAAAACAAAAGGAAGAGAAACTGAAGCAAAAGAGAGAATTGCTGTGAAGGAATGGAAGTAAAGACTAAAATTAAAACGAATAGAAAGATAAAAAGATGCTGAACAAGCGAGAGACTTTGGATTTTGGTTTTTCGTTTCAGAGAGAAGGATGAAGGCAGAGAGAGGGATTTGGGTTTCGGGTTTCTGGTGCAGAATTTTCACGCGGAGCGCCAATGGCTCCCGCGTTATTTTAACCAAAACGGCATCGTTTTACTATCAGAGAGTCAGAGACTTTGTGCGGTCGCTGATACATATTTCATATACGCCCCTTTTTTTTTTAATATTTATATTTACATAAAGTATCAACGAGGACACGATTTTTGTCGCCAGTGATACGTATACGACAAAATTGCGTCGTCTCTGATACATATTTAATATTAGCAGTTTTTTTTTTTTAAAAAAATTTTATTTTATTATTTATTATTTATTATTTTTTATTATTATTATTTTATATTATAATTTACATAAACTATCAACGGCGGCATGTTTTTGTCATCGCTGACATGCAAGTATCCACGAGGAAAAAAAATTGTGCCGTCGTTAATACATATTTCATATTAGTCATGTATTTTTTTTTTTAATTTACATAAAATATTAACGACAACACGTTTTTGTTGTCGCTAAAAGAAGTATGTCGTCACTATAAGCTTCCCGCGACCCCCGCGCGTGAAAAATATATTCTAAAGCCCTATCCATTAGTGACGAGATATTGGCAATGAATTTTTATTTTCCGTGATAATATCAAAATATTTATTTGCAAGTGATGACTAGAAAATGTCGCTGCAACATTTTGCTCATTGCTTATAATGTGGATGTTAAAAACCAAAATTCTTGTAGCGTTAGAAACCCGTTTCAAGATCATCAAGCTCATTTGTGCGCATCATATATTTATTGAAAAATGCTACTAAGTATTATTAAATAGCATTCTCTTAGCATTTTTGTTTATGTGGCACATTCTCATTCACTTGTATTTTTTTAAAAAGAAAAAAATAAATTATTAGAATTAACACAATATGAGAAAGGTGAGCCACAACCTTATAAGTAGTATACATTGACTAGTTTTGTTAGTAATGTGGCGAGAGAAAATTCAAGCCAACACGTGAAAATAAGTGATAGTGGAGCCACATAAACTAAGAACTTTGCTATAATACTATATTAGAATTAACACAATATATGAAAGGTAGGTCTAACTAAGCTTCAAAAGACATTTTGAAGGTTGCGTTGATTCGTGAGGTGTTTGATTTGAGTACGGCTGAAGTTATAACTCAGATTCTTATTGGCTTGATCAACACTAATGATTGCCCAACTTGAGGGCATACAACCCATGGGGAGTTCACCGTCAGAAATGCTTACCATCTTTAGAAAACTATCATTGCCTCCGATGAGGGGGAAAGTTCAGACTCAGATCACTATAGGGGCCTCTGGCGCCTCCTATGGAAGCTGAAAATCCCGTATGCGGTGAAGGTATTTATGTGGCGTGCTTGTAATAATGCTCTAGCTACTAAAACTAACTTGTTTAGGCGAAAAATCATTGAGGACCCCCTATGCCCTATGTGCACAGAGCAGACTGAGACTACTGGTCATATATTGTGGAGGTGCCCAGCGGTAAAGGCCCTGTGGAGTATGTGTGGTAGCAAGACTTAGAAGCGGAGCTTTGAGCACAAGAACTTCTTGGCTATTTTCGTAGACCTTATGCGATTTTTGGATCAAGAGAATCTGGAGCGTGTGGCGGTTGTGACCTGAGCTATATGGTTTCGACGTAATGCCAAGGTTCATGGACGACAAATTGGCCCACCGCACATTGTAGTGGGTCATGCACTAGAGAGTCTCAAGGCTTTCCAATAAGCTACATCTCGACAGCGACCCCAGGTAGTAATAAACTCTCTCACGGTACATCGTTGGTAAGTCTCTCCGGCGGGCTTTGTAAAAGTCAATTGGGATGCGGCAGTGGATGGGGCTCATCGCCGAATGGGCATGGGTGTTATAGTCAGGGATTCCAATGGAGAGGTGGTGGCAATGCTGTCTGCCCCTAAAAACTACATTACAGCCCCCGACATTGCAGAAGCTGTTGCAGCCCTCAAGGTAGTTACTTTCTGTCAGGAGCTCGATTTTTCTAAAGTGATCCTTGAAGGAGATGCTCTACAAGTAGTCAATGCCCTGAAAGCCTCCACACGCAACTGGAGTCCATATGGCCATATAATTGAAGAAGCTTATAGTCAACTGTCCAGTATGCACACATGGAGGGTTAATCATGTCCTAAGACATTTGAATGGTGCGGCCCACCAGTTGGCCAAGGTAGCTCTGACCCTCAATGAAGAGTTGATCTATGGTGAGGAAGTGCCTTTATGTATTTATGATATTATTTCAATTGAGCGTTTGTAACTAACTGATTTTATACATCAATGAACGCGCCATTTTCCTTTTTTTTTTTTTTTTTTAAAAAAAATACATCTTGAAGAGTGAGGGATGCAACAACCTTATTAGGAGCACATAGACTAATTTCCTTAATAATGTAAAACTTAAAAAAAAAAAGAGATAAAGCTACTTGGGAATCAATTTATTTTAGCATTTCACATATTTATTTTAGCATTTTACATATTTATTTTAGCACAAAATATGTCACACGAGAGTTCTTTAAGGATTCTAAGGTGAGGGTTATAATGTCATCTATCTCAATTTATTAGGAATCAATTTCGTGCCACTAAATTAACATTGTCAAAATTAATATCTTACAACCTCATCGATAGAAATTAACATTGTCAAAATCATTAAATCCTACGTATGCAACCCATACACCTCAGCAACAAATCACCTCAAGGTGCTCAGATTCTTATCCAAGCTAAAATAGATAGTGATGATAGAGCATCTCTTAGAAAACACAAAATGAAAAGGACTCCTTCTATACATCACACAGACCAAACCCTAAATATGGTATTCACTCTCATAATTGATTACACTATATATATTGCTTAGGGTCTGTTTGATATTGTATTAGAGAGTTTAAAAAGTACTTTTAGTACTTAAAAAGTTGTACCAAATAAAAAGTTGGCCTGTTTAGTAAAAAATTTCAAAAGTACTTCTTTGACTTTTTACTCTAAAAATGGTCAAAACGCACTTTTGAAAAAAATTTAAAAATGAAGCTTTTGCCAAAAAGTTTTTTTTAACTTTAAAAACTCTATTTCCTAATGCAATCTCAAACAGACTCTTAGTACCTAGATCATCCCAGATGCCTAACAATTTAAAAATTCTAATATATCACCCAAAGACACATGTTGTGACACCCTGATTTTTCTGCCAAAATAAAATAAAATTATAGACTTTAATTTTGAGATTATGGAAGATTTATGATGTTCTATGTAGGAAATATATATTAATCTTGGCAATTTTTTTTTCCCCGAGGTTATGGGCCGGAGTTAATTGGAATGATTGATAGAGGATTTTATTCTATGCTTGAAATTGATCAAGAAGGACTTAAAAGGTATTAATAGATTTAGGTATTTTTGACTTTGAGGATAAGGATGATTTTTGATATTTTATGAAAGGAATATTTACTTGCATGGTAAATGATCCTTTAGGTTATGGAATTAATTTCTGGTAAAAGTTGGATGGGTGGTTTATTATCGAGGCAAGAGGAATTTATAATATTTTGAGAGAAGAGAAAATTTGATATTATTGTGGTTACTTTTATTTAAGTGGTGACTTCATCTTAAATAGGACAAGCCGACAAGGTCAATAATGTAATTAGCTTTTATTATGCATAAATTATTCAAACCTACTTTAAAAGAAATCTTTATCTTTTTGTGCCATAATAGGCAAGTTTTTATTTTTTATTTTTTATTAATTAGTCACTGAAATGATTCTTTTGTGCCATAATAGACACGAAAAGAATTTAATGAATGAAAGGCGAATATTTGGAGGCAATATATATCATTTCTCAAAAGGAAATGTTTATTATCCTCTAATTTAATAGGTAAGGTAAATCCTATTCAATTCTAGCCATTAAGTTTAAAATCCTGAATTAATCTTGTTAATTTGTTTGATTGAATTGGACGAGTGAAATTGAAATTGAAACCTTTACTTTACATATATAAAATATCTTGGGCAAAAAAAGTGAACCTCCATATAAAGCAGGAAAATAAGAGAAAAAAAGTCATGTATATTGTGAAACACGAGGTAAGATATACATCGAACAACGCATTCCTCCAGCTGCTAGTGATTTCTTGATTAGACTAATAATTCTGAGTGTTTTGACCCACATGTTTAAATAATTAATTGCATCCCACGTCAAAACAAGAATATTCATCCAAACCCAAGCAAATATTTTGTGAACTCTTTTTAATCGTCAAGATTTTCCTTCATTTGATCTCCAAATCCACGCTAATGCAATCTTATCCCGACAACGCGCGAGACCGCCGCTGCCGCGAAGACTCTACAGAACGAACAGTCGGTCCACCCAGATGTTGTTGTGTCACAAGCCAATATGTCGGGACATGTCTGGAACATCAACTCCTGGTAATTGTGAGAGATTATGGTAAGGTGGGATATATTGTGGGGGAAGGTGGTCACCGGTAGCTTATTTTATTTTATTTTTTAATTATTACCTTTTTGGCTTTTGGCAAACAGTGTTTGGAGGCTGCCTTTTGCTGCCAAGTTTTTCCAAATGACCAAATAATTACAAGGCTGCGACTTAATAGGTAAAATGCAGCCAAATGACTCGAAACTCACTTACTGGGAAGGAGGGCTAGGTATGATTAATTTGGTGGATGCCATGCAGCCAAATGAACCTAGACCTTTTACTTTATGTACCACTCAAAATCTCCCACAATCTTACCCACTGATCTTGGAAAGCAACTTGTCATATCCCTCTAGATCTCCCACAGGCGATAGGCCTATATTTGGCTCTTGCTGATGACAATTCCATCCATTAATAATAACTTGAAAAAGATTTCGTTTGGTTTGTGAAAAAAATTATTTTATTAAAAAAATAAATAGTTATAACTATGAATGAAATAACTATTCTTATTCATTAGTTTAGTAATAACGTAGATATACTCTTATTCGACTTTTACTAAAATTATTAAAATATTTAAGATATATAATAAAAGAGTGATGATATAAGTCACTTTCTATGTTTACTTTGTAACTACAAAAAATGACGTGACTTTTAAAATCACCATCAGATCAAAAGTCAATAACGATTAATTATAAATTTAATGGTAATTTTAAAAGCCACACCACTTTTGACTGACATAAGATAGACATGATGGGTAACATATATAATTACTCATAATAAAATAATAATTATAAAAAGAAACTAAAAAAAACACAAAATTTGGTTGCCGGCCACCCTGTATTGATGATATATAAGGTTGTTTGGTTTGTTTAGGTGCTTTGAATACAACAGATAAATATGAAAGGATTTCTAAATGAATCAGATTTGATGACCGATATTAATTGATTCAACAATTCTTTATATCAAGGTGGATCAAAGGTATAGGTAGTATCACAATCAGATTGATAGGATGGGCCCTAATCTAGTCAGTTCGACGTCTTAAATGAAATAGGATTGAAGTATGATTAGAATTTAATGTTCTTGTATCGATGTAAATGATGACACATGATAAATAATACGTTGGTCGGTTGGTTTTGATGAGCTGATTAACGGATATAATATTTTTGTATTATAATTGATACCCATCTATTACTTGGTTGAATTTAGACTTCATTGGACACTTTATTTTCTTTTTCTGTTTTTCTAGGCAGCAGTAATTGATTGGAACACATAATTGTGAACATCATATAAATTTTGACTGGTTTCTCTTTCCAAGGTTATATAGTTTCTGCCGTTCTGCGTGTCAAGAGTGCCGTTGATAAGAGGGAGCTGTTGCACATTGGCACCAGGGGACAAAGGGGAACCGAAAGCAGTAGACAAACAAGGACAAAGATAAGGTGGTCTTCCCATTTTCCAATTCCCCATGAAAGACACCCCTCCTTCTTCCTTCAATTATCATTCACTATCACAATTAGACCACTCTTAACATCTTTTTGCTTTTTTTACTTCTTTCACACTTAATTTCTGTACTACATATTATTGTAAGCCAACTCATAACATATTGGCTTCAAAAACCTTCTTTTTCTTTTTTCTTTTTTCTTTTTTTGTTTGTTTTTGTTTTTGTTTTGTCTTCTTGTTAAGTTCCATATATAGTCCCACTTCATTTCACAAAAAAGCTCCTTTTCACTTTGAAATGATCACTTCTACCTTTTCTTTTTTTCTTTTCTTTTTNATTTATTCATTTAAGATGTAATTTGACAAAAGTATTAGCTAGGGTGTGAAAATCTGGTAATTGGGCGTATGGCAAAGTTTATATTAAACGTTTTTTTTTCT
This sequence comes from Betula pendula, assembly GCA_900184695.1. Taxonomy (NCBI): domain Eukaryota; kingdom Viridiplantae; phylum Streptophyta; class Magnoliopsida; order Fagales; family Betulaceae; genus Betula; species Betula pendula. The sequence continues at coordinate 332,760 of FXXK01000056.1, forward strand.
TTGACATCCAATTGTGAATTATTGGTCATAAAATTATTGAATTATCAAAAAACTTTATTCAATAAAATTATTGGCATGGTCATAAATTTTTTTCATAAAATTATCGAAAAAATCTCTTCCTCTCTTTTGAGCCGACGATTCTCTCACTCACTCAAATTTGAGCGTATGTTTGGTTCGGTTCAGTTCGGTTCGGTTCTTCACACACCGATAATTTTTCTTTCTCCCGAAGTCGTGTCTTTTTTTTGCTAATCTCTTGTGATCAGTCTTTACTGACCATCTCCTTTCCCATTCATTTTTTTTCCCCCTTATTTTGTATTTTGGGAGTAAGAATTGAATTCCTTCGAATTATAGCCAATAACTATTATTCATTCATGTATACAACAAACCTTTCTGTTGTTATAGTTTAGGTTTTCGTTGTTTGATTCTGAAATGCTCTGACTGTGGTTTTGGCTGCTGAACATATTTATTCACGTGTTGGATTCTTGTTTAATTTCTAATTTATATTTAATTTGTTAATTGTTTGGTTTCTTCTTTAGTTTCTCGTTTCTTAATCTCATGATATTAGGTCAGAATATGAAAGAATCCAACTCAGCCGTCAGTACTCCCCTTTCTCTAGCTTTGCTTTTCATCATGTTTATCTTCAATCTACCAACAGGAATGAGTTTATTTGGTAGCGTTAAAGTTTGTCACTGACCGTTGTTGGGTTTTTCTTTTCTTTTTGGGTTTGAAATTGGATCTAATCTACCAACCGGAATGAGTTTATTATTCTCTTTTTTTAATTTATTTTTTGGCTATGCAAATTAAAGCACATGAACAAACAAAGAATTCCACTAGTGACTAGATTTGTTTATACGTAAGAGCCGTCAATGTTTCTCATTTTTACCTACTAGTGAAGCCTTGTTTTTTTGAAAACAAGTTGACAAATATTTTTGGGTGGAAAATTTTTGGCTTTTAAAATTAGAAAAAGTAGTTTCCAACCGCACTCACATTAATCCCCTTCCCAATTCATAAAGTCTCTAAATTCCACCTTTTTATTTTGCTAATGCAGAAGAAAGGTGTCCCATTATTGAACCACCCGTATTGATTCTTTGCAAAAACATTACGTTAATTGGTCCCACTAAATGGGGATGAAGAAGTACACCTTAAATTTCTAGGAAACTTCTCAAAAGTATGAGTATTTCGTGTACGGTGTACTTGTTCATGTTAGGTAAATTTTGGACTCGTGCAAAACACTTCATTCATGTGAATTAGGTAAAACTTTGGTTTCGCTGACAAATGTGTCCTAAAAAAATTGCTAGCGTCTAAAAAATTTTAAATCTTAAACTTGACGAAAATATCACCAAAACCAAAAAACCCTACCACAGGATACTAGCACACCTTATATAATATGCATGTGAATTGAAAAAAGGGTTAAAAGGTTTCCTCCAAGGTGCGTTTGGTCATTCCAGGAAGCTCAAAAACTCAGTAAGCACTTTTGGGTTCTTTCTTTTTGAAGGGAGGGTGCTGGTTGATGACACCATCACTTTCGATAAAATAAAGAAAGAAAAAGTGTTTTGTCCGACTCAGGATGAGGTGGAAGGATGTTAGACTGGAGGCTATGACCAAGAAAGCCAAATTCCCCAATCAATGCCGCGTTTGACAAACTAGGCAGTGAGCCACCTGGGTTCAATTCAGATTAAGGCCCTCCATCTTCCTCAATACAGTATTTTGTTAGGTAAAAAGTTTTGGGGTGAATTTTTTGTTTAACTAGTAATAAAATGTAGTTGATGTAATATAAAGGTAAAATGAAATTTGAATTTTTGATAAGAATAAAGTGAAAAAAAGTTGTTTGGTAAAAATTTTTAAAAAAGGTTAATTTTTTATTCATTTTAAGAAATAAAAATAAAAGGAAAATGGTTGTGGAACGAAATATCTAATGAAAATGATAACATGAATCACAAGTTTCCTAATGATTTGACTATAAATAGAAGTGATTGTGAGGAGTTGACATATTACATAATACAATCAATGAATTTAAGAACTACATTTACTCACATTATTCCTTCTTACTTAATAGGAACTCTTCTATAATATATAAATCTATTACGTTTAAAATATTAATTTAAATAATTAAATTTATAATTTTTTATTAGTTAAATTTTTAAAATAATTAGTAATTTAATATAGTATTAGAGCTAAAGTTTTAAGTTCAAACTTTAACTCTATATTTTATCTCTTATTTCAAATTAGCTTAAACTGGTAAGATAAGTAGTAATTTAACATAATATACAAGCTCATCACATATCTTTTGGGTTAACTACACCTACTCTCCCATCAATTACTACTTATCCACACGTTGTCTTCACGAACTACCAACCGTCACACTCAATCTCCTTCAACTATTAATCATTGGTAAAAATACTCCTATTAGCCAAAGTCATTAAAAGGGATAGAAAAAACCATACAAGACATGCATGTGCTCATTTTTTTATGAAATCAAGAAAATATTCTTAAAAAAAAAAAAAAACCGTAGAGGGGTTGTTGAAGAACCCCCCCCCCCCCCCAAAAAAAAAAAAAAACTTATAACTTTAAAAAAGAACATAAGAGGAATAGTCATCGAACTACCCCTAAGGGTGGCTCGACCAATCATTGAAGTGTTGAAGGGCACAATTCACATCCAACGAATCATTTTGGGAAGCCTTGGAATTTCTCTGTCAAAAAGAGTTGTAATGCAACAACCTATAGATAATGGTCTAGTTTTCCGTTGGACCTGAACTCAAGCCGAATACAAGACAAACAAGCTTAAACAAGTGACTCATGAATATTGTGTTTCTGACTTCTGCCTTGAACCCCTTTTACTTCCATTTTTAGCAAGCCCACCAAGATTTTTAGAATAATACTAGAATAAAAACCCATGTTCATTTTGTATTCCTTAAAATTAATAGACTTTTTAAAATTATTGTTAAATTTATGATAAATGATTATTAAATTTTAATATAATAAATTTTTAAAAATCACATCAATTTAAAAAAAAAAAAAACAAAAAAGATATGCATGTTTCTACTAACATTACTCGGGTCTTAAATCAGTGCTAGAATGTACTGGAATTTCGAGTGTAGCAAACGCAACAAGGCCATGAAGGTAACGGTCGTCAATTGATTTGGCGGGAAGTAACTGTTAGGTGTGAACTGAGTTCGAGTTGCGTGGGCCACTCCCTTGGAATTTTGGGTACGCTTAAGACAAGCAATCTCAAACTTTCGGTGTGTGTTTTTGGACTGTTGGTTCCCCCTCAGACCCTATATAAAGCCCACACCATTTGCCACTCCTTTTACTCTACTCTTCCTCTTCCTCCTCCTCTTTCTTCTTCTTCTTCTTCTTCTTCTTTGTTTCTTGCTACTCACTGATCTTCTATGAATTTGTAATAGATTTTAGTCTGAACCCATTCAAGATACTTTGTTGTAAGTTATTTTGAATGGTTTTAGCTTCTGGGTTTTTCAATAGGTTCCAATTTTGGAAGTTCTAACCAGTTTTTGTGAACGTTCTTGTTCATTTTTGGTTTCAGAATTTTGAATTGGGGGTTTAATTTTGGAATTTAAGCGGTTTTAGCTTCTGGGAGTTGCTTAAAGTTCAAGTTTCTGTTCATTTCAACTTTGTTCTGTGACTATTACTTCAGGGGGATTTTTTGGGGGGTGATACTTCCATCATAAACAATCTTGAATCTTGTAGACAATGATTCCGTTGCAAAACGGATGCATTCTATGGAAGTTGTACTCGGCTGTCGATAAAAAATCAATTGTTGATAAAAGCTTTTACTTTTGGATCTTCCAGATCTTTAATAGGTACAGTGTAGGCACTTGACTGCAAGTTTTGGAATTTTTGTGCCTAAATTTTCTAGCTTTGCTATCAGTTCTCTTTCTTCCCCAGCTGTTTTTAGAGAATTAGATAGTTCTCCTAGGAGCTTAATTATGGGAGGGGCATCACTGCCACCAGGATTTCGGTTCCACCCAACCGATGCGGAATTGGTGGGTTATTACCTGAAAAGAAAAGTGGATGGGCTGGAAATTGAGCTCGAAGTTATTCCTGTGGTGGATTTGTACAAATTCGATCCATGGGAGTTGCCAGGTACTCTTCAAATCAGTCTTTTTGATTTTTTTGTTACAATATAACATTTCTGTATTGGTTTGAATTAAAACTTAGACTTATGTTGGAGATTGTTGAAATGTCATGATCATTACAAAATCAGCCCGTACATTATTGGTGCTCTGGAAATTTGGCAGAGTAGCGAGTGTTTGTGGTTTTAGTCATGAATTTATTGAATTAAAGTTCATGCAAGTGTGAACAGAGAATACTTTAGTGTTGGAAAGTAATTTTTTGTTTGTTTTGTTTATTTGATTTCTTCTATCATTGTTCTTTATGGCTAATAACTGTCATAAAATTTCTTTTTTCCATGGGGCCTTCCACTTTTATCTTCTAAAAGCCGGTTCAATTGTTGTTCCTTTATTCCCAAAGAATGTTGTGAAAAGGAAACATTACAACAAAAGTTTTCCCTCTAATTGGTTTCATCCCTACTTTCATTTTAAGTTTATTGTTGGGGAGATTTTGGAGAAATCTGATCTTGAAGCTGTGTATTGCAGAGAAATCATTCCTTCCTAAACGAGATATGGAATGGTTCTTCTTCTGTCCCCGGGATCGAAAGTACCCAAATGGCTCACGAACAAATAGAGCCACCAAAGCTGGCTACTGGAAAGCCACTGGAAAAGATAGGAAGGTTGTCTGTCAGAGTGGTGTTACCGGGTATCGGAAGACCCTAGTTTTCTATCGTGGACGGGCTCCTTTAGGAGATCGAACAGACTGGGTAATGCATGAGTATCGCCTTTGCGATGATCTTTCAGATGGATCACCGAGTTTTCAGGTAAATTCAACAGTCTCATATAATGGGATAGCTTTACATTTTCCTCAAAGTTTGTTTGGGAAACTTTAGTACTTGTTTGCCTTGTATGGTTTGGGAGAATGATATTGCATTTGGTTGTTCTCTCTAGGGAGCATTTGCTTTGTGCCGTGTTGTTAAGAAGAATGAGCATGCACAGAAGATGACTGATCATGAAGAGCCAAAGGCTAAGATGGTTGGGAGCAGTTCAATCAATGGGAATTTCACCTTCGTGGGAGCCTCAAACGAGCCCGTGAGTATCGCAAATGACATTCCATCTCAAGCAAGTTGCCTGTACAATGAGAGTCAGTGCTCTTCATATGAAGTTACTCCAGTGGCAGAGTATGAACCTGCTTTGATGGAGACCAGTCCTACAAGCTTCTGGGTCTCACCTGATCTAATTCTTGATTCTTCAAAGGTATTGAATTTGAGGAATAAAGCAACTTCCGTGAGCTACTTTTAGTTTTTTAGAGTTCTTGAAACATATCACCTTGGTTGCTGCAGGCCTACTCGCAAGTACAAGAAGCTGCATCGGAATACTTTCCACAGTATCAGTTTCCAAGCTCGACAACTCCTTGGCCACCATATGAACATACAGCAATCTCACCGAGTTCATCTTATTCAAATTTCGCTGGGGAAATTGATGTTTCTGACGATTTGACTCGAATTGGCGGCATGTCACCTTACTCTGGTCATGCAAACTACATGGGCCTTTTTGGAAATGAGGATGTGCCATATGAAGGTTATGACCAGACCAGTTCACTAAGATATCCACATCCCTTCTGAAAACGAAAGAAAGATCACAGTAGCTCTTTTTTAATGCAGGATTGCATTCTTGGGACCAAGCTCCAATTTGCAGGCAAGGAAGTGGAGATGGGAGTTTGGGGGAACTTGGTGGTCTATGGTTGCAGGAGGACAGCTTGGTGATTGTGATGTAGGCGCCTACCTCCTTGCATTTGTATCATCTAGAAAGTCCTCCAAGACAACGCCTTTTAACGTTGATTCTTGGAATGATAAATAATGAGTATAACCCCTTATATATTAAGCAGAAAGGGGTTGCTGAAGAACTCTTTCTTATTTCTTATGCTGTTGTATTGGAGTTGGTTTAGTGGCCAAGTCTGTTTTCAGTTTCTTGTTTCTGTTGTGAGCTTGTACTCCCGGTGATAATCACTATTATCGATTCCACCAGAATTCGGTTTACTTGCAGTTATCTACATGGTTCTATAAATTTGTCTTACTCTCTAGTATATATTCCAAGTGTTTGAAAACTTTGTTTTCCTTTGCTTAGTGCAAAATTGGGGCCTGCCAATCAGAAACATGAGTATCTATATGGAAGCATCTTTATGTATAAATTTCGTGTAATGTTACTGAAATAGCTACTCATCTATATGCAAGGCATGTATAATGTTGAAGCAAAAATCTCTCTGGTATGTTTCTTGGGGTTCATTTGTTGAGATATTTCTACATCGGACAGCTTCGACAGAGTTTTCTCTAACCTAATGTATAGAATTTTCATATGTCCTTTGAGCATGTAAGAAGCATTTGCTTTTTTAATAGAATTTCCTCCAACTCTTTTAATGCTATTAAAAAAAACATGTGAATTTTGATGTTTGCTACTTAACTTTGTAAAATTGCAAGGTAAAGATGCTTAATTTTGTATTCTACAAGGTAAAGACAAAACAAGTGGAAAAAGTGTTCGGGCATATGAACTGGAGAGAGTTCTTATGTTTCAACTTTTAACTTCTAAAGCTGCTTTCTTTAATTACTGTGTTTGTCAAGTTGCTTGAAGATTTTGAAATGCAATGTTCTCTTTAGGTTTAAGGCTAAAGATATAAAGTTTACTTTTATAGCTACATTGATAAGCCATTCCATTTGGAAGTTGCTTTTAGTGAACTTTTTGTTGCTTAGTCATTGCCTTGCTAGCACTTGAATTATTGGTGGATTCTAAAAACTTCCATACTGAGTGGAAGCTGCTCCAAGATAAATCAACTTCCAGTAATCCTTTATTTTTCTGTTTTTTACTAGACTCCATCGAATGAGACATTCATTTGACACTTTCATGTCTTCTAGCATATCAGAAAACATTAATTGGGGGGGGGGGGGGTGGGGGGGGGAACGGGCCTCCTTGTGATAAAACAGCATGATCTTGTCTGATATTCTAAAGGTATAGCAAAAGTATTGCATTATTGTTATATAAAAACAAGTTATCCCTTATCTACAAAGAACAGAAAGGTAAAGTGGGCTTATCAAAACAATGTTAGAATATATTATGAGATTTGATTTTATATTATGGAATTTGATTGTAATCATATCTGATTGGTTGATTACCATTCTTATTTACCTTAATTCTCTTATAAATATGAGTTTTTTGTATTGTAACAAAATATAGCCCTTAGGGCTTTATCCTGTGAACATTAATCATAGACTGAACCAGGTAAAATTTTTTCCTTTATTTATCTTTATTCTGCTTTGCCTTTTAATTTCCTTTGGCATTATCTTTTCTTTCAAACAAATCTAGAAAAGAGTTTTGCTTTTGATAGTATAACCTATTCGAAGCTAGGATATGCAGTAATCAAGTAAAGATAGTTTGATAGGAAAAAAGATTTGGGGTGGTGGTGAGAGATAGCCTGGAATGCTATTGGCTACGACACTTGGCGTGAAAAAAGCTTCTTGGCTGCAAGCCTGCAAGAGAACAACAATAAAGACTCTGCAATCGTCATTGGAGATAAGAAAATCAATAGTTGCTAGCTAGGATAGGGTTGAAGACTCTGCAATGAATGGAAAGTTGTCTGCAGAATTGGTGGCTTCAATTCTGATATTTTTTCTCATATATGTAGTAGTCTGATATTGAGGCTGAAAGACAAAAAAAAAGAACAAGAAAATTTAGTCTGTTTCAAACTGGTAGTTATGCAGCAGTTTCTTAAACCCCACCTTTATCCCTTGGTTGGGAACTGGAAAAGAAAATCAGAATTTTGAATATCATTGTGTAATCTATTTTGAAAATCACCAACGATATGAATCAATTTTGATTCTTTACATGTAATGATTTGGAGGGCAATTGTGAAGCAGTAGTGCCTCAACGAAGCCATAAAAAGCTAGCAAGTGTTTGATAAAAGTATATTTCTCTTGGCCGAAGTTTGAATATTGTTTTCCCGGCCCTTCTTCACTTTGGGAAGAATCTTGATAAAGGGACTACACTCACGTGACTTTAAGAACACTTTCCTAAAAGCCCTACAATCCACAAATTCTTTTCATGCAACACCTACTTCTCTAACATATATTCTCCCGCCCCCCTATTGCTTTGCCCTTGACACCTACTTCTCGGCTTAAAAAGTATAGAATTCGCGTGGTGTCGCTTTTCCTTCCTATGCAAACAAAGAAATTTGGTATAGTTAAGGAAATTATTTTATCCATTATGCGCCACTAGTTCTATTTGACAATGAAACGAGGAAAAAGAAGTCCTTTTCTTGGAAATTATTTTATGCATATAGCTTTACTGAAGTAGAAATTGACAATCCTTCACATTATTTGAGATGAATGAGGGGTGCCTAAAATGATTTTTGATCACCAAAGATATTACATTAGGCCTGAGCCTGCTACACTGAAAACATTTACAACTTGTAGTTATCCACTTCAGTATAAGCTTGCAATTTGAGGACTACAAAAAACTTGCACTTCTTCAAGGGCAGCCTTATTCTCATCTCCAAACAAAGACTCTTTCCCATCTTTCCTTTTTGCATATGACAATCCTAATCTAGATTTAGCTTGCCTCAGATCTCCAATTCCTGAATTGGTGTCTGGCCCTGCAAACCCGCCCATAACCGGTGCTAGAGGAGGCCCGATGAGCAGCCCGTCAGCCCCAAATTGGGGCCCACCCCGAGCATAATCGAAAAGGGCTGCACCACTTCCCCCTACCTTAGGTAGAATGATGGGGTCAATTTTCTCATTATCTGTCCAATAGAATAGGAATGCATCAAAAGTATCATAATAATCATCTGTGCTTCTGTAACCTTCAGGGTTAAATGCACCAAACTTGAAGTACTTGTTTGAGTAGCCTATTATCACGCATGGCCCCTTGAAGTCACAGCAATTGTGGAAGTTGGTTGCGCTAAATCCATCAATGGTGGCCTTGTAGCAGCATTTCAGTTCCCTTCCTGCTCATAATCATTCAAAACTTTGAGACAGACAATAATTTCTGCTTATTTTTATGCTTGACATTAACATTCTTTTCCCAAGTTTTTTAGCTGCTATATCCATCCATTGCTTAAACGCCAGAAAGATATTCATCCAATATTATTGCAACAACTAAAAGCTATAAATAAATCATTTAAATTACGAACATCATGTAGAATTCCATATGATAACATATATAAATCAAACAAGGCACAACCGAAGACCATGTGATTATATCATTTTCTTTTCTCATGCCACCATCATGTCATCTTAAAGAAAATGCACATGACTATGCATGTGCATTGAGAGAGAGAGAGAGAGAGAGAGAGAGTACCCCTTAAGAATGTTTTATCAACCAGAGACAGTGAGAAAGGAAGATCAATGTCATGGTAATTCGTCTGTTGCCTGTCATCAAATTTTTTCTTGCCTATGTTCCAACCAAATAAGCTAAATGGGCTTCGGTTCCACCCATATGAAACGGTGTTTGAGATGCAACAAGCCATCTGCAGTCTGCAGATGACTAATCCATACCTACCACTCTTTCACTTGCGTCCTCAGAAAAATCATCAAAACCATAACTTATCTTTTAAACCTTCTCTACCCATTGAATGACATATGTCACTTTGCTACTGGTTTGATCAAAGCAGTATCCTGAAACCTAAAGGCCCCATCATGTGGTCTATTCTGTGGAGTGGTCCATGCTAATCCAGATTTGGCAATAGTGGAAATCTTTATCCTTAACTCCAAGGGGTTCGAGTCTTGAATTTGGTGCCTCATGAAGTATTAGATCTAAAGTTCGACCCTCTTGAGTATAAATAATTTTTTAGGGCTACGCCAGCGGGTGAAAGCTTGAACTTTACCCGACTCATGTAAAAGAGGTGCTTTGCACGGTATCCTCAGAATCGAAGCCTCGAATATCCTGATTATTAACAAAAAAAATCTTAATCCTCAAATAGGACCTATGGATCAGGCTAATAAGGCACATCCCATTATTTTGACCAAAGATGTTTGGTACTATAGGTGAAAAATTAAGTAACAAAATTTGACAAGTAAAATTAATTATTTAGTGGTTGATGTAGTATTTGTCACGGTAAGTGCAACATCAATTTGTAAGAAATTTATATTAAAAATTATAGTATCCCTAATAATACTCTAATTCGATTGATTGTTTTGCAAATGACAATGACTGATCTAGCTGATCATTGATTTTGTTTAAGCTTCACTTTGTTGTATCTTTTATTAAGATTAATTAATTTGACAAAACCCCATCACATAAGTGATTTATTCTAGTCAATAATTCTAGAGCTGTACGTTTACAAAAAGGGTATGGCTCGAGCGTGGTTGCTTATGTCATGTAGCCTAAATATGAAATCCCCCATTAAGGCTTTGTTTGTCAAAGCTATTGCACTTCTAACTTATTATCGGAATAAGTGCAATGCTGAGACAGTGCACAATTTACGACAATAGATAATTGAGTGTTAAAGTGTTAACAAACAATGCCTAAGTCTCCACTGTTCCCATCTCCCCCTCCCTCCTTTTTTTTTTTTTTTTTAAAGAAATGTAAAACATTTCATGACTTTAAATATATTTTGGACTCTCATATGATTTGTTGTGTTCTTTATACGTAAATCCAAATTGATGAACATACAAACCATCAAATTCAAAATAGCCAAAATCATGTTCGTTGAATAGGCTGGGACTATTGGTACGCATTATTTTTTAAGGATCAGGATTTCTTAGAATTTTCAAAGGTATTTTACCTGAGTATATTTCTTCAAATCTCAATTATTGTTTTCAAATTAAATAGTTGAGATTTAATTTGTTGTATCTAACATTTATCATTTTTAATAAGTCACACTTAAAGAAAATCTACACAGTAAAATACCCTAAGATTTATTGGAATTAATGATCATGACCAATTCTTCAATATTCTACTTTTTTTATTATTATTATTATTACTAATATGGCATTGTCAATAGTTTGGAGCATGGATCATTAATTTAAACAGTGAAATAAATTACTCTTAAATTTTATCAGATGACATCTTAAGGATCTCAAGACTCAATCTAATCTTATGATATATATATATATATGCAAAGTTTTAAGGTTTATAAATTGATTAAAGAATTTGATGGCTTCTGATTTACAAGCTCGTATCCGTCCAGCCTAGATCTGATTAAACAAAGCACTTGGATCTGGTTAACGTTATGTTATAATATTGCGTCATTTCATAACAACAGGGTCCATAGCTCAGTGGTAGAGCATTTGACTGCAGATCAAGAGGTCACCGGTTCGAACCCGGTTGGGCCCTCTCCTTCCAAATATTTTTTCATCACCCTTTTTCCTACTCTATCTATAGATAGGACCTTTGCGAGAAAAGATTGAACCCGAGAGCCATTTTCAGATAGTAGAATTGGGCGTCCGTCCGCGTTTGTAGTGATATATTTTTTTTATTTTTTATTTTAATAAAAAATAAGATAAAATAATTTTTTTTTTAATAAAAAATAGGTTCAGGCTTATTTCATCTCCATTTTATAACTTAAAAAATAAAATAAAATGAGAATTAGATAAGTTTAAGCTTATTTTCTAATTAAAAAAAGTAATCTTTTTTAATTATTTATTTTTTTTCGTCAATAACGACGCTAGCACGACTCATTTTCAGAAACCAACAATGTTGATGTTAAGGTTTATTCGCTTCAATGCTAAATTTCTTGAGAATTTACAGAATTTCATGAAAGGAAAATCTCTCTCAAAAAGACACCTAATTTAAACATTTTTCTAGTAATTAATTAATTAATTAATCTACTCCATGGGATGGCAAATTGTTTTGAGCAACATTTATTTGTGGAGTTACTCTCTCACAGGTCACAACAATCTTTTCATGATCACCATTTTTGTCGTACTCTTTGAAGCATGCAATACTCCCCAATTCCTCAACTTCCTCGATCACATGATCCAATTTTGCCACCAACTCCACCAGCAAAGAAGCGAAGGCAGCAAAAGGAAGCGCCTCCGAGAATTCAAGGCTTGTAATTGCAATTTTGCTCAGCTGTGGCCTCAAGAATTTCCGCTCGCCCGCCGCCTCCTTTGAGCGATCCTCGGCAGCCCTTTTGTTCTTCCATTCGAGCAGTGCAGAGCTGTCGGTTTTCACGCTCGACAGGGAGACTCCTTGAGACTCTTTTTGGTGCTTCTGGGCGTGCGCGGCGGCTATGGCGAGCATGTTGGTGGCTTGGTTACTGTTGGAGCCGAGGAAGAGCCTTGGCTGGGAATTTATGGCCGTGTTTAGGTCTTGTAAGGCTTCGTGGAGATGATCGGAGAGTATCTCCGGCGAGCAGTGGCAGCGGTTTCTTATGCTGTCGCCGAGTTCTAGGAGTACTTTTGATACTTCCGCTGCAAGTCTGTTGCAAGGGTCTTTGAATAGAGCTCGCACGGATCGAGGAGTCTAGCCAGAGAAAAAATACATATATATCAAACAACAAATCACAATATTGATTTAAGGAAAAAAAAAATCAATTTTTTATTAATTGATGTGGGTTATAGCAAATACGTCTCTAGAAAATAGTGGAGTCTAGAAATTTTTTTGATATTTAATTGTGTTTTGCACTAAACGAAATCAAATTAGAATACCCTTCAAATTTACTATCATGGTATGAAGATTAGAGTTCTCATTATGCATAAATACAGATTCTAAAAAACATTGAATTTTAAATAAAATGGAAGGATTTTGAGATTGATTCTAATTAACAAACACGATTTTTAAATAAAATAGAAGGATTTATAGAGATAGAGGAGAAGATTTCAGTGTCAATTTATAGTGTCAATCTAATAGTTACTAACGCTACAGTGCAACAAAAGCATAGACCCAAGTGTATACGAATTTGAATCGTCTCCAGTTAATGGACAGGAGAATATCCGTCCTTGTAAAAATGGAAGCATTTTTATTCAAAAAAATGTAAAATAACAAAAATATCCTTACTTTTTGGGAGACTAAATACTCTCCAATTCAAATGAACCAGAGAGAATCCTAATCAGTGTATACACCCAAGTATTGGGAGGTGGCATTAATAAATGTATTCCTTTTCTTCNGGGTAATAGAAATCAAATTCAACAATTAGATATGATTACATGATTGTCAAATACACAATACTATATTTCTACTAGGATGAAATAAGAAAAATCATTTATATTACCTGAATTTCAGTCTGCAAACATCCATGTAGAGCTACAACCGTGTAGCCAAAATGGCGAAGAACAGCTCCCAGTTTCACATATTGCTGCCATGGAAACCTATGACAGTATCTTGAGTGCCTCGGTTCCCAACTTGCATGTAAAGCCTGCTTAATTCACAATACAATCATTAATTCCAAGAACATATATTAATCCTTGAATACAATAGAGGGAACCAAAGAGTTTGGGAAACTTACCAGGGTCTCATCAATGGATTTCGAGTCCAAAACAGCCTTATAACCTTCGTAAATGGGATCTTCTGAAGATTTGTTTGTACTTACTTCTAAATCAGCATCATTAAAGTATTCATCGACACAAGCTGCATAATTTACATCACAAATTACTAGTATTCATTGACATAATCAAGCAAAAGAACATTGTGATGACATGAGTAACACGGAAGTTTTAGTAGTATTACTAGTATTCATTGCTTACATTCATCTTCAGAGGTTCTTGTCATGAAAATTTTATGATTTTTCAAAATTAGTAAAAAGAAAAAAGGAAAGAAAATGAAAAATAAACAATTACAAGACATAAAAATTTAAGTGGTTCACCACTAAAGGCTATATCCACTGAGTTGCTGCAAAATTTCAGAATTTTCAAAAAATAGTACAAAGAAGTGTCAGTCTCAATGCATAACAAAACCCTAATACCACTAAGGCCTACGTCCACCGAATTGTAGCAAGATTTTTCTATTTTCGAAAAACAGTATAAGAAGGCGTCAGTTACAATAGATAACAAAACTCTAATACAGAAACGGCTATATAAAGACTTTCAACTAGGTCAAAACACAAAAATTGATCCAAAATTTTTTTTTTTTTTTCTGGGCCGCTATCCCCTCAGAAAAAACCTTGCATCTCTTATTTCGTTGTACCAGATTGGATAGACATCAGGATCCACATAGCGTAACAATTCTGTAATTTAAACAATTTGCATATATACCTTGTATAGATTTTGCTAGGCCTTCAAGCTTTGAAACAGTGGAATGATGGAGGTCTTCCCCTGACCAATTTGGAAATACCAACAAACTCATCAGCAGGCACACACCACAGCCAATGGCAATGGTGTAGAAGCGCTGATGTGCGATCTTCAAGACATTGTCAACACGGTAGCTCGACACAGTTATCAGATTAAATGTCAAGAGAAAAATCACAACACCGTAGTCATAATTCTTCTTTATGTAGGGAAAGAACCTCATGTATGTAGCAGCAGATCCTGCAAAATCGAAAATGAAAAAATAGCATAAATTTAGCTGCTTTTTCTGTAATGCAGAAGTTCGGATGAATACTCTTTACACTCTTTTCTTAAATCAACACAATAAACATTAATTGTGATATTAAGAGTCGTTTTCTATAGGTTGAGAAAAATGAAAATTAACTTCAGTGTATGTATTCTAATGGACTCTGTAAACTGCCCTTTACATCAAACAAGACAGAAAAGTAGAGTTTAACAAACTCTGATAATCAAAATAAAATTGAGATTAATATACTAATCAAAATAAAATTGAAACTTAATTACCAACTAGAAAAACTGCAGCTCCAATGAAAATTGCTCGGAAGACCAGGCCCGATTCAGTTGCAATGTACTCGATGAAGAAAGCCAATGATCCCGCTACTAGTGTCCCAAATCCTCTGTTCAGTCCCTTGCATAAAGTTGCCCCTGTAATCCATTAACAATGTATGCATATGGAATTAATACATGGGTTTATCATCAAATTTAGTGATCATGAAAATGAAATATGGGAAGAGACTACTAATTAACCTGCCGTAAATTCTAGCACGACAACCACAGTCATGACAGCCCAAATGGCATTTTGTCCGACCCCTTGGAACAGAGGTTCCATGAGATATAACATGGAAACCAGCGTGAGAGACAACCCAACTTTCAAAGCGTGGATCACTCTTCTTGGGTCGTCGTGTCCAACCTTCCACATCGTTTGCCACAGCAAACCAGGACACCCTTTCATTTTCTGCGAAAATATTTGGAGATGTTTCTCCCAGTTCCCCTCTGTTTTGTTGGAACCATCAATTCTGTCCATCCTCATTTCCATGCCTGCATGAACTTTGGGAAACATTTCTTGATCAGTAATGGCAATGGCCACTATTATTGTATCCTAATACTGGTTCCCGAAAAAGTGTTGTGTTCTCTTTTTAGAAACAAGAACATGCAGCCATAATATGGAAAAAATTAAAAAATGGGGAAAAGAACTGGTTTTTTGGCTTAGCTGTTGGGGAGTTTCGTTTTATAATGACTAACTCACATTTCTCTAATATATATATATATACAGAGAGAGAGAGAGAGACAAGGAACTGGTGATGCTATTCCTACATTCACATGCATTCCATTTAGGGAAGAAAGATATTGGAGGTGGTTGTTTTCACAAGCCCTAAGAGTCAAACAAAGGTAGAAATGAGTCATTTCATTATGTCTTTAATTAATTAGAGGTTTCTGTAATGTAGCAATACTTGGCAAGGAGTCTTTGGTTTACGAGAAACTCTTTGATTCAGGGAGATGGGGGGGATTTTTTAGCCATCCAACTCAACTATATAGTCAAACAAAAAGGCTATGGAACCACTCAATGAATTGAAGAACGCTTCGAGAGAAGGTGATAATATATAATACCCGCTCAGAAATTGGAAGCTCCTATAGCAGAATCTGTGAAGGTTAATGGTGCCATATGAAAGAATCCAAAGGGAATCAGGATGAACAACTCCTTGAATCGCAACAAAATAAAAAAGGCTAGACTTCAACTTTTGACATGTCTCAGAAGGGTGTTAAAAAATAAAATAAAATTAGTGGTTGGCATGGCTCTAATCACATGTTGACATGTGTTAAAAGTTATAAAATAGTTGTAGGTGTAACATTATTATTTGTAATTAAATAGCTAAAATTTTAGCACATTAGCATTTATCATTTTTACTAACTTATCAAATTTGATCACATCTACAAATGAGTGTAATGTGTCACATTAATTATATGCCAATTTTCTAACATGATGTATGACATGTTAAAAACGCCTTAAAAAAAAAGTGAGAGGAAAAAGAAGTAAGATGTAAGAAACCAAGAAGAGTTGTTGTTACTGGATGTGCAATTTTTGAATTTGCAGTCTAAAACAGTTTGAGAAGGAGAGCTATATAAGCTGATCAAATACCTATTATTGCGTAACAAAACGAACAAGAGCTAAGCTGATCATCAAGATTTCAGAAGAACTTTGTGAAGGGTGCAATTTTCTTCAGGCCTATCATTCATTCACAAATTTTTATTTTAGTTTCTGAAAAGAAAAAAAAAATTGATAAAAATGCTGCCCTGGTTTACTTTGTTCAAAAATTTGATAAATATAATAGTAGTAGACTAGTAGTATAGTACCTCCTCTTGGCGTTTTTGGCAGCTAATCTTTGTTACTTCTGTTCAGTCCCTTGCATAAAGTTGCCCATTCTTTATTACCTTGCCGGTCTAGAATTAGCTTAATAAGAAAAAGTAATACTACATACTTAACTCTCATCTCATTGCGTTGATGTGATAATGTCCATCAGTCTTTATTAAAAAATGAAAAAATTTAAGGGCTAATGAACATTGTCACATTAATCCAATGGAATCTAAGTGAAATTAGAGTTAAGTGATTAGAATTACTCAGTAAGAAAATGTATCGATGAGAAGTCTCACAAAATGAAGGTCATTTAATGGAAGTGCCGCCTTCCTTATTCGCCCTAATTTCCAACATTTGCAATATTAAACCTACTTGGCAATTGAATGCAAGAAAAACGACTCTATAAAAGCAGGCTAGGAAAATCCATATTACAAAAACACACATTCTTCATTTGTCACTCTTTTTATTCAATTTTCTTGAAGATACTTTACTGACTTGGACATCAGAGGCTCTTTGATCGCCTGCGTCACCCCAATCAATGACGGACCTAGGTGTAGACCAAGGGTCGCCATGCCCCCCCCCCCGTCCCCATGTCCCCTCCCCCCTTGTTTTCAATTTTTTTTATTAATTTAAATATATATGTATTTTTAGGCTTAAAAATTAGGTTCGACCTATTATTCATACTTTTAACCCCTCTATATAAGAAATTTTGGTTTCGTCTTTTACCCCAATAGTCTTTTCTTATATTTTAGGTGGCCCGTCGCAGTCCAACCCGTTTTGAAAAATGCTTCAATAAAGCTCAAAACTGATTATCAAGCCGAGTTTTGTATATGGATGCTGACATTCTAGGTGGTTTGGCTCAACGGTGCACCGCTGGTTGACCTAACTCAAGTGGCATATACGGGTGCACTAAAAGGTAGTGATTAGAGTCGCTCTTTCAGAGTCACGGGTTGCATGCAGCTAGTTGCCCTAAAAATTTCTAACTTGCCAGAAATGGAAGGAAGCCTTGTTGTTACCCTAAAACATCATGAAATATATGAACCACTTTTCTTGTAGTCTATACGTTGTTCTCAAACAGCTGGGGGTTGATTTTTATTGTGAAACCTCCCGTGCCTCCTCAACTTCTTTATATGAAACCAAGGCTTTTCCAAGTGGCAAAAGCTTTTTCCTTTTTGACTTTTTTATTTTCTGTTCGTGAGAAGTAAGTTTGTGAAATGGACTAGTGATTTTCCACCCTTTTTTTTTTTTTTAGTGATTTTCCCCTCTTATTCGTGTCTTCTTCTATGCCAAACAATCACTGAATTGTGGTCCTTAATAATCCTTCAAACCACCTGATTTTTTTAGGGTAAAAAAAATTAAGTATATATGTTCTTTTTCAAATTCACCTAAGATTCCAAAGAAGTTGAGGTGGGTGAAGGTGAGCATGGATTGTAAATAAGATGTTAGAAATCCTTGAATTGAATTCCTGTTCAACCCAAAGCTTGATTAATAAGATGAGAAATGTTACACATATTTCATTCACATACTTTATAATGTGACTTTTAAAATTACCATTAGATCAAAATTCAATGATAATTCATCCTAAATGCAATGATGATTTTAAAAGTCACTTCAAAAAGTGTGAAAGTAAAAATGTGTAGCATTACTCTAATAAGATTTCCTGGTTGAAATATGCAAAAATCCTTGAATTTAATTTTTTTTTTTTAATTAAAGAAAAAAAAAATTGTCCATTATCATGCGAGTACAAGTAAATACTCGTGTTTCTATACACTTGCATCTAGAGTTCACCAAGGCCTTTGTGAAGGGATTCACAAGGGGCTTCATTTTTGCCAACAATGGGCCCAAGTTAGTATATATATATATATATATCGTCTTATCCTGTTTACTCATCTCACAAAGTTAATAAATCTCGTCAATCCTGTTTACTCATCTCACAAAGTTAATAAATCTCGTCTTCCCCTGTTCACTTCCTCACCATTTTTGTAGGCTCAATCTCTTACCTTTCTCAAATATTATAGAAATTGAGTAAAATACATTAATGACCTGAAAATTTTATTTAAATAAATGAGAAATTATGAACTCTTTAAATTGCATTTCTTTTTTTGGTATATAGCTTTTTAACATGAAGAATCTTGTAAACTTTATGTGCTATCCTTTCAACTTATGACATTGAAGTTCTCTTATCTCTAAGAGAGCTTTTAAAACTCTCTTATTATCTATATTAACGGGTTTAAGCCTTTTTAGAGCTTCAGCAGACACTTCAAAATAAAAGTTTGCTAAATTTTATTACAGTAAACTTTCATATTCTAGGATTTTTTTATTCTTTGTTCCTCTCGAGTAAAGCCAAACGTCCGCTTAAGCGGACGTCTGGCGTCCGCATGCCCTCACAAAAGTGAGGGCATGCGGATGGATGAAAAAAAAAAAAAAATTTGTAAGGAAACGGACGCTACACGTCCGTCTTTGACGGACGTGACGGACGTGTAATATCACTCGTTCCTCTCATTTCTCTCTCCCTCTCTTTCAACAAAGCTTTGCATATCCTCCACCTCCACTCTCATCCATCAATGTCAGCAACTCCCTTTCTCTCTCAATCACCCTCATACCTCGCCGTCTTCATCACCCCCTTTCACCCCAAGAGCACCTTGAACCCCAATAGGCTTCCATCAACCAAAACACCCATAAAATCAACTAATTGTCTTCCATCAACCAAAAATTCTATGAATAATCGCACAAATAAAGAACATCAAAAAAATTATATCATTACCTATCACAAATCTTTCTTCAAAACACTAATCCACAAGTATCTATGCCGAGATATCAAGAGAAAATCCATGCAAAATCCTTGATAGACTCAGAGAACAAGTTGTTGAAGTTGGGGACCATGAGGGAGAACAAAACCCATATGGGCGCAGACCCTACTCTTTGATTTCCCTTCCTTCAATTTCTCTAAATCCAATTTTTTCTTCATGAGTGAGAGAGAAAGAGAGAAATAGCGGTAGGGTAGAGAAATAAATAATAAAAATAATATTCAAACAAAATAGAGACGGAAATAGGTGATACGTTGGAGTGTGTATAAAAAAAAACAATAGTTAAAATTAATTTGCACATTTTAACTAACTATTTTAGCTAGTATTATTGGAGATGCTCTTAAGAATTTCATATAAAATACGACCCTCCAACTCCCATTTTGCTACAAGTTATACCTCATTAGTTTACAAAACATGATTAGTGATATAGTTTTAAATTAGGTACATATCAAGCCTAATCTTAAAAAACTCCCAAAATCAATAATTTCAAATACGCATTAATTCTATAAATTGGTTTAAACTAAGAGATTATTGTGCAAGATTTATTTCCAAACTGATGATGTCCTAATGATAGTCAAGGTAAGCTCTAACTATTTTAGATTTTGTAACCTTCAGCAAAAGATAATACCAATTTTGCATTGCTTCTTGGCTTTTCTTACATAAAGCAGTCTAACAATTGGCATCTTAAGCAAAAAGATTTTATAGTTAAATCCCGAACTACACGGATAGAGATTCCCAACAATTAACAAATATGAGAAAGTCTCTAAGAGGCTTACATGCCTGAGCAGGTCTAGGGCAGCCTGCCCCTTGCTCGAACATGTTAGTTCTATAAGGAGTCTCTCGTATCTAAAAATCCAAATCCGAACTACACAACATTAACTCGTTCAGAATTTTAAGTTGTAAAATTTACTGTTCCATTTAAGGGTACATTTGTAACCATGTCACACAAAAACTTACTTGAAGATAAATAAATGAACAAATCAAAGACAAACCCCCTTTT
Organism: Betula pendula; assembly: GCA_900184695.1. Lineage (NCBI taxonomy): Eukaryota > Viridiplantae > Streptophyta > Magnoliopsida > Fagales > Betulaceae > Betula > Betula pendula. The sequence goes on from FXXK01000056.1 coordinate 353,240, forward strand.
TGTAATGCTCTTACAATTATTCTCCATGAGTCCCTTCAAATCCCCAAGTAACTATGAACTAGCACCATAAACACGGATTCTTTGTTCAATTGGAACTCTACAGCATGGACAAGTAGCTTTACCCTTTTTCCCATAGTTATCACTGCAATTAGAACATAGAACTTGGTGAGAACACGGCAAGAAAACAACAGAGACTTCATCTTTCATACAAAGTATGCATTCCCTATCACAATTGGCTTCATTCTCTGAGGAATCTTCCAGACCATATAATTCATTAAGCAGCTTAGCAATTGTTTCTCCTCGGGGTTTGGCTCCCTCATTGTCTGCTGTGTATACCATATTTGATGGATGATGTAACTCAGTGGTTTGAGCAGACGCATTTAGACGCGAAAGTTCTTGCTCAAGTCTTTGAAGATCATCCTTGTGCCGCTGAAAGTCTATCTCTATTTTTAGGCGCAAAGCCTCGAGCTTTCTTTTGTTACTAGCCTCAGCAGCTTCCTTGGAGTGTCTTTCCTCCTCCACTTGAGCCAAGGCTAGCTCTTTAGCCTTCACCTCCTGCCTCCACTCAAGCTGTAATAAGAAAGTTGTGCATTCATGCATAATTGGTTCACTAGCGAGTATGGTATGTATATATAATAGAACAAATGGATTAATTAAGATTTACAAAAAAGAAAATTCAGGGAAACTTATAAGTCGCTACAAAATTGAGTAAAAAGGCAAGCACCAAACAGAGACAGCTGTACATTCAAAGAAAATAACAGTGATTAAACCAGTACAAACAAAAAAGGTGTTAAAAATTCAGCTTAAGGCTCCAAAAAGAAAGCACAGATGGTTAGAAGATCGTGGACATGGTCAGTAGGCTGAAATTCAGGAAGCTTTAGCAAAGTTGTCAGAGTCAAGTGCTTCAACCCAAGACAATTTCATTGTTAAGGCATTTGACTTATCATCATATGCAGCACTTTTTTTTTTAAAAAAAAAAAGGTTATCATCATATCTATCTTACTGCATACTTATTGATCTTACTGATGGGGTCAAATTTTGTAATCTAACTTGTCATATTTCTGTGCTAATTTTTTTTTCAATTGATTGCCTAGTCTAAATTGGTTCCTCATTTGTTATCATCAACCCATATACATTACATATATCATCTTTAAAGGGGAATGTTTGGCTTCATTCCCCACGCCATATCCCCACCATCTCTTCATTCAATTTTTTTTTTCTTTTTCTTAAAACCACATGGGAGAGATGGTGGGGAGATGGTATGGGGAATGAGGCCAAGCATTTCTCCATCTTTAAATCCTTATCTCATGACTTTTTCAAAGTCATAATGAGTGTGTGCGCGCACGAAGATAGATAGATTTTTTTTTTTTTGATAAGTATACGAAGATAGATAGATAAGTTAAATATATTAATATTCTTAACACCTCAACTTCTTTCTGTGCCTGTTTGATCCGATCCACACGTTGTTGCAATTCCTTTATCTTCTCTTTCTCATCTGCAATCTCCTCCTGTAACTTACGTTTCTGTTTTTCCCAAGCTAAAAGCTTCTTCTGGCACTTCTTCTCCCTCTTTGCAACCTCCAAACATGTCGTGACTGACTCTGATGCACTTAACTTAGAAGCCTCCATCTCTGCTCGGATTTCTGCATTCTCAATCTCAAGCCGTCTCACAGCCGAATTCGCCTGGTCAACTTGACCGCTAGCCTTTCTCAAAGCATTCTCCATCTCCGAGAGTCTCTTCATGGTTGACTCCTCAAGAGTCTGTTTCCCTTTCTTCAACCTTTGAGTCTCCTCCTTTTCCATTCTCAACATCTTAAGCTCAGTCAAGTCATGACAAAGCTTTCTTGCAGCTTGCATTGCCTTCTGGTGCGCCCACTCCTTCCGCTCCTTTGCTTGTCTCTCAAGATCCTTAACCTGATGAAGCAGAGTTACTATCATCTCATCCTTCTGATCTTCTGCCACAGAATCCCAACTCTCATCAATTTTCAAATCACGAAATTTACACAAAACCGAGTTTACAACCTCTTGGTTCTTCAAACCCGAAGACTCCTCACCCTGCTCGACTGGAACTTCAGTCCCCAATACAACATTGGCATCCCCGTGCGACAAAGCGCTCGGGCAAGCTTGGGACCGCGGCTGCAGCTGTTTTGAGTTGGCCCGGAAGCCAGCAGCAAACATTGCAACATTCCTTTTCAACAAGGACTTCATCGAAGGAGAAAGATTAAACCTCTTCGGACACTCAATATCTCTCTGCAAAGTCACCTCTGTACCACACGAGAAAAACCCATTAACTGGGAACTCCAACCCTCCCCCATTCCCAAAACCCCACCCACCATGAAACCTGCAAAGTGCCGGGGCCACAACACCATGATCACTACTACTCTCGACAGCACTAGAAACCCCAGGACTACTACTAAGACCCTTGTTTCCCATACTTGAAGAAGGAATCACCGGGATTTCAATACTACTTGCCCGACCCACATGAAGATCACTCATAAGCAAACACCACATGGCATCACCCTTACTCAAATGTGGCTTGAGCTGTTGCAACAAACACACCATACCCGCTAGCGAATACTCCTCCAATTGCCTCAAATCCGTGAATACGGGCTCAGACTCATCTGAATTTCCATTACCAACACTACTACCATCACCATCACCATCACCACCAACACTACCCCCACAATTACCACAATTACTACTACCACTACTATTCAAATAAGCCAATGAGTTATGCATAATGTTTGTCAACACATCCATGCCGCCATAGCAATGCCCATTGCGCAATATCGCTTTCAGGGCAACATCCTCATCGTAACCCAATGCAACAAGCTTAGATACAGCTTCATTGTACAAGAATTCCAAATTTTTCAACAGAATTTCCTCTAACTGTTCCTCGGTGCAGTAACCCCACCCGTTATCTTCGTTATTAGGGTTATCAAGATCATTGTTTTGGGTCGAATCCTTGAGACCCAGATGACCCAGATGGTATTTCAAGGATTTGAGACCCGAATCAAATATGGATTTGGTCATTGATGCTCGGTCCGTGTGAGCACAAGGATCAAATTCTGGTTTCATTGATCGGATCCTCCGATTCGCTCGGATGTGCTTCTCTCTTACAGTGCAACCCATGTGTTCGTGTATAAGTATAAACAGAGAGAACGATAAACAAGCGTAATGGAATTACAACGAGAAAGAGAGTATTATTGTATGAAAATAAGCATCAGATTTTGATCGGATTTGAGAGACTCACACTGCGTTTTGGTGAGGATCGGCGTATGATTCTGCTCTGTTTGCTGAAATTACACAGAGAGAAAGAAAGAGGGTTGTAGGAGAGGTGATGACAGGGGAAGGGCATGCAGATGCAGTTTGATATGGGTTAGGTGTAGCGTTTTGTGATGTCCAAACATGGACCATCATGATTCATGATTGGACCAAGTGGCAACCCTGTTTTTGTTGGTGTGGACCATAAAGGGTTATTTGGGTGGAATTCAGGATGGACCATTTCCAGCNATCATGTTTTGTTCGGGGCCACTTTTGAAACCTTTGGTTTTGAGCTCAATTTAAGCCCAACTTCTTGTTGCCAGTAAATATAACCCAAAAATAAAAAATAAAAAGATGATCCATGAAAATTGAGGGTGTTATTATTATTTTTTATAATATATATAATATACTTATCTGGATCTAATTAGCTTATATTAAAAAAGGAAGCTTACCTGCCATTGTGGCAGAGGATTTTTTTCTTGAAGGGCTCGAATTAATAAAATAACGTTTTTTTATTAATACTCCCAAATTATCGGTAATTTGGATGGAATATGTGAATTTTTTTTTTAATTCGGCCAATTAATGAACTCCGCGTCAATTGGTACTCATCTCTTGGTAAAACATTTGATACCCATTGCATTTTTTTATTAACATATTCTAATTCTACATTTTTTTTAATTAATAGCTCGGCCAAAATATCTCCTATCCCTAGAAGTTATTTGGTTTTCATCCTTTGGTTAGTGTTAGACTTTGGTCCAAAATTTAGGCCTTATGGGCTTCAATTTTCGGCCCAAACTGAAACACATCAATTCCGAAATTTTAGAAATTCCAGCAACGTCTCCTCCATTTTTGGCCCGTTGTGATCTCTAGGTAAAACTCCGATCAAAGAACGGGTTGCACCGTTGGAAAGCTGACTCGAAAACAAATAATTTAATACCCTTTTCTCCATCAAGTCAGTCCCATAAGAGATCTAAAAAAAAAACAAAAAAATGGTCATTTCTTTTAAGGGGTACAAAACTGGAAAATCTAAGATTTATTACAGTTGGGTCTTTTGATCCGAATGGTCTTTCTATTAGGCCCAAAAGCCCAATTATGGCCCCAAAAATTCTGTGGACACCTCTTATGGCCTTCTGGTCTTGAATTTTCCCACTCTTTCGATTTTATGCAAAACTCATGCTTTAACTTCAAATCTAATTATTGCCTTTTTTTTTTAAGCTTGATGATTCTGCGAAGAGCTCTCCTTTTTTGGAAGATTCTTTTAAGACTCGAGTGGGTCAGTGGGAGGCCAAAACATGGAAATAAATCTGGTTTTTATAGGTCTCTTAAATTAGGGTTTTATGAGCTTAAAATTTTGAACTAAAATATTAATACGGATCAAAATCTCTTATAATTTTTTTGAAAGTGTAAATTTCTTTTAATCAAACGACTTGAAAGTGTACATTATTTAAAAATCCATTTGATAAATCCATGGCGTATTGAAGCATGAATTTCATTTTCAAAGATAAGAATAATTTTATTGGTCTCTCCTCTTGGTACTTTGTTTAAAACAAGAAAAGAGAGTCTTTTTTTTTAAAAAAAAAAAAAAAAAAAAAAAAGATAATAATTACAAAAGGGTCGTTAGCAGTTATAAAAAAAAAAAAAAAATTTAACAAAAAATATTAATACGGATTAGAATCTCTTACAATTTATTTAAAAATATAAATTTTTTTTTTTATCGAACGACTTGAAAGTGTACATTATTTAAAAATTTCATTTGATATAAATTCATGACGTATCAAAGCATGAATTTCGTTTTCAAAAATTAAAGAATATATTTTATCGATCTCCTCCTTTGGTACTTTGTTTAAAAACAAGGAAAGAGATTTTCTTTTTCTTTTTTTTTAAAAAAAGAAAGATATAATAATTGCAAAAGGGTCGTTAGCAGTTATATAAAAAAAAAAAGGTTATAGAAAGAGCATGTATTATATTATTATTATATTATATATGGTATTTATTTTCGTTGATCGCCCAATGTGGAATGCGAAAATGGATAACGGGAATCAACATTGCTTTTGTCGTGATGCTTAGACAGGGAACGTAAATAGCAGCAGTTGGACTTCTTTTTTTTTTTCTTTTTTTGCAGCATTGCGTCATAGCATAGCAATTAAGCTTATGATTTGTCAATAAAAAAGACTTTAGCTTCAGTTTCTTAAAAAATTTTGTCTTTTGTCTTTTTATTTTTTTTATTTTTTTTTTACTTTAATTTAAATATTAATTAAATTATAAAATAATTAATTCTAATTTATTTAAAACTTGAAGAATAATTAGTGATAATAGATTTATTTGAATTACCAGTTTTAAAAGTACAATTTTAAAAATTTAACAGTTAGCGATGATTTAAAATTTTGTTAAAAAATATTGTTTCAATCAATTGGAAGAATGTTGAGAAAGGTCGTGAGATGCATACTTTGAGATTTAGAGGACTGAGATGTAGCGACCAAATGGCGAGTATGAACGGCGTGGATATTAGGGCAAACCAAGCAGTGAAATGAAGGAGGAGAGGGCCAAAAAGAGTTGTTTGAAAAAAGAAAAGAAAAAGGGATATTTGGAATATCAGATATTTTTTGCTTCACATCTCTTTCGTTGGTGTGTCTATTTTCCCCATAAACAATCAGATATAAACTGGAAAGTGTTGTTTTTCTTGATAAATATAAAACTAGGGCTCATCAAGACCACATGAAGAAACTGACTCCAATTGTTCTATTTTTTCGAACTGTATTTTCGCATACAACCTAAATTTAATATTGGGTATTAGACCCTTCAATTAGACTGACTCCAAAAATAAAAAAATAAAAAAAAAAATAAAAAATAAAAAATAAAAATAGACTGATTTCAAGCCATGAACCTGATTTACGACTAAAATGTAAGATCTCACTGAATAATAAATTAAGATGGAGTTTCATATTCATATCCATGACATGATATGGAAGATTGTTAAAGATTTACCAAAGGTTCTGATCATTTTCAAACCAATTTGAAGAGTTCTCCACTATGTTTATTAATTTGTTTTTAATAATTTTTTTTTTTTTTTTAATTTGAAAAAGTTTTTAAATCACCCAATCATTAGGAGTGGCTCAAGCAGCCACCCTCACCTCTAATTTTTTATTTATATATATTTTTTATTTTAAAAAAAAAACACGTGTCGCTTGCTAATGGAATATAACGTGGCAGCACAAAAGTGGACAAAAAAGATATAGTTAGATTAAGCATTACCAAGTTAAGGAAATGGTTAGATTTGTCATGCGAAGGTATTGACCCCATTGACCCCAATTACACATCACGTGCGAAATCTCAACTGGAAGATACGTTTTCATCACTGATGACATAATATGGGACGATTAAATTAAGTATTCCTTTTCATTTTTCCTTTGGATGGGAAGTTACGAACTTACCACCCAATTTCGTCTGACGTATTCTTTGACTAGAAGCAGCTTTTTGTTCTTAAATTCAATAAATAAATAAATAAATAATAATAATAATAAAAATCTCTATGCAAAGAATATCGAAAAAAAATACAAAATTAATCCATGTGATTGGCCTAAATTACAGATTACTCCATGTGATATAAAAAAAAATTTAAAGGTATCTGTGGTTGGCCAAAATAACAAATCACTCTCTAAAATAAATTGTCGTTAGTTATTTTAATAGAAACTGTCAGTCTGTCACGTTAGACCAATAGGAACACGTAGAAGGAACGGACGTTGTGACGTGACAGACTAACAATTTTTGTTAAAATGACTGACAAAAATTTGCTTTAGGAAATGATTGATTATTTTAGCTAACCATAAAAACCTTTGAGTTTTTTCTTATACAATAAAGAGTGGTCTGTAATTTAGGTCAACCACGAGGACTAATTTTATATTTTTTCTAAGAATATCATATGATACTTTTATTTGTAGCTTTTGTTTGAATTTATCCGAGAGAGGAACCACTTTCTTTCTTTCCTATTTTTAACTCTAAAATATCTTATTTTTAAAAAAATAATTCAGTCATCCTCTTGCCTTCCCTTTTAAGGAGTTCGAATGGTCACTAATTATCTACCCCCAAAGTAAGTATCTACCCCAAAGGTGAAAAAAGAACCTTCTCAGAAAAAAAAAAAAAAAAAAAAAAAAGGTGAAGAAACCACCTTTCTGTTCTATGCTATGAGTCTGGCTCCTCTATAATTCCATCACGCAACAATAAATTTTTCTTTGTCAATGGCCACCTTTGACATCAAAAAGAAACAGACAAATTTTTTTCTTTTTCTTGAAAAAAATTCAGTAATATTATTGAAAATTCAAAACTCATCCAACCAGGCAGGACAAACCTGCAACAGGTAAAGATACAAGGCATACACCTAGCAGTATTATAATAGTTTTTTTTTTTTTTCCTACGTATTCAAAATTCGTATAAGGATCATGAAAATATAATGAAAATTTTGGTTTTTACCCTCTAGTAGCCAAAGGTTTTGTAACAGTAATTCAAGCCCATCTCTTTGAAAGCCAACACAAGACTTCTCACAGAATAAATAATATGAATACATTTGTTATTCCTTTTCAATGCTATTTTAAATAAAATAACTGGTTGATATTAAAAAAAATTCAGATAAATATTTTGTTTGTGGCAGTAAAAATCAGTTCTTGTTTTTGTTTTTGTTTTTGTTTTTGTTTTTTTTTTTTTATGGTTTTTTGTTTTTTTTAACAAGTGTTGATCCCAAAAATGACTTACAGTACCAAATTTTCAAGCCGTGGGATAGTCCTATAACAATCTCTTAAATGATGTTATTCTTTCTTCCCAAATTTAATATTTTACATATTGGCATAGTAGAAAGCAAAAAAAAGGTTTGTAATGTTAGAATGAATAATGCTATTGAGTAGACTGTTATACAATTGTCATACAACTTGATGATGTGACAATAAAAATCAATCATTAGATTAACATTTGTAAAAAAAAAAATAATGGTTACTTATTACTATCATATCATTCTAATTGTTTGGATATAAGAGTCAACCAAATAATATTACTCTGTTAAATATTTAAGATATTCTCTATTTTAAGCCTTGATATCTATATATGAGATTTGATTTCCTTTTTAAGCCTACTTCACCTACAACGTTTTCTCTATAAATTGAGCATGTAACCCAATTATATAACTAAGTCAATACAATAAATACATAAATAGAAAAAAAAAAATACAACAAATACTTACTTCTATAAGACACTTTCTAGGGACAGACATTAGCCTTCAAGGCAGAACCACCTCAAAATTTGTGTACTCTTTCTCTATTCCCTTATGCTCTTCTTTCATATGTTACATTTTATTTAAGAAAATGAGATAGAAAATAGAAAGTAAATCCATAATGTTTTGGTTCTAAAGATTTCATTAATAAAGCAAGTATGTGATAAGTTACCATTAAAACTTCTTTCTTTATTTGTTCGAACGCTATAAATAGTCTAATCACAATAACCAGAAACCGCTGCGCAGAGACGCTTCAAAACCCAAGTCCCAAGTCATCAAACAACCATAGCCATGCCTGTAATACCCAAGCAAGATCCACCACCACCTGCCGTTGCAGAAACGGTTCAAGAAATCATGAGAATCTATAGATCACTGCCACCAAGACCATCCATTGAAGAGATTGAAGCAGCCACTTCTGTGCTCAAAACTGTGGATACCGAGGAGCAGATGAAGCTTGAGGAAATCTCAAAGCAAGAGGCTCTCCAAAATGTTCCCGAGGAGCTCTTCTCTGTTCTGCAGCAAGTGAGGAGGACGATGGTCTTGTTCCAGAGCCATGAACAGAGGTGGGAGGCTCTCCACCTGGTTGAGCTTGACAAGATGTTTCAGACCTTTGGAGATCTCATTCAGAGAGCTTCTGAGTTGGTTTCTGGGGATATCCAGAATCAGAAACATGTGGTTTTGAGTCACCCATTTGAGAAATTTGGGAAAGAAATTATAAGCAGTGATGAGAGTTCGGTGAAGAAAAAGGAAGGCGAGGAATCAGAGGAAAATAGTTTCAAAGGCTTGGCAAGGAGTTCTTCCGCAAAGGCTATTGCTTTCTCTTCAGGTTAGCATAGATTTGTCATTTATTTTGAGAATTTAGTAGTTTCAATAAATTATTTCTATTATAGATAATCATGTTAATAGAAAGAGTTTATGAAAGGCATGCTATAGAACCCATCTTAGTTCGAGGTCAGTTTCAATAAAAGTTATAATTTTGGGTTTTAGTTTAGATCTTAAAGGCAAAACTGCTTAAGAAGGCTTCTTTTTTGCAAGTATTTTCTTCCTTTTTGTTTTAAGGAAACTAATGATTTTACCAGTTTCGTGTTGTCATTGAAGCTAAAATTAGAAAATATATATATATTATTAAAAGAACTGAAATTATAGTCGAAAAAGGTAATTCTTCTATGAGCCTGACAGTGAACTGAATATTTAGTTATTCTCAAATCCATCTTTGTAATTTGTTCTATAACTGCAAATAGTTGTTTTCCTTTGAAAACTAGGCTAATATATATGGACTATTAGGATGGCTGAAGTTTCTTCAATATCTTGATCTAGTTCTGGGTGTTTTTGTAGGTGGTGCAGAGTTTGAGAAATTAAGTCTACTGAAGGTAGCAGCTCTTATTGAAAAATCTGCTAAAGTTGGAGCAGTAGTTGTTGATCTTAAAGGGAAGTTGATGGATCAGATGGAGTGGCTTCCTTTATCAATTGGGAAGTTATCAGATGTCACTGAAATGGACCTTTCTGAGAACAATATCATGGCTCTTCCACCCACTATTGGTGGCCTGAGGGCCTTAACAAAGCTTGATATCCACTCAAACCAACTCATCGACCTTCCTGACTCGTTTGGGGAACTAATCAATCTCACTGATCTCGACCTCCATGCGAACAGGTTAAGATCGCTGCCGGCTTCTTTTGGGAACTTGATAAACCTCATTAATCTTGATTTGAGCTCAAATAACTTCACTCGTTTACCAGAGACAATTGGAAATCTGACTTGCTTGAAGAGATTGGATGCAGAAACAAATGAGCTTGAGGACTTACCTTACACAATTGGATCTTGCTTATCGCTCGAGGAGCTGCGATTAGATTTCAATCAGCTCAAGGCTCTTCCTGAGGCAATTGGAAAGCTTGAATGCTTGAAGATCCTCACTCTGCACTACAACAGAATTAAAGGGTTGCCAACAACAATGGGTAATCTTTCCAATTTGATGGAACTTGATGTCAGCTTCAATGAACTTGAATCAATCCCGGAGAACCTATGTTTTGCAGTAAGTCTCAAGAAATTGAATGTGGGGAAGAACTTTGCAGATCTAAGAGCCTTGCCAAGATCTATTGGGAATCTTGAGCTGCTTGAAGAGTTGGATATAAGTGACAATCAAATAAGAATATTGCCCGATTCTTTCAGGTGTTTGTCAAAATTGAGAGTTTTCCGAGCTGATGAGACTCCTTTGGAAGTGCCGCCAAGGCATGTAACCAAATTGGGTGCTCAGGTAATGTTGGATTACAACTTTTGCACATTGTTTTGTTTTCCTTCTGTTGTATATTTCATGTTGGTTATATAACATTAACTTGTTCATCTTCTTGGTTCACCAGGCAGTTGTTCAGTACATGGCTGATTTTGTCCCTAAGAGGGATGCAAAATCTCCACCATCAAAGAAGGGATTTTGGTTCCGGGTTTGCTCAATTTTTCGCCGTCGCCAGAGTAATTCCATTAGATAAAAAAAGCACGTAATTGTCAAAAGCTTAATTGTTACATTGAACTTGTGTCCATATTTGCAATTTTTTGTTTTAACAAATTTTTCTATATTTGTGGATTATTATTATACAAATCATTCAGTGATGTCACAAAATTTTCAACTTCCTAGTTTTGTGGAAGCCCTGTAATATAAAGATCATAACTCTTAGTTTTTGTCATTGATTCGTCTGTGTATGAACTATTCAAAACTATACTCCCATGTTAAAATTAAATAGCTATGAGCTTCTTTGTTCTTTTCTATGAGATGTAAAATATTTGCTATTCCACATCGTTTGCAAACCAGGACACCCTTTCATTTTCTGGGAAAATATTTGGAGATGTTTCTCCCAGTTCCCCTCTGTTTTGTTGGAACCATCAATTCTGTCCATCCTCATTTCCATGCCTGCATAAACTTTGGGAAACATTTATTGACTGTAAACAAGATAACTATGAATCAGTAATGGCAATGGCCACTATTATTGTATCCTAATACGAAAAGATCCACATCATTCCCGAAAAGTGCTATGTTCTCTTTTTAGAAACCAGAACATGCAGCCATAATATGGAAAAAAATTAAAAATCGGAAAAGAACTGGTTTTTTGGCTTAGCTACTGGGGAGTTTCGTTTTATAATGACAAACCCACATTTGGTTATGTAATTAATTAATTAGAGGTTTCTGTAACGTAGCAATACTTGGCAAGGAATCTTTAGTTTAGGAGAAACTCTTTGATTCAGGAGATGGGGGGGATTTTTAGCCATCCAACTCAACTATAGGCTGTACAATCACTCAATGAATTTAAGAATGCTTCGCGATAGGGGCGTAGCTAGTATTTTAGGTGGGGGGTGGTCTTGTATAGCAGAATCTGTGAAGATTAATGGTGACATGAAAGAATTCAAAGGGAATCAGGATGAAAGATCCAGGAGAAAGACTCCTTTGAATTGCAATTAAGATAAAAAAGGCTAGACTTTCAACTTTTGACATGTATCGGCATGTGATTGAAGGTTGTAAAAAAGAAAAATGCTAGAATATCTACCTAAATCATTATTCTATCCTTCTAAATATTACTATCACTATTGAATGAATGGGTCTCATACATGAACCTACATAAAATTCATAGATCCAATGGTAATTATAATATTTAGAAGGATTTTGAGTAAATATTCTTAACATTCTCTGTAGCATTATTTGTAATTAAATAGTTAAAATTTTACAACATTAGCATTTATCATTTTTACTAACTTATCAAATTTGATCCACATCTACAAATGAGTGTAATGTGTCACATTAATTATATGCCAATTTTCTAACATGATTATGACATGTTAAAACGCTCTAAAAAAAGAAAGTGAGAGGAAAGAGAAGTAAGATGTAAGAAACCACGAAGAGTTGTTGTTACTGGATGTGCAATTTTTGAATTTGCAGTCTAAAACAGTTTGAGGAGGAGAGCTATATAAGCTGATCAAATACCTATTATTGCGTAACAAAACGAAGGAGAGTTAAGCTGATCATCAAGATTTTGAGAAGAACTTTGTGAAGGGTGCAATTTTATTATCATTCACAAATTTTATTTTATTTCTGAAAGAAAAAAAAAATTGATAAAAATGTTGCCCTTGGTTACTTTGTTATCAAAAATTGATACATATATAGTAGTAGACTAGTAGTATATATAGTACCTCCTCTTGGCGTTTTTGGCAGCTAATCTTAGTTAGCTCTGTTCAGTCTCCTGCATAAAGTTGGCCATTCTTTATTACCTTGCCGGTCTAGAATCAGCTTAATAAAGAACGAGTAATACTATATATATATATATATATATATATATATATATATACTTTACTCTTATCTCACTGCACTCATGTGTCAGTGCCCATCAATATTTATTAAAAAAAATAAAAAATTTAAAGACTAATAGGCATTGCTACATCAGCCCAATAAGATATGAGTGAAATGAGAATTAAGTAATTAGAATTATTCAAGAACAAAATGTATCGATGAGAAGTCTCAGAGAAAAGTCATTTAATGGGAAGCGCCACCTTCCTTATTTGCCCCAATCTTCGGCATTTGCAATACTGAACCCATTTCGCAATTGAATGCAAGAGAAACAACTTTATAAAAGTAGGCTAGGAAAGTTCAAAAATCCTTATTACAGAAACACACATTCTTCATCTTTCATTCTTTTTATTCAATTTTCTCTAAAATACTTTACTGACTTAGGCATCAGAAGTTCCTCAATCGCCGGCATCACCCCAATAAGTGATAGACCTAGGTGCAAACCAAGGGGGGCCATCCCCCCCCTCCCTTTTTGTTAACTTAAATATTTATGTATTTTTAGGCTTAAAAATTAGGTTTGATCCTTATCAATAATAGGTTTGACCCATCATTCATACTTTGGTCCCTCCATATAAGAAATTTTAGTTCCGTCCCTAACCCCAATAGTCTTTTCTTATTTTTTAGGTGGGCCATCGCTGGTCCCACCCGTTCTTAAAAATGGTTCAATAAAGCTCAAAACTGATGATCAAGCGGATTTTTCTGTATGGATGCTGACATTCTAGGTGGTTGGCTCAACGGTGCACCACCGGTTGACCTAACTCAAGTGGCATATACGGGTGCAATAAAAGGTGGTCACGGGTTGCATGCAGCTAGTTGCCCTACAAATTTCTAACTTGCCAGAAATGGAAGGAAGCCTTGTTGTTACCCTAAAACATCATGAAATATATGAACCACTTTTCTTGTAGTCTATAGGTTGTTCTCAAACAGCTGGGGGTTGATATTTATTGTGCAACCTCCCGTGCCTCCTCAACTTCTTTATATGAAACTCAGGCTTTTCCAAGTGGCAAAAGCTTTTTCCTTTTTTTTTTTTTTTTTTTTTTTTTTTTTTCTGTTCGTGAGAAGTAGTTTGTGAAATGGACTAGCAGTGATTTTCCCCTCTTATTCGTGTCTTCTTCTATAACAAACAATCACTGAATTTTAGTCCTTAATAATCCTTCAAACCACCTGATATTTTTTAAGGCTAAAAAAAATTAAGTATATATGTTCTTTTTCAAATTCACCTGAGATTCCAAAGAAGTTGAGGTGGGTGAAGATGAGCATGGATTGTAAATAAGATGTTAGAAATCCTTGAATTGAATTCCCGTTCGACCCAAAGCTTGATTAATAAGATGAGAAATGCTAAACACATTCTCATTCTCACGCTTTATGATGTAGCTTTTAAAATCATCATTAGATCAAAATTTAATAGTGAATAATTCTAGATGCAATAATAATTTTAAAAGCCACATAAAAAAGTGTAAGAATATATATATATATACTTGGTCCCATTGTTGGCAAAAATGAAGCTCCTTGCGAATCCCTACACACTCATTTTACAAGGTTAATAAATCTCTTGTCTTCCCTTGTTCACTTCCTCACCATTTTTGTAGTCCCAATCTCTTACCTCTCTCAAATATTATAGAAATTGAGTAATATACATTAATGACTTAGAAATTTTATTTAAATAAATGAGAAATTATGAACACTTTAAATTGCATTTCTTATTTTAGTGTATATATATATATATTTCCACTTGGGCCCATTGTTGGCAAAAATGAAGCCCCTTGCGAATCCCTACAAACTCATTTACAAGCTTAATAAATCTCTTATCTTCCCCTGTTCACTTCCTCATCATTTTTGGTAGTCCCAATGATGAGAATCAAGGTAGGTCTACTCATAAAGATTCTTTGCAAGTTTCAGATGAGCCAATTACAAGATCAAGAGCCAAGAAGATCAGAAAAGTAATGCAAGGATTGGTGCAATCCACTTGGAATGAAGCTAGCAAGAACCCAACACTCAAGATGGGCTTGAAAGAAGGAGAATCAATCTTGATCCACTTGATCCAAGTTGTGGAAGACTTGAATTAAAGATAGGACCTATTGTTATTGAAAGCTTTCAATTTGATTAAAAGATTTATTTTATTAGTTTAGAATAAATAGGCTTGAGGATGCTTGGCCCATATATTTTTTATGTTTTATTAATTAAGGTTTCAAAAGAACTTTAATTGTATGCACTTAAAGGGGAGCGCCGGCCACATAGTATTTTGGCTAGGGTTAAATTTCCAACTAGGGTTTCTAAGGGAAGGCCATATAATTTTTGGCCACATAATTTTTGGCCACTTGAGGGTACTTTGGAAAAAATGTCTTATTTTGGCATAGGGTTATTTTTGTGGGAAGTATTTAAACATCTCATAGCCGGCCACTTAGGAGGCTAGACATTATTTTAATTCTAATTGTGAGTTGAATTTACTCTTTTTGTTCTTGATTGAACTATTGAACTTATCAAAGGTAAATCACAACCTTTGTAGCGTTCTTCCTCGTAATTTGGGTTATTGAGACGGGATTTCAACGGGTCTAGATTTTAATATAATCTAGGTTCTTGAAACAAGTTCTCAACGGGTCTAAATTCTCCATTCATAGACTTGATTTTAGCTTTCTTGAGTGAGTTTTCAAATTAATTATGAGTTGAAAGGATTTCTCTTCTCGCGGGTTCATATCACCCAATCTCTTACCTCTCTCAAATATTATAAAAATTGAGTAATATACATTAATGACCTGGAAATTTTATTTAAATAAATGAGAAATTATGAACACTTTAAATTGCATTTCTTTTTTTGGTATATAGCTTTTTAACATGAAAAATCTTGTAAACTTTATGCGCTATCCTTTCAACTTATGACATTGAAGTTCTCTTATCTTCAAGAGAGTTTTTAAAACTCTCTTATTAGCTATATTTAACAGGTTTGAACTTTTTTAAAGTTTCAACACACACTTCAAAATAAAAGTTTGCTAAAATTTGTTACAGTGAACTTTCACATTCTAAAATTTTTTTATTCTTTTTTCTTCTCCTTTCTCTCTCCCTCTCCTTCAATGAAGCTCTGCTTATCCTCCACCTCCACTCTCGCCCATCAATGTCGATAACTCCCTTTCTCTCTCAATCACCCTCACCCTGATACCTTGTCGTCTTCATCGGCCCCTTTCACCCCAAGAGCACCTTGAACCCTAATCGGCTTCCATCAACCAATACACCCTTAAAATCAACTACTCATCTTCCATCAACCAAAAATTCTATGAATAATAGGACAAATAAAGAAAATCAAAGAAATTATATCGTTACTCATTACAAATCTTTCTTCAAAACACTAATCTACAAGTATCTATGCCGAGAAATCAAGAGAAAATCCATGCAAAACCCTCGACGGACTCAGAGAACAAATTGTTGAAGTTGTGGACCATGAGGGAGAACGAAACCCATATGGGAGCAGACCTTGCTCTTCGATTCTCTTCCTTCAATTTCTCTAATTCCAATTTTTCTCCATGAGTGTGGGAGAGAGAGAGAGAAACATGGGTAGGGTAGAGAAAGAAATAATAAAAAAAACAATAAAAATAATATTCAAACAAAATAGAGAAGGAAATATGTGATATGTTGGAGTGTGTATAAAAAAAAACAATAGTTAAAATAGAAATTTGCACATTTTAACTAACTATTTTAGTTAGTATTGTTGGAGATACTCTTAAGAATTTCATATAAAATACGACCCTCCAACTCTCATTTTGCTACAAGTTATACCTCGTTAGCTTACAAAACATGATTAGTGATATAGTTTTAAATTAGGTACATATCAAGCCTAATCTTAAAAAACTCCCAAAATCAATAATTTCAAATACGCATTAATTCTATAAATTGGTTTAAACTAAGAGATTATTGTGCGAGATTTACTTCCAAACTGATGATATCCTAATGATAGTCAAGGTAAGCTCTAACTATTTTAGATTTTGTAACTTTCAGCAAAAGATAATCCCAATTTTGCATTGCTTCCTGGCTTTTCATACAGAAAGCAGTTTAACAATTGGCATCTTAAGCAAAAGAAATTGATAGTTAAATCCAAAACTACACGGATAAAGATTCTCAACAATTAACAAATATGAGAAAGTCTTTATGAGGCTTATATGTCTGAGTAAGTTTTAAGCAGTCCGCCCTTTACTCGAACAGGTGAATTCTATAAAAAGTATCTCATATCTGAAAATTCAAATCCGAACTACACAACATTAACTCGTTCAGAATTTTAAGTTGTAAAATTTATTGTTCCATTTAAGGGTACATTTGTAACCATGTCACACAAAAATTTATTTGAAGATAAATAAATGAACAAATCAAAGACAAACCGCCTTTTTGTCTTTGAAATGTCCCTTCAAATCCCCAAGTAACTATGAACTAGCACCATAAACACGGATTCTTTGTTCAATTGGAACTCTGCAGCCATGGACAAGTAGCTTTACCCTTTTTCCCATAGTTATCACTGCAATTAGAACATAGAACTTGGTGAGAACACGGCAAGAAAACTAATTTTAAATAATGGAAAAGTGTACATTATTTAAAAATCCATTTGATAAATCCATGGCGTATCGAAGCATGAATTTCCTTTTCAAAGATAAGATTAATTTTCTGGGTCTCTCCTCTTGGGTACTTTGTTTAAAACAAGAAGAGAGTTAAAAAAAGAAGGACAATTACAAAAGGTCCTTAGCAGATTCGGATCCCCTCATATTCTCAAGAATATGAGGCCCTCATATTCTTAAATCTCAGCCCTACATTATTATCTTCTTTAATCTCAGCCATTCAGCCTATTTCATCAGCATTTTTGCTGGTTAACCCAACCCTGGTTAACCAGCCTGAAAAAAAAAAAAAAACCACTAGCTCACGTTCCACCGCCGCGTTGCCTCCCTGTTGCGTCGACCCACGGAACCCGATGCCGGCATCACTGCAAAAAGCCCACGTTGCCGATCTCTGCCTCGCCGCCAACCACTACGCCAGTACTGTCGCGCGTCTCTTCCAACCTCAAGGCCCCTTGATCTCACTATGTTACTGTGGTGCGAGAGGGATGAATCAAAGCTCTGATTTTGTTTGGCTCATTCGGAAAAAGACGAAAAAAGAAGAAGAAGCAAAACATAGGAAAGCAGATATGCGGCCCAGTGCAAAAAATGAAAACCACAACCTTTTATTACAGATTTGTGGCTTCGCCAGTGCATGGTGATGGGCGGAGGAGGAAGAAGTGGGGGGGGGGGGGGTAGAGGGCGCGTTTTTATTTTTTATTTTTTTAAAGGCTGGTTAACCCCGGGTTGGGTTTACCAGCAAAAATGCTGAGTGGGTGGCATTTGTTTCATCCATTAGATTTAATCAACGGCTGGAATTTAAGAATTTGAGGCCCTCAGAATATGAGGGGATCCGGATCCAGATCAACAAACCACTGCGCAGAGACGCTTCAACCTCTTAAACCACCGTAGCCATGGCTGTTATACCCAAGCAAGATCTACCACCACCTGCCGTTGTAGAAACGGTTCAACAAATCATGAGAATCTTCAGATCACTGCCACCAAGACCATCCATTGAAGAGATTGAAGCAGCCATTTCTGTGCTCAAAACTGTGGATACCGAGGAGCAGATGAAGCTTGAGGAAATCTCAAAGCAAGAGGCTCTCCAAGGTGTTCCCGAGGAGCTCTTCTCTGTTCTGCAGCAAGTGAGGAGGACGATGGTCTTGTTCCAGAGCCATGAACAGAGGTGGGAGGCTCTCCACCTGGTTGAGCTTGACAAGATGTTTCAGACCTTTGGAGATCTCATTCAGAGAGCTTCTGGGTTGGTTTCTGGGGATACTCAGAATCAGAAACATGTGATTTTGAGTCACCCATTTGAGAAATTTGGGAAAGAAATTATAAGCAGTGATGAGAGTTTGGTGAAGAATAAGGAAGGCGAGGAATCAGAGGAAAATAGTTTCAAAGGCTTGGCAAGGAGTTCTTCCGCAAAGGCTATTGCTTGCTCTTCAGGTTAGCATAGATTTGTCATTTATTTTGAGAATTCAGTAGTTTCAATAAAATTATTTCTATGCTAGATAATCATGTTAATAGAAGGAGTTTATGAAAGGCATGCTATAGAACCCATCTTTGTTCGAGGTCAGTTTCAATAAAAGTTATAATTTTGGGTTTTATTTTAGATCTTAAAGGCAAAATTGCTTAAGAAGGCTTCTTTTTTGCAAGTATTTTCTTCCTGCTTGTTTTAAGGAAACTAATGATTTTTACCAGTTTCGTGTTGTCATTGAAGCTAAAATTAGAAAAAATATATATGTTATTAAAAGAACTGAAATTATAGTCGAAAAGGGTAATTCTTCTATGAGCCTGACAGTGAACTGAATATTTAGTTATTCACAAATCCATCTTTGTAATTTGTTCTATAACTGCAAATAGTTGTTTTCCTTTGAAAACTAGGCTAATATATATGGGGACTATTAGGATGGCCTGAAGTTTCTTCAATATCTTGATCTAGTTCTGGGTGTATTTGTAGGTGGTGCAGAGTTTGAGAAATTAAGTCTAATGAAGGTAGCAGCTCTTATTGAAAAATCTGCTAAAGTTGGAGCAGTAGTTGTTGATCTTAAAGGGAAGTTGATGGATCAGATGGAGTGGCTTCCTTTATCAATTGGGAAGTTATCAGATGTCACTGAAATGGACCTTTCTGAGAACAATATCATGGCTCTTCCACCCACTATTGTTGGCCTCAGGGCCTTAACTAAGCTTGATATCCACTCAAACCAACTCATCAACCTTCCTGACTCGCTTGGGGAACTAATCAATCTCACTGATCTCGACCTCCATGCGAACAGGTTAAGATCGCTGCCAGCTTCTTTTGGGAACTTGATAAACCTCATTAATCTTGATTTGAGCTCAAATAACTTCACTCGTTTACCAGAGACAATTGGAAATCTGACTTGCTTGAAGAGATTGGATGCAGAAACAAATGAGCTTGAGGACTTACCTTACACAATTGGATCTTGCTCATCGCTCGAGGAGCTGCAATTAGATTTCAATCAGCTCAAGGCTCTTCCTGAGGCAATTGGAAAGCTTGAATGCTTGAAGATCCTCACTCTGCACTACAACAAAATTAAAGGGTTGCCAACAACAATGGGTAATCTTTCCAATTTGGTGGAACTTGATGTCAACTTCAATGAACTTGAATCAATCCCGGAGAACCTATGTTTTGCAGTAAGTCTCAAGAAATTGAATGTGGGGAAGAACTTTGCAGATCTAAGAGCCTTGCCAAGATCTATTGGAAATCTTGAGCTGCTTGAAGAGTTGGATATAAGTGACAATCAAATAAGAATATTGCCTGATTCTTTCAGGTTTTTGTCAAAATTGAGAGTTTTCCGAGCTGATGAGACTCCTTTGGAAGTGCCACCAAGGCATGTAACCAAATTGGGTGCTCAGGTAATATTGGATTACAACTTTTGCACATTGTTTTGTTTTCCTTCTGTTGTATATTTCATGTTGGTTATATAACACTAACTTGTTCATCTTCTTTGTTCACCAGGCAGTTGTTCAGTACATGGCTGATTTTGTCTCTAAGAGGGATGCAAAATCTCCACCATCAAAGAAGGGATTTTGGTTCTGGGTTTGCTCAATTTTTCGCCCTAGCCAGAGTAATTCCATCAAATAAAAAAAGCACCAAATTGTCAAAAGCTTAATTGTTACATTGAACTTGTGTCCATTTTTGCAATTTTTTGTTTTAACAAATTGTTCTATATTTGTGGATAATTACACACATGATCCAGTGATGTCACAAAGTTTTCAACTTCTAGTTTTGTGGAGGCCCTGTAATATAAAGATCATAACTCTTAGTTTTTGTCATTGATTCGTTTGTGTATGAACTATTCAAAAACTGTACACCCATGTAAAAATTATTACAGAAAGAGCTATGAGCTTCTTTGNTTCTTTTATTTTTTATTTTATTTTTTTTTTAGTTTTTTTTTTTATAGATGATAATGGGAAGAGGGGAAGGGATCAAGGTGGGTCATGCCCACTCTTAATTCTTACAGCAGAGAGAAAGGGGAGGGAGGTGGGAATGCTACCATAACAATTATGGGAAGCGGCCCATTTGGCAACTAAATGTGCCCGGAGATTAGCTCTCCTAGAAACCTTGGTCGCAGACCAAGAAAAAAAAGAAGATAAGATAGAAAGAACATCAGAAAGAATTCCCCTAGAAGTCCAATCAGAACTGAAGTCAGGGTGATTCAAAGCCATAATTGTAACTAAGGAGTCTCCTTCCAAGATGATCTTGGATAAAGGGAAAAGACCAGCCGTTGTTTCAACTGCTAATAAGGCTGCCCTTGCTTCACCAGCATTAATATCTAGCAATGGAATTTTCCGGGCGACAGCATAGAGTAGACAACCATTATGATCAGTAATAACAGCAGCAGCAACCATATAATTAGGACGAACAGCAACATCAAAATTGACCTTAAGAAAGCCAAGGGAAGGAGGAGACCAAGAGATTAAATTATCTTTATCAGACCAAGCTTGCCTATGGATTTGAGTAGTCTTTTGGATCTGTATTAAGATACTAGGCAACTGAATGATGGCATTATTGTGAACCCGATTATTCCTAGCACACCAAATAGCATCAATAATTATCATCAGCGATAGTTGGAAATCTCCAGATTCTGCTATAGTAATTCCAAATTCAGAATTTGGATGCAGGAAAGCATGAATCCAATCAGCTATAGGTAAAACTGCAAACCCCGAGAAATCCATTGGCCAATTTGAAGATCTCCAAATGGCTTTGGCCAATATACAGTCAAAAAATATATGCTGAATTGTCTCCGAAGGACCATTACAGACGGGGCAGACTTTATCTTCAAGAGAGGCAGAAGATTTGAACTTAAAAATATTCATCCTGGTGGGTAGCAAATTCCAGGCAATTCTCCATAAAAGATGTTTAAACCGATGTTGGAGTTTGAGGTTCCAAAGTCTCAACCAATCTTCTGAAGATAAAGGACCACCAGAAATATTTTGTAAATTTGAAGCAATATCATAAGCCGAGTTTACAGAAAACAGACCTGATGGGTTGGGAGCCCAAAACCAATTAGTAGAAGGGGATAACCTTGGAATGTGGATTTTTAGAATATGCTCCACTGAAGTAGCATCAAAATACTGGTTAAGCTTGGTGAGATTCCATTGCCCAGAGGATGCATCCACCAATTCAGACATAACTTCTGAGTGACTAATAATAGAGTTTGCACTTGGAGTAGGCTTAAAATCTGGCAGGGAAGGAATCCAAGGAGTATCCCAAACATTAAAATTAGAAGTAGCAGAGATAGTTCTACAAGCTCCAGCTTTAATGATATCCAGATGGTTCAAAATTCCTTTCCAAATCCAAGACGCTGTAGGATTAGAGGAAGCCTCCAATAGATCAGCTTGCCGAAGATATTTTGAGGACGAAGCCCTAACCCATAGAAGATTATGCTTGTTGAGAATTTTCCAACCTAGCTTCGCAAGTAGGGCAGAATTATGATTACCCATAAGCCGGATACCAAGACCTCCCAGAGATTTAGGGGAACAAATTTTATCCCAAGCTAAAAGGGAGAGATTGTGGGATTTAGCGGGATTAAAACCCCACCAAAATTTTCGAGAAGCTGAATCCAGATCTTTGCATAAACACTGAGGAAACTTGAACAAAGACATAGAATAAGTAGGGATGGAGTTGGCCACTGACTTAATCAGAATAGTTTTCCCTGCTTGAGAAAGAAGCTTAGATTTCCAACCTGAAATCCTGCTGAGAATCTTCTGTTTAATATCTTCAAAAGCTGAAGCTTTATTTCTGTGGAAGAATAATGGCAGTCCCAAATATTTGGCCAAAGGAGGAATTTGCTTCAGATTCAAAATATTCTTGATTGCAGAAATAGTATGAGGTTTGGTATTCTTGCTGAATGTAATAGACGACTTAGTAAAGTTGACTATCTGTCCAGACCAACCTTCATATATCTTAAGGCATTTAAGAAAAGTATCAGCTTCACTTTCCTTAGCTTTGGAGAAGAAAAAGAAATCATCTGCGTATGCCAAATGTGAAACAGAAGGACTGTTTCGACAAATTTTAATCCCATGTAATTTTCCTTTCAGTTCTTCAGATAAAATCAATCTTGAAAGAGCTTCTGCACCAAGAATAAAAAGGAAAGGGGAAAGAGGATCACCTTGCCTTAATCCTCTAGAAGAGGAGAAATTTCCATATGGGGAGCCATCCAACATCACAGAGAATTTTACTGAAGATAAGCATTGGTTAATGAGATGGATCCATAAATCATTAAAACCAAGAAGCCTGAAAATATGTAAGAGAAATGACCATTCCATCTGATCAAAAGCTTTAGCCATATCCAGTTTCACTGCCATCCAACCACCATTTCCTCTTTTTTTCTTAATAGAGTGAAAGATTTCATGGGCCATAATGGCGTTATCATGAATAGATCTCCCCTTTAAAAAAGCAGATTGATTAGGGGAGATTATATTATCCAGGAAAGGCTTCAACCGATTTGCTAAGATCTTGGAAATAATCTTATAATTAAAATTCGCAAGACTAATAGGCCGAAATTGGTTCGCACGAGATGGGTTATCCGTCTTAGGAATAAGGACCAAATTAGTATGATTAATCTCATTAAGCATATAACCACCTCGAAAAAAATCCTGAACGAAAAGAATCACATCAGATCTTACAATTTGCCAGTAAGTTGTATAGAATAAACCCGTCATACCATCT
>FXXK01000056.1:376945-388113 GCA_900184695.1 Betula pendula
AAGTGAAGCATTCAGGAAAATAAGCACAAAAATAATCACCAATATCTGATCTATTTTTTAGCCAATCACCATCATTGTTTTTGATCAAAGATACAGAATTAAACCTTCTACGATTTACAGTAGAAGCATGGAAAAATTTGGTATTTAATTCCTTACAAGTGAGCCAAATTTCACGTGATTTTTGCTGCCATAGGGTTTCTTCACGAAGAAGCTGCTCCTGGAGACTAGACTGAAGAGACACTTCCAGATTAATATTCTCTAAAGAAGGAGAAGATTGTTGAAGTATATCAATGTCTGCATTGAGCTGTTTGATAGAACAATGAATATTCCCAAAATGAGTTTGGTTCCAAGAACGAAGAGCACTTTTCGTTGCAGCCCATTTCTTGGTAAGGATAAAAGCATTTGAACCAGCAATAATGGGGAACCAAGCAGTAGCAATAGTCTGGAAACATGAAGGATCACGAACCCAGAAAGCTTCAAACTTAAAAGGTCTTGGGAGCTGGCTTGCTGTTCCATTAGAATAAATCAGAATAGGATTATGGTCTGAATTAATCGCAGGTAAATGGCAGACTTTTGCCTCAGGAAAAATATGAATCCATTCTTGGTTAGCAAGACTGCGATCCAAACGTTCTTTAATATTAGCAAGCCCCTGCCTTTTGTTAGACCAAGTGTAAGGATTTCCAACAAAACCTAAATCAACCAAACCATTGGCATGAACAAAATTATAAAATGGATCAGATGTGGTACTTGAAAAAAACACGTCCACCAACCTTGTCTGCTTGGGAGAGTATGGCATTTAAATCCCCCATGATCATCCACGGCCGAGCAAAAGAATTCCCAGTTTGAGCAATGCTATCCCAAAAATCCAGTTTCTCAGACCAAGAAGTAGGGCCATGAAGACAGGACAAAAGCCATGGCTGATTAGTAGGAGCCGTATGTATTATACAAGAGATATGATATCTGCTAACAGACAGAGGATCAACATTAATATTAGAATTCCAGGCAACCACCAGACCACCTTTAGCTCCATCCGAAGGTAGCTGGCTAAAAAACGGGTAGCCCAACCGAAGAAGCTTCCTCTGTAATGGAGATGCTGATAGCTTGGTTTCACACAAAAAGATCAAATCAGGTTTGTGAGACCTGATTAGAGATCGTAAAGCCCTCCCTGCCGCACCACGACCTAAGCCACGGCAGTTCCAGGCGATCAGCTTCATGGAAGAACAGGGGGCATGGGAAGGCCCGCCACCTCAGCCAATTCAGGAGCAGCACTGGAAGATGATACCTTAGAAGATGGCGTCATACCCGAAGCAGCATCAGTAGAACATGGAATACTACAGGGAACATCTCCCAAACCAGAAGCCAAAGAAGTATCAGAACCAGCAGAAATTTCCACGTCCAGGGAGTCATCCACGGCAGCCGAATCCATTTCATCACGTAGTGACAGGGATGGGTCCATTCTGCGTTTCTTAAACGGTTGGGAGGATAAAAGGGAGGACTGAGTTCCATCTTGCTTGGCATACGGAGAAAACTTAGGCATATGCAGCTTATTTATTTTCCTGGAGGAGGCAGAGATGGATAGCAGTTTGCTGGTGGGAGTGGAAGATGATGATGTTGGGCTGGATGAGTGTCCCGTGGAGATTGGGTTCAAGTCAGACCATGATGAAGTGAGTGTGGGTTGGGTAGGGGAGAGTGAGACGGGGGCCCAACTTGGGAATGGCCCAAAGCCAGGTGGACTATCCGTTTTAGCAGATGGAATATGGAGGCCCGAGAAAATGGAAGTTGATCGGTGAGAAGGCAGTGGGTATTGAAAGTCAAAAGGTAGGTGGGTAGCAGCTGGGATATTAATAGAGGATTTAACTGGAAGTGACTTAGTATCAGATGAAGTTATTGAGGAAGTGGTGAGATGTGGGCCGAGACTGACAATATGTGGGAAATGGTGAGGACTAGATGTGGGAACTGAACTAGAACGAGTAACTGGTACTGTAATGGAAGAGGAGATTGGTTTTGCAGGCACAAGGCTTAGGCTACCTCCAACACAGAGAGTAGAGGGAGAGATGAAAGAGGTGAAGGACGGAGAGGCTTTTTCTCTGGGTAGAGCAGGGGATGAAGAATTACCTGATTCACTGCCTGGTTGATGCGAGGGATGGGTGTTGTGGATACAGTAAGCTGCCGTGTTGTCCAGATTGAAACGCAACGCATGGTCTGCCGGAATAAGGACGGATCAAGAATGGGAGGCTTGTAGACTGGACAAGTAGGAGAAATATGTCCCAATTTACCACATTTGAAGCAGAATTCTGATAGCCTTTCATAACGAAAATGAATTCGGTAAGGTGGTTTGCCAGTGCGATTAAGTAAGAAGCCTTGGGGCAAAGGTTGGAGGACGTTGATTAGAACCTTGATCCGTAGACATTTAGAGAATTTCATACCAGACCCTTCAACATGATCCACCTCCAACAGTTTTCCCAACCAATTTCCAATACTAATGGCATTAGCAGATGTCATATGATCAGGAGGAAGCCCGCAGATTTGGATCCAATATGCCCCATTACTAAAATCAATTTCCTCAAGGGGAATTTCAGGATCCCATTTTTGTAGGAACAAAGGATGACCATTTATATTCCAAGGAGTTTGTTCCAGGACCTTCTTCACATCTTGATCAGATTTGAATTTGAAGAGGAAGATATTAGGACCCATTTCTGCGATAGAAAGAGATTCCACAAACCTCCAGGCACGTTGGAGACAGAGACCAACATGGCTACGGGGAGATGTCCTTAAAGAGATTAGTTTTCCAATAAGCATAAGGTGAAAATGTGACGCAATATCCGGAGAACATGGAAGAAGCGGTGGAGGGTTATCTTTCCAGTTCAAAGCTTGAGTTTCAGAGATTAGCAAATCCATGGTTACAGGATGGAACCAGAAGGAGAGAGAACAGAGAGAAAAAGCTCAAAAGAGAGAGCGGAAAAAAACACTATCTACTTTATATTTATTTACATTGGGCTAGTTAAAATAGTTAAAATGTTACTTTGGCTAGAAAAAAGATACACATCCACCCCTTACATTGAGTTTTCAAATTCACCATTGAATTGGTAGTACTACATGTAGATCCCACCAATTCAATGGTGGATTTGAAAATTGGATGAGTCGGAGATGGGTAGGAGATGAATATGTATCATTTCTATTTTGTAGGTTCTATCAATCCAATAGTGAATTGGAAAACTCAATGTAAGGAAATGAGTAGGGGATATATGTGTATCATTGCTCTTTTAATTAACCTTGTAGCAAAAAATGCCACCAAAAAAAAAAAAACTCCACATCCAGCTAACCATTTTGACTAAAGATTTGACTCGTTATTACAGTGCTCAATTTGTCGAGTACTATAATTCATACGCTTAATTAATAATAAAAATAAAAATAATCTTATTATCTATCTTATTTGAGAATAATAAAAATAGATAAAGAAATAATATTTTAATAAGATAGTGAATAATTAAAATTCTGAGCTAAATGCAGGCGATTTAAAAAGATAAATAGTTAAAATAAAAAATTATAATATTTATCTAAATTTTAGCTGAGCGGTATGCCAATGTAAATGACATCGTGAATTAAAACCCATTAAATAGACCCAATAAATCGCTGAAAATAACTTTTGATGTGGTGGTATGAGATTCCTTTTTCATGATACCAGGCTATCAGCTATCTGTGGTGACTTTATAGACTGTAGAAAATGTTCTTCATGCCTGGACAGCAAAGATTGGCCCTAATGATCTCATAGTTGGTGAAGTAAAACCTGCTCTCATACATCATTTTAAAAAGAGATTCTCTAGTAGTCACCTGTTGGTAGATAGGTGGATGGATTATAATATCCTGGTAAGTGCTAAGCTTTACATTAATTTTTTACTAGATTAAATTAAGCTTTATAAATAAATTTAATGAGCTATAACTATAATTAAATTAGTCCTTTTAAAATAATAATGCAATGGCTATCGTTTGGGTTTACTTGTGGCATACAAGACAAATACAGTTGATTGCCCCAGCGGAAAGGTGACAATCAATCAACTACTTGTTAATCTAGTTAGAGACGTTTACCCTCTCAATTCTTCAAAAGTAACCCTTCTGTTTGCTGAAACTGAGAAAGCCCAGGCATGAATGAAGAGGTAACATGACAAAGCAAAAGAATTTTAAACATATATAGATTAATAAAGGAAAATTTCACAAAACTATTCTAAACTTTCATGTGTTTTAAAATAACTTTTCAAATTTTAAAAACTCTAAATTATTGTACCAATCTTTCAATTTTTTTCAATTTCATTGGGTTAAAATTTTCTGTTAAATTTTCTATCAAAATTTTTAAAATACCTTTATTTTTTGTTAATTCTTGTCAAAATTTTCAAAATAATTTTTTTTAAAAAAAAATATATATAAAATTTCAATGGTTCAGGCGTAGGTTCTATTAAATTTTGACCAACGCTTAAAACTTAGAAATTTTTTTTCTTCATAAAAAAATAATTTTAAAAATTTTGACACTCATCCGTTATGAATTAATAAAAAATCTTAACGGAGAGGTGAAATTAAAAAAAATTAAAAAATAAATACACTAAATTGAGAGTTATTTTATAACACGAGAAGTCTATGGAATTTGTAAAATGCCCAATTAAAAACACAAAAAAAAAAACTTGTTAAGACATAAATACGTCATATTGCAGCTCGGTTTTCCTAGCTTTTCTAACTACATGTTTTATGAAGTGGAGGAGGCGGCCAACCATGAACAAACAAAAGACACATAACTAAAACAAGAGAAAGAATTCCAACTTTCTTACCCATCCACCCACCATTTTCAAAAAGATACCCTCTATTTTCTCACTCATTGATTTGGTCCTTACCAGCTTTCGGTCCCATATATATACCAAATCCTCCTCTCAATTCATAATCAAAGCCCCCATCAAACCCTGCAAATTAAGATAACGAAAATGAACCGAACTCAGCATATTGCTTATTACTTCGTCATGGGTAGCCTATCTGTCTCTCTCATCGTTCTCAGTATTTGCCTCTATCTTATCTGCAAAAAGAAACGTCCCGTTGAATCTCAAGAAACACCTCCGGTCAAGCTTGGTGGTGCTCGAGCATACCCGCTAACGGATATCGATGCTGCCACCGACGCCTTCAACCACCGCCGAATTGTCGGCCAGGGCCGCCTAGGAACTGTATATGCCGGCATACTAGAACAAGGAGAAGAAGTGGTGGCAGTTAAGCGGATTCATTCACGGCTGGTGTTGAGCAATGCAGGATTTAGATTTTCGACGATGATCAAATCGCTTTCTTTTGCCCATCACCCCCATATTGTGCCAATTATAGGCTTTTCAGAAGCTCCCGGTGAGAGAATTATAGTCATGGAGTTTGTTGGCATGGCAAGCTTGGATTTCTATTTACATCAAAACTCTGATGGAGCTTCTCTCTTGGATTGGGCCCACCGTTTGAGGATTGCAGCCGGTGCCGCCCGAGGACTCGAGTACTTGCATGAAGGTATCTTAAATCATCCCTTATTTTAAAAATACTAAACAATGGAAACAGAATTTAAACTTATAATCTCTGATCTGATAATATGTTAAATTAATACTTATTTCAAACACTTAAGTCGATAAAAATGAATGAACTAATCATTTAACTTATTTTCTAACAGGAATGACACCAAATGTTGTCCATGGATGTATCAAGGCCTCAAATATTTTGATCGATGTGAAATTTTGTGCTAGAGTTTGTGATTATGGGCTATCATTTTTGGGATCCCAAGAGAAGAAAGGCCTAATGGGATACGTGGATGATGAGGCTGGTGCTTGCAAGGAAAATGATGTTTATGGATTTGGGGTAGTTTTATTAGAAATTTTGAGTGGGAGATCAGAAAGTGAAGATGGTTTACTTGTTAAATGGGCATTGCCATTGATTAAGAACATGAGATTTTGTGAGCTTTTGGACCCAAGACTCGTAATTCCTTCTGATGTAAAGCCTCTTGTTAGGCTGGCTAAAGCTGCTTCAGCTTGCGTTGGTAACTCAAGGAAGAGTAGGCCTTCGATGGCTCAAGTGGCAGCAATTTTGAACAGTTTGGAGATGGAGGCACCAATTTTGAACAGTTCAGAGAGATATTTTAAGTAGTTGGTGCCTCGATCGGTAGTTATCCGCAGGGGCCAAAGTATACTTCAGCTGGTCTAAAAAGGTTGCTTGCTGCTACAAGTATTTGATCAGGAATTTTGTAAGAAAAATTGGAAATTTGGTCCAATTGGGCATTTGACTTTGATTAAATCATGTATGAACTTTCCTGGGGCAAAAAGAGCTACGCAACATTTTGGGAGTTGTCCTGCGTTTGAGAAATATTCGTGGGAACTGTTGAAATGGAAAGGTGGAAACAGGTGACTTTGTCCTTTGGACGGTGCATTTGGTCTTTTGATTGCGTGAGGAACGGAGAATCTCTTTAGTGGTGAAAGGGACCCGTTTCTTTCTTTCAATCAACCTCTTATTTTGTGTAGTGATCTTTATAATTGGCTTGTCAATTTTTTTTTTTTCTTTTTGTAAATTATTGGCTTGTCAATGCTTCCTCTTTTGATGAAACATATTCTGCATGTCATTGATTTACAATTATATGGCTATTGGCTACGTATGATTTTTGTTTTTGTTTTTTAGCCAAAGGCTAAATCTCATCTTCACATGATGTATAGTCGTAACTCATAAGGGACCCATATCTTTGTTTAAAAAAAAAAAAAATCACAAGGGACCCTTATCTTTTTATAAAAGGAAGATGATTGGGTTTAATTGAGGGCATTTATTGTTTTCTCTTCACAATCATACGCTAAGGGTGCGTTTAGGAATGCGATTTTGTAGATAATCAATGCGATTTTAAACCAAACTGTAAAAAGTAAATCGTTTGGAGATTGCGTTTTTAAAAAATTGTGATTTAAAAATACAAAAAATCTGCGTTTTCAAATCATAGGTAAGAATGTGTTTTTTCAAAAATGTAGAATTTTAAAGGTTAAATTACGATTTTAAAAGTCAAATCGCAATTTTACCAAATGTTTAACTGCGTTTTTAAAAATTACATTTTAAAATCGCACATTTTGAAATCGTATACCCAAACGAACCCTAAATCTTTGAAATCGGACGCCATAATTGTTATTATTTTTATTATTTTGACTGTGGTGGCATGAAGGAGTGGAAGTTTTGAGTCCTACCCATTGATTCAAAAATCTTAAAATTATTGGATATTGATTTGGATAGAACTTTAACCGTTAATTAGGGTCGTAGTAGTAGGAAGTCTTACAAAAATTGTTATTCGTTAAAAATAAATATAAATTCAAAACAGCAAATTAAATTTGTCAACCTAATCCTATGACTAGTTATACATTGTAATAATAAAGTTATGGAGAATCTGAGTAGGTCGTCTAACCAACAGGATGGTGGGAGGGTGGAAGGTTCTCACCAATGGAAGATTCCTCATTATTTATGAGGAAATCATTTTGCTGATTTTTTTTCCCCTATATCAAAATATATAAACCAATTCATAACCTGTTAATGCATTTTAATTATAAATACAAAAGTTTTCAGACAAAATAATATCAATTTATGTAGTTGATCAAAAGACATACAATATGGAAACTAAAGTCTAGCAAATGAAAAGGACCGAACACTAAACTAATAACTAATTAATAGTCAATACGAATTCAAACTAAATTAAATTAAACAGCTGTATAATACATGGGTTTGAAAATATGAGCTCAAATATCCCCTTCTCTCTCTCTCCGGGTGCTAAAGTCATGGGCCTGTGTGTTCTGGGCCGATGTTTATCCATGGGCTTCGGAAGTGGATCTCCTCAGGAACTGCAAGCAAAATTCCAACAGCGTGTATTGTTTGTCATATCTAGTGCAATCAGTTTGGGCTTTCAAAATTCCAACAGCATGTATTGGAGGGCGTGTTGTTTCGAAGCCAACAGAGAGCTATCTTCTTCTTCTTCTTCTTCTTCTTTTTTTTTAAAAAATTTTTTTAAAAATTTTTAAGATTTTTATTTTTTATTTTAAATAATGTATCAAGTTGATTTACAGCCATAATTCTTCGGCATCTATTAATTACTTGTTATTCGAGTTATAAAAACCAAATCAAAAGACAATTAAAGAGCTTTAATTTGGTTCATTTTTACTCACATACTCGCTGTTGCAACTTTTTCCATACAAACTAAAACAAACGTTGTGCGTTGCCGTTTTTGCACAATTTTCAACATAAAAATGTTGGAACATTACATGCATTTGTTTTCATTTAGTGTGTTGTGAAGTAACGTTCAACTGTACTCCGGGGCTGCTAACTGATGGGCACCCTTTATTTACTATAATATGTATTGAAATGAATAATTTTTGTATTAGATTATGAAGTATTTAAATAGAGTTTGGCAAGACAAATATTGTGGCAACTCATAAAACTATTTTTGAACATAGTTTAACAAAACTACAGTAGTATGCAGATTTGATTAGTCATTGTCTACAGAATAATCCAATATATAATATTTTAACAAAATTCCTAAACAACTCATTATGAATAAGAGCATCAACGTGTCAACTATTAAACAACTACTTATTAGAAAGACAAGACAAACAATCAGAAATGTCACGGAATCTCCCTAATTCTCCATGAGATTCATATATATATAGCTACATCATTTATAGCTTTCTTGTACTTAAACTGTTAAAATATGTGCAGAAATATAAAAAACAGAAATAATAGCGGAAGCAAGAGAGAGAAGAGATACATGAAATTACGGGTGGTTCAATGTTAGACACCTACGTCCACCACTCTGAAATGCCCTTAGAGCTACATTGTGTTCATTAACTTGATTTTGTCTACAATACAAAGGTCCCTATTTATAGGGCATAGAATGAATATAAGTTTGATAATCAAATCTCTCAAATTTGATTACAATCAACCATAAATAGAGAATATTACAATATTACTTAAATATGGAATATACGAAAAATAGATTATATTTTCCGTATATTCTAACATCCCCCCTTAAACTCAAGGTGGAAGATCCTGTAATCTTGAGTTTGAAAATAGAAACAGAATATAAATGCAGCCGAAGTCGGTAGTTGGATCAAAGCGATGCTGACGAGAAAGACTGAAAGTGACGATCGAAAAACATAGACAATCCGTTAAAAGACCCAAAGCCGCAACTAATAATTATGGAAGGAGTAACAAAAACTAGCTATCAAATCCCATGAGGGGCCGAACTACATTGTGTACAATCCGTTAAAAAGACCTAAAGCTACACTTGACAATGATGGAAGGAGTAACAAAAACTAGCTGTCAAATCCCGTGAGGGGCCGAACCACATTGTGCCAAGATTCACCAATGAATTACACCGTATATCACAACAAAACAGGGCTGAATATGAACCCTAAAATCCAAAGAGCCGACTACGTGCCAATTATCAAACTTTTTTTTTTTGGTGACAGTGGTAGTGAAAGCTAGGAACGAGGCATAAACGGTGGCTGATAAACGGAGGTTGATAGTGAAGACTAAGCGCGCACACTGTCGAAGAAGATAAGAGGGCTGGCGGGTGGCCAACGACGGTGGCACGTGGCAGCGATGGAGATGGACCGGCGTGGGCCGGTGGTGAAAACTAAGCGCGCACACTGTCGGAGAAGACAAGAGGTTGGGCGGTGGCCAGCGTCAGCGGCACGTGGCGACGACGAAGATGGACCGGCAAGGGCCAGTGGTGAAGACTGAGCACGAACACTGTCGAAGAAGACAAGAGGCTGGCAGGTGGCCAGCGACGGCAGCACATGGAGGTGACAGAGATGGATCGGCATGGGCCGAGATGCAAGGGCCAACAAAATGGCCAAAATTCAGAAAGGGCTGGCTTAGGCCAAAACACAAAAGAGCCAACAACCGGCAAAATCAAAAGGGCCGGCTCGGGCCTAAACACAAAAAGAATGAGCCTACATGGTCGGTTATGAGGTCGGCTCACCGAACTCAATTTATGCGTGGCGCGCATGATGTTTCATCTTTTTCTTCCTCTTCTTCTTTTTTTTTTTTTTTTTTTTGGAAAAAAAACGGGTAGGGGTCCAGTGGTGGATGAGTACAAAAGCTTATTGTGAGCTTCGTTCTGGGCAGGGATCAGGTGCGGTAGCGTCCAAGAGTAGCTGGTGAGCTCAACTGCAAGGGCTAGTTTGAAGTGGCGCGTGGCAGCGCGTCGCGATTCCTGATGGCGCATGCTGGAGACAGGGCCGTAGATCAGCGGATTCTGATCTGGAATATGGTGTTCACATCTACAACGGCTAACAGAAGCGGCGCGTGGAGGCTGCAACAGCTCGTGGAACGCTGGTTATTCAAACAGAGATCCAGCAACCACGCATGGAGCCGCATCAGGGGTCTTCAGGGAGAGTGCTGAAGGCAGAGCTGTAGATTGGCAGCCTCCGATCTGGGTGGCGGTGTCCGCTTTTGCAAAAGGCGGACCGGTGCGGCGCATGATGGCCGGCGCAGTGCATGAAACGCTTGAGATGGAAGCAGCAACTTGGAGTGGCACATAGAGGCGCGTGGATGATCGCATGACGGAGATCTAGGCAGATCTGGAACTTACGGCAGCGGATCTGTAGAATGGTGCGACTTCTGAGGTGAGTGGAGGAGCGTAGCGGCGCGTGGTTGAACAAGTAGAGAGCGGCATGTGGGGCGCGTGGGAAGAAGGACGGAAACTTTAAGAGCCTGTGGCAAGTGCTTTTGGGCTGATTCTGGCGGGGTTGTGTAGATCGGCTTCCAAGCTTCTCATACATGTGTTGTATAGTGTGAGAAAAGGCCTGAAAGGCTGAAATCCGTGGAGGGCATTGGCAGTGTAGGTGGAGAGCGGTGGATGATCGGAACGGCAGAGGAAACACCAAGGACGTTTCTTGAAGGCCACAAGAATCTAGCTTTGATACCATATTAAAATATGTGCGAAAATATAAAAGACAGAAACAATAGCAGAAGCAAGAGAGAAAATGAGACACAGGGAATTACGGGTGGTTCGGTGTTAGACACCTACGTCCATCACTCTGAATGGCCTTTAGGGCTACATTGTGCTCATTAACTTGATTTTGTCTACAATATAAAGGTTCTTATTTATAGGACATAGGATGAATATAAGTTTGGTAATCAAATCT